>OY998169.1:69267597-69755097 GCA_963921995.1 Oxystoma pomonae
TCTGATTTTGTAGTCTGATATCTCATATAAAGGATGGACCAAAAAAAACGGGAGTTTTTTATTGTCTATTACTTAAAAACTACTTGTCCGATTTTAATAGTTTTAGTAATTTTGGAAAGCCAGGACCTCAGAATTGTGGAATCTGATGTTAAAATTGACATTCCATATAAATCCAAGATGGCGGACAATTTTAAAAAATAGGTATTTTTTACCCCCAGCAAATTTTTTGTGTGCGCCACTGGTGCAAAAGTAAAAATATACTTCGAAAGCCATGTTCTTCCTTAGTTTACTGATGTATTGCTAGTTAAAATTTGGTAAGAAATAAGAAAGTTATAAATTTTTCATATAAGTGCGTTTGATAAGCATAATTTAGTCAAGTAAAAAAAAAGATTTTGGTTGGCTATACTTTTCGATGTATTTCTCCGTTTTGAATAGTGCTGATCATTTTGAAAAGCCAAGGTTTTAAAATTTATTACTTTTTTGGTCAAATTGACATTTCAAAAACAACCAAGTTTTATAAAGTAGGTTGTTTTGATCCCCTGCAAATTTTTTGTGTCCGCCACTGGTGAAAAAGTTAACTGACATAAAAGTAAATTAACATGTTGTTTGTAAAAATCAGGTAAGAAGTAAGGAAAATGTGCAAAAGTTATTTAAGTGCGTTTCGCAGCAAACTCAAATGATGTTTTTTTTTGGCATGAATGAATTTAGTTACCAAAAGTACCATTTGAACAAATTGTAACTTTCTTACTTCTTAGTCGATCTTTATTAGCGACACATTGGTAGACTCGGAAATGATAAGCCTCTACACGTAAGTTTAAATTTTGACCCTGTGGCACACACAAAAATTTGCAGGAGAGTTCAAAACAACCTACTTTTTAAAAGAGTCCGCCGTCTTGGATTTTTCAAAATTGTCAATTTTGAAAAAAAAGTAATAAATTTTGAAACCGTGGCAAAAATGATGCGTTTTTTATTTGGCTAAATTAGATTTGCTAAACGAACTTATTTCAAAAATGTATAACTTTCTTATTTCTTACCCGATTTTAACAAGCGATACATCAGGAAACTAAGGATCTCGAACTATATTTTTACTTTTGCACCAGTAGTGCACACAAAAAATTTGCAGGGGGGATCAAAAATACCTATTTTTTAAAATTGTCCGCCGTCTTGGATTTGTACGAAATGTCAATTTTGACATCAGATTTCAAAATTCCGATGTCTTGGCTTTTCAAAATGACCAAATCTTTTAAAATTGGACAGGCAGTATTAAGTAATAGATCCCCCTCCCCATATTTCTTTAAGTGTCCAACGTGCAGCTAAAGTATCATCGGTTTCTTAAAATAGGAGGTCTTCTGAACATATTGGCACTGAAAAATAGCTACTAAAATGTTTTCCTTTTTAAAACTCTTATTGCCTGTACTAGCGCGGTTTTACAGAATTCACTTAAAACCTTTTCCACTTTTTCTTCAAAATAAAAAATGGAATTTTTGTACAGGGTGTGCGTTTGGAATTGGAAAGTTAATTTAAAAAGCAGTCAATAAGAGCAGAATGATTGTTTTTTTTTTTAAATAGAACACTCTATATTTGTTTACAATTTCGAGAGCTTAAGACTAAACCCTTAGAAATATCTTCAACTATATTTTATCCATAATAATTTTTAAGATATTTAGCTTTTTATCATCAAATAAATTTTATTATTAGTTAGCTGCACTACAAAACTTTTATTAAGATCAGTCAATCCATCATGAATTTTTTGATGTTGGCAGTGGGTTTTAATTTTATGTTTTATTTTTCTATTTTTTTTTATGGTCGCGATTCTTCAGAAACGACAGAAAATCTCACCCGTTAGAATTCTGGAAAGTTTCCATTTTTACTTATCGTCTCATTTAAAATAAAAACACAGCGTGTTTTATATTTATCCTAACGCTGTAAGAGAAACTGCGTCATTTTTTTAATAACATTTTGTAAATTTAATATTTTAAAGATATTCTGCAGGACTAGTTTATGGCGGAGCTAAATTGTTACTACGCGTACCAATAAACGTCAAAAAGTGTCAAAAATTCTCATCATGTAAAAGAAAAGACAGAATTTGTATGACTTTTCTGAACAATGACAGCAAAATAGTCACACAAAAAAAAAATGTTAATAACATATATTTTTAAATAAAAAACAGGGTTTTCAGAAAAACTGCCTACAAAAATTAAAACTGACATATTGTTTATTTACTAGAACAGTATTAATAAACTAAATTTTAAGAAATATTAGCAAATAGTCCTGACAAAAAAGCATTAAGTGTAAACTTGTGTATAAAAATCGTCAGATTTTTTGTAAAGGCGAGATTTTCTGACGGTTTTTGAAGAATCGCGACCATTGTGACTTCTTGGCAAAAAATGCGGTGACAGGAGTTTAGTGCAGATGACTAATAGAAAAAAAATTTCGATGATTAAAAGCTAAATATTGTGAAACTATTAAATATAGAGCAGGGTTGAATATTTTCATATTTTTGATTGCTTTTTAAATAATTTTCCCAATTCCAATAGCAAAAAACTTTTCCCAAAGGAAACTGTATAAATGATAACCCTGAACATAGGTAGGCATTAATTATTATCGTTTATTAATATTAACATTTTTTACCCTGCATCATAATTTAAAACAAATATAATAAAAGCTTTCATCATTTATTCAGATTTATATACAGAATCCAATAACAATAATAATATTATGCTTTGACGCTTTCTATTTTTAAAAAAACAAACGTGAAACCGTAAATTAAAAAAAATAAACACCCTTTGTTATTATTTTTGTACGGCATCGGCACCCAACTATTATATTGGTGTACGTCCAAACAAACAAAATTTTGGTGTGTCTCAACGGTAGGGTCCACAATATTCCAACCTAGCTTTTTACGCTGTCTTTGCATGGGTCTACATCATATTAAAATTTCCAAAAAAATTTGTTCGTTTTGTCTCTCACCTATAGCTGGGTGCGGGATTCTTTATCCATTTTGTAAATACAAAATACACATTGCGTTTTTGGGTTTGATATTTTACAGAATATTTTCATGTCGGACAGTTTGGTTAGGACTAAGGTTACATTAATAACTTATGGCGGATTTACCCAACTTTTCATATTGATAAATTCATTACTTTAGTTCATAGTAGACATACATAATTTAGGAGCACCTGTTTATCCAAGGGTTCATAAGCATAGTGCATTAGCATTATATATTATAGTGCCAACCTTAAATGAACTACTTTAAGATATCCCATACCTGCGGAGACTTTCGTTATGCCAATGGCGATGACGGGGGCGGGGGCAGGGTGGCTTAAGTAATAACATTATTTTATTAACATATACAAACTTTTTATTTTGGGTTTGTCGAATGCAATAAACAGTCAAGTGCCGATTTCAAAGAGGGGGGGGGGCGTTTTAGTAGGTGTTTGGTTAAATCAATGTGTATGAAAAAAAACCTAGTTTATTTAAAAGCAAATTATTTAATTTAAAAAAAAGTTGTTACTCTTTGTTTAAAACAAGAATAATATTTCAAAAGTCGTTAAAAAAAACAAAAACTTAAAAAAGAATTTTTCTTAAAATCTCAAAGTTATAAACAAATTTAAAAATTGTTTTTTTTTAATAACTGGCAAAATATTTTCTTTCCACAAAAGTGATTATAAATTAATATTTTAAATGGTTTCTTTTTTTGTTTCAGAAGTAGTAAAATAAATACAACATAAGTTAAAAAAAGAACTAGGTATGATAAATTTGAAAATATTTTTGTTTTCTTTCGATATTTTTTGAAAAATATTTTCTTTTTAGCAGCCAACCTAAAAGATTGTCATAATAATTTTAGTTAAAGATTTTGAAAATTTAAATATTCAAAATATTTTTTTCTTTGTTTCATAAGTTTTCCAAAATAATTTTCATAACAGTTTTAATAAAGTTTTCCAAAATAATTTTCATAAAAATTTTAATAAATGTTTTCTTCAACATTTTCTTTTGTAAAAAACTGGAAATTTATTCTAAAGAAATATTTCTTACCCAAAATAAAAATCAATATTTAAATTTAAAAAAACAACAATCACAAAAAAGTCTCTAAGTCCAAACACCCACTGAGTTCTATTTATATAGGCATAGCGCACACTACCGAGTTGTTGCTCCGTTGAGCTCAGAAAAACATACCTACGTGGCGTCAGTTAACAAGAATTTGACATGATCGCGAGATCACTGTAAGACCGTGTTGATAGGACGTGTATTCTTGAAAGTCATACGATATGTAATCATTCTTTATAGCGATTTATGCCGCTCCCTGTTCAGAAATATATTTCCAGCGCGTTTTTCTGAGAATTTTGGGGCTTACGTCGAACATTCCAGGCAAACATTTTGCCATAAAAGCAAAATTTAGCTTAAACAGAAGACAGTTCAAAATAAATTATCAAAGAGATAAATAAGTTCAAAATAAATTCTCAAAGAGAACAGTTCGAAATAAATTTTCAACCAAGAAAGTTATAAAAGTCTTAACCAAAACAGGTTCAATCTAAAGAAAATAGTTATAATGTAAAATGTGAAGTTTGTTTTTTTTTAATTAAATCAAAATGATAAAATTTTGGAAGCCGGTATAAAACGTGTCATACAGAAGTTAAGAATCAAACGAATAATGTATAAATGTGTAGTATAGTGATTATGCAGGATGTAAGCTAGGGATTTCCTGGACTACTGTATCGGCCAGATTTTGTGTAATGGTAAATTTTCATGCAAAATACTTGTATTAGTGTAGGACTTAATGTTTAACCGAATATCACAATGGATTTGAACTTTAACAATTGCAATAAAATACCTCTTATATTTCTGAAAAATCGAATTGTCTGTTTGTACATCCCTGAAAATTAAAGATTACTATTCACACTAAAACGCTCATGTCCAAAACAGTGTAAGAAAAAATTGTGGCGTCTCTTAAGGAGTTAAAAGTTATCCGCTCGAAATTTAGAAATAACCCTTAAGGGTTGTTTAAATATTTTGGTGACCAAAATTTCTCAAAATGAAACCAAAGTTTTGACATTCATTGATGTCGTAGTTCCACAGGAATTTTTTTTGAAGTTTAAGCCAAAAATTCTTGAAAAAGTTTGATCTTTTTTGCTTTTTTTAATGAAGTATTTAAGAAAAAGTTGAGTTGGGATTGTCCCAGTGCTAGAATTGCCTCAAAAACATTTCCTAACTGCACCGCAGGCGAAATTTTTAAAAATATATACCCACAGAAAAATTTTTTGCTGTAATATTATTACAAATCGAATTGTCTGTTTGTACATCCCTGAAAATTAAAGATTACTATTCACACTAAAACGCTCATGTCCAAAACAGTGTAAGAAAAAATTGTGGCGTCTCTTAAGGAGTTAAAAGTTATCCGCTCGAAATTTAGAAATAACCCTTAAGGGTTGTTTAAATATTTTGGTGACCAAAATTTCTCAAAATGAAACCAAAGTTTTGACATTCATTGATGTCGTAGTTCCACAGGAATTTTTTTTGAAGTTTAAGCCAAAAATTCTTGAAAAAGTTTGATCTTTTTTGCTTTTTTTAATGAAGTATTTAAGAAAAAGTTGAGTTGGGATTGTCCCAGTGCTAGAATTGCCTCAAAAACATTTCCTAACTGCACCGCAGGCGAAAATTTTAAAAATATATACCCACAGAAAAATTTTTTGCTGTAATATTATTACAAATCGAATTGTCTGTTTGTACATCCCTGAAAATTAAAGATTACTATTCACACTAAAACGCTCATGTCCAAAACAGTGTAAGAAAAAATTGTGGCGTCTCTTAAGGAGTTAAAAGTTATCCGCTCGAAATTTAGAAATAACCCTTAAGGGTTGTTTAAATATTTTGGTGACCAAAATTTCTCAAAATGAAACCAAAGTTTTGACATTCATTGATGTCGTAGTTCCACAGGAATTTTTTTTGAAGTTTAAGCCAAAAATTCTTGAAAAAGTTTGATCTTTTTTGCTTTTTTTAATGAAGTATTTAAGAAAAAGTTGAGTTGGGATTGTCCCAGTGCTAGAATTGCCTCAAAAACATTTCCTAACTGCACCGCAGGCGAAAATTTTAAAAATATATACCCACAGAAAAATTTTTTGCTGTAATATTAGAGTATTTTACAAAAATTTAACTAACATGTTAACAAGCAACAACAAATGTTATAGTGTAGGGGCATATGTCGATAATTTCTATCCCGTGGAATTTTGAATGCAGGAGTTTTGTGACTATATGGGATTGATAGCTCTTTAATCACACAATCAAGTGGTACCGAATGTTTTGTTCGCATCCATGTAGAAGGGGTTGATATGACGTCATCTTTCAAGATGGCGGCCAAAAATCATAAAAGATACAACTTTCGCAACCGGATCATGATTATACTGGATTCTATATAATTCGAAAACGGAAATTCCAAAAAATTTACTTTCAGGGTCATCCGACCTTAAATGACCTTGAAAATCGCAAAAAACAATATTTTTGTCATTTTCTCTTCAAAAAATCTTAATAATTCGAGGTTTTGTCAGTCCAACTTCAACTGTACGTCAAAATATCCGGCATATACGCCAAATTCGATCCTTAGAGTTTGATGCACATTGCAAAAATAACATACTAAAGGGCGCTATTCATCAACTATTAAAGCGAAGAGAACCAAATTTGGTAAGACAGAAAGGAAGGGTAAGTCACACAATATTGTTTAAAAAAATCCAATTTTGTAAAAAAACAAATTTACAAGGTGGCCATCAATTCTTGTTGAATCGTAGCCGCTTACTATGAAAAAAAAGTTTAGTTGAAGCATGACCTTGATTGACTTTGAAAATACCATGTACAGGTGAAAAACCAGCTTTTCGAAATTACCACTACGCACAAACTTTAAGCGCCGGAGATTATAAATACTAAGGTATTTTATGTAATTATATGCAATCGAGTATAATCATGCCCCGGTTGCGAAAGTTGTATTTTTTATGATTTTTGACCGCCATCTTGAAATATGACGTCATATCAACTCCTTCTACACGGATGCGAACAAAACACCCGGCAGCACTCGATTATGTGACTAAAGAGCTATCAATCCCACATAATCACAAAACTATTTTAATCAAAATCCACAGAGTCACACATAGTGAAGGGATCACTATTATACCGCCGCAGGCAAAATTTTTAAAAGAAATTTTTTAACAATTTTTTAATACTTTATAAATGTGAGTTGAGTCCAACCTGCTACTGAATAGTTGTTATTATTTACACTCGTTGGACAGTATCTTTAAGACATAAGAACTCAGAGGGCAATGTTTATTATTGTTTTTAGTTTCGTTTACCTATTATGAATATATTAACGCAAATAATAACAAACTGCATTTATTTTATTTTTCTTCAACCCTGCGGGAAACACTACTTACTACTACTACTAAAGTGTCATTTCCCCGCACTCAAGCGTCACTTTATTGAACATTGTTGTCTAAAACAGTTTATTTAATTTAATCACTCAGGGATTTAAAAAAATCAATTAAATTTATCGCGAGTCAAGCCAATCGGCACTTGCTCTTGGCCAAGTTTTCATTCTTAGCACTTTTTCTTGTAGGCGACGAACCATTTGGCATAGAAATAACGTGGTTTTAACAATAATCTTTCGCCGCGGGAATAAAAGTAGCACTTTAGTCCCTAGGTTTATAATGTACTATTAAGCCCAGTTCTCACTATGCATCAAACTGATGAATTAAAAAACCTCGAAACTATCAAACAAGTTGCAAAACACTTTAAAAAAGCACGGATAGTCCACCATCAATTATTTTATGTTTAAAGGAAATGAAAATATCTCGAAAACTGTAGCTTGGAAAGATTTGAACCTTGTAACAAAATTTTTGGGTAATATTTACGAAAACCAAAATCTGAAAACCGCATATTAATAGCTGCTTTACTTCTAAAGTTATGATTTTTTTTATTTATGTTAACGTTTTTTCAAATAACTCGGAAACCAAAGCTCCCACGAATATGGACTTTATAACAAAATTTGTATTCCATATTCCTGAAAATTTAAATCTGAAAACCGTATATCGCTATTTGCTTTTTTTCCAAAGTTATAATTTTTTAAAATATTTTATCCCCTTTTACCCCTTTTTCCCTCTCAACCCCCCACCCCCCTACTCAAAAGTTAATCAGTTCATAGAGGATTCATTCATTGAGTTATTGTGTATACAGACAGATAACAGACCGACAGACAACTTTTTGGAACTATGTTGGGAATTTGGAACCTTTGGTTGCACTAAAACAAAGTTATGATTGTTTTCCACAAACCAAAACTACACTTTTTTGCACTCGACGCGCGTTTCGCTAACAACGTTAGCATCATCAGGAGACGATAAACAATAAACTAAATTAACCTACGCTCTATCTTATATACAATCTTTTAGTGGGCGGAGATAATACTAATAATTTGTGATTGATCACGATTTATAATCCTATCTCCCCTCAACTAAAGAATAAAGTGTACTAAACGGGATGGTTCCTCTATCTTTATTTAAACTGTTTCTGGATTTAATGGTTTCCATACTTTCATATGCATTCAAAAGTCTTTTGTTTGGTACACTTTTTAGAAGTTTTAGGTTATCTAATGTGAATCTATGATTGTTTCCTTATAATCCTAATTATACGAAAGGATTACAAAAAGTATTTAATAATACCAGTCTTAAATTAGTATATCAATCCGGTAACACAATAAGAAGTTTACTAGGAAATCCCAAGGATAAAACTACAGTTCTAGAAAAAAGTGAAATTTAGGAAATTGGTTGCATGGATTGTGACAAAAAATATGTTGGCCAAACGAGACGCTCTATTCAAACACGTTTTAAAGAACACTTAGTACACTTAAAATACGGAAGAACAGAAAAGTCAAGTGTGAGCATGCTTTTGAAAACAATCGTAGATTCACATTAGATAACCTAAAACTTCTAAAAAGTGTACCAAACAAAAGACTTTTGAATGCATATGAAAGTATGGAAATCATTAAATCCAGAAATAGTTTAAATAAAGATAGAGGACCCATCCCGTTTAGTACACCTTATTCTTTAGTTGAGGGGAGATAGGATTATAAATCGTGATCAATCACAAATTATTAGTCTTATCTCCGCCCACTAAAAGATTGTATATAAGATAGAGCGTAGGTTAATTTAGTTTACTGTTTATCGTCTCCTGATGATGCTAACGTTGTTAGCGAAACGCGCGTCGAGTGCAAAAAAGTTTAGTTTTGGTTTGTGGAAGACAATCATAACTTTGTTTTTATGTGTTTTGGAACCTCAGTAACTCATTTTTGATAAAATTATGAAAACTCAAAATTTAACGATTTTAATACTCCTCCATACCAATTGGTATGGGGGACTAAAAAGGTCCTAAAAATCTGACAACCAAATAAGTTACAAACGTCACAACAACTCCCGTGGATTCATTTCCCCGTGGAAATTGGTGGTGAAAGTAAGTTCACCAGTGGACGTGAGAATTTTGCTCACTCCACCTCACAGGCCGTCAAGAATAGGTGTCTAAGGCTATGTCTGTCTTTTAATTTTAGCAAAGTGGTTTTTTTAATTATCGTTTTTTGTTCAATTTGATTGTAAAGTCGAGCTGTCTAAAGAAATATTGATCCGAACTCGTGCGTAAAGTATCTCTTTCGTTTACCGAGCTACGTTCCGCGCTTTTGGGTGTTTTTGTCGGGGTTGGAGGTCGGATTTAAAAAAAAATCATCCAGAGAATTTGGGATAAACAGTACTTACCTAAGTGTTTTTATAAATATTAGTAATATCAGCAGCTTACGCCGCCTGGTGGGAGCGGGCCGAGTAACAGCATAGTCTCCAGTACGCCATTTTTTTTCGGAAAAAATTCAACCTTTAGGACCCTTAGGGGGGCTTGCATCCTCCCTTATGTTCGCCTGTGGTAATATGGTATATAACATCATTGTAACAATCCGTTTGTGTGCGACCTTATTATATCACTATTTACAAGCCCTTTATTTTATTAAAAAGTGTTAATGACTATGCCCCTCGACAAAATATTTGGACAGCGACAGTAAACAATTTTAATTGACATGTTTACTCTCTAAAGAGTCAAGGCTTACTTAATGGCATAAAGTTTGACCTCCATAGGCAGTTTAAATTGGTCATGATACGTACGAGGTGTCTAGGCATAGACGTGGAATTTGTCAAATCTATTTATCGATTTTTTTTACTAGCTTCGGAAAAACGGACGCCCAAGGAAATTCAATTATAAAATCATTCCCTAAAGAATTCGTCAAACCAATTTTTTATCCGAACCTTATTTTATCAAACCCGTTCAATAACAAATTCGAAATTTAACAGATCTGTTTTTTAATCGAACTATTATTCATCCAACTCATTCAATATCAAACTCGTAATTTGTAAAACCTATTTTTAACCTAACCCTGAATTTGTCAAACCATCATTTATCGAAACCGGATTTCGTCAAACTCGTTGTTTATCAGAAAATATTTGCTACATTGATAGCGCATTCGCCAATAATACTTACGTGAACCGAAGGCGTACACGCAGGACGATCTATACACAAAGTATTGAACACTACCTGTGAATACTTTTATAGCACGACAAATGCATCAAAACGCCGTGACGCCGCGCCACCCTCGTGTACGACTCCAGTTCATGTAAGTGTTATTGGCGAATGCGCTATCAATTTAGCAAATATGTTCTGATAAACAACGAGTTTGACGAAATCCGGTTTTGATAAATAATGGTTTGACAAATTCCGGGTTTTATTAAAAATGGGTTTTACAAATTACGAGTTTCATATTGAATGAGTTTGATGAACAATGATTCGATTAAAAACGGGTCTTTATAGATACCGTAACCGTGATGCGATGGGATTATGATATCCGTATTGGAGCGAGAGTCTCGGTTTTTTACAGATAAAAAGAAGGCCGAATATCGCGTTACGGGCGAGTTTTTACATTCATAGCTCAATCCACGCACCGGTGCCAACAAAGGACTTCGCAAAAGTTTATGTTGCCCTTCGGTAGAGTTAAAAACTCCTTGATGGATTTCCTAAGCTAAGGTCACTGACAGAAAAAAAAATTCTTTAATCTTAAGAAACACGTTTTAAGAGACTTGACCCCAGTAAATAAAAAAAAATCACCACGAATCGCTTTATCGTCATTTTTTCAAAATTTCAAAATGGTTTTACTATGATTATTAGGTCATCGTCACGATTATAGTCAATTTGATATATTTTGGGTACACAAAATTGAACAAAAAATGTTTCAAAGTGCCATGAACTTTAATAACCTTGAAAAATTCATTTTAATGGCGAATTTGATTCCTAAAAACAGTTCGTTTAATTAAACAGATTAACCGCACATCAAATATAAAAAAAAAATTGCAGAGCGGAGCCTCTGGTATCCCCCCACAGACCATTCGTGTGGTTTTTCAAAAAAATACATATATCTTGTTTTTATTTAGTTTTTTAAAATAATCGATAATATTTACCGTGAATTAAACATTTTTAGAATATGTGAAAATCTTAAAATTATGCAAAATCCGTGAAATGGTTCCGGGATAATGCTTTAAATTTTCACCGTACAAAATTTGATTGAACTAACAATTTGTGATTATAGTCGACTTTAAATATTTTAAGGATGTTAAGGAAGTTAATGTGAAAAACGTCAATTTTTTTTGGATAATGGCTATTAAGCTCAAAAACCGCGATATAAGTTTACAAAGAAGATCACACTGACTCAGTTTTTTTTTTAATCCTCCCGAAACATATAAAATCGACTATAATAACGACCTTAAAGATAATACAAAAATTTTAATAATCTAAGTCTTTATTGAAAATTACTTTTTATTTAACTTATACTGCTGATTTAAGGCCACTGAAGAAAGTAGCGACTTGAAATATATAACACAGACTGTAATCATAACCTTATAGCTAATATAAAAATTTCGTGAAAATATTTTTTTTTATTCTTGTTCCCGAATTGTCTTATTAAAAATGACTCTTCTTTGCATTTTTCAAGGTCATTGAAGGTCATCTAGCGACTTGAAACATTTTTTATTAATTGCCCTTTCCCGAAATATATATATCGACTATAACCATTAGTAAAAATTTTAATAAATTCTTGCGCCCGGTTTCTGATTACCCTTTTTTGGTCTACTCGTGTCAAATGTCTTAAAATGTGCTTCTTAAAAATCGCACGAAATTTCATGCTTGTAGAAGAGTTTGGTGCTTTTTTATAAAGTTTTAGAAACATGTTATTTTCATAAATAAAAAAATTACAGGAACTTTTAAAAAACGTCATTTTTACAAGAACAACCTGTAACTCAAAAACAACTTTAAGTACTTATTAAGATGCGGTTTTGACTATTCAGTTTTTCTTTCCAAAAATTAAACCTATACGATTTGTGTGTATTGGTTTCCACTACCAACCATTATTTTGACCACCCTGTGCATATACTTTTAAACTTTTTTGTTAAAATATTAGTTTACAATTTTTTTTTTCTTAAAACTTTTGCGTTTTTTTTTTCCTTTTCTTTCTCAGTTCCCATCAGCCCCCTTTTTTTGTGTTGTTGTCTAAATGATAGATAAATAATAGCTTTTCATGGCACACTTTCTTTGTCATTTTGTCTAAAGGCTTTATGACCTAATTTGCTGCTTTCGTTGCTTTCGTAGTAATGCTACATTTACATTTTGATTTCCAAGTCGAATTTGTAATCTTTTTTTAATAAATATATTTTTGGTCCAAAATAAACGAACTTCTAACCTATAAATTTACAAAAAGTTTAGAAACTGCAAAAAGTTTGATCAACTTTGAAATGGACTTCGAATTGATTCCAATGTATAGAACTTAATTATGCCATAAGTCAAACTGTCAAAAATTGGAGATCGAAGTTCATTGTAAATGTAGCATAAAATTGTTTTTTAGAGATTTAAAATTTTAAAAATAGATTCCCAAATTAAAATACATTGTAAATACTGTGCGAATGCGTTTAAACAAAACATTTCAGTTTAATTAATGAACAAAGAAACACAAAAATTTTAAATAATGCATGGGAAAATAGTAGGTAGGTATATAGGTATTTTTGTACTCCAATTTTAACAACGATATCTTCGTAATTGTTGTTTTTTGTTATTTTAAAAATCAGGTAGGTGCTTTTACATAGGGTTTTGGTTTACATTATAAAATCAATTGAAAGTAATCTGTGGCCTGAGATAACCAAAGGAAATATTTTGGTTAACGTTATTTACCAACATTTTTATAATTTAGGATAATTAGGTAAGTGATTTTTTTGTCATTTGTCAAGAGCCCAAACATTAAACTTAAACAAGTGGATTTTTGAATAAAAAGATAAAGAAAAATAGAGTGTAACTTCACTGTACAAAAAAATGAGGTCATTCAAGCCACACCCCCCCCCCCGACAAATATTCGACACTCTCCTTCCTTGTTTTTTTTTATATTTAAAATGGGGGGTGCAGCTGGACGTCAAGCTACACCCCCTTAATTTAAAGCGCAGAGAAAAATGAAAAGCAACTATCCCAAAATTAAGGACTAATTTCCTAATATCACCAAAAAGAATTTTGAAAAATCCACTAGTAACCCTGTTTTTTTAAAAAATATGGTGGGGGGTGCAGGTTGACGTGAAGCCACACCTCCCTTCAAAAAACTTTGATATGCTTATAAAGAACCCTGCACAAATTACATTGGAAATGGCTTTCGGCTAAATGTCATATTATTTTTTATATGTTGTAGTACTGGATTAACAAAGCACAAAAATTAAAAAAAAAACAAGATAGGGAGCAGGATTACTTTCTGAGATATGGAGCTTTAAAGTTGACGTGTTTTTAGGCTATATTTTTGGAAATGGTCCAAGTTTTTTTTTCCACAACTTTGTTAATTACCTCCAAAATAAAATGATTCGAATACCTATTTGTCTGGAATAAAACAACCCTTCCACCCATATAAAATATTTTTAAAAAAGAAAGAAAAAGACCATTTTTTAAAAAATGAAAATTCTCATTTTCTTTAAAACGAATGGCCGGATTTTAAAAATTTTCACATATGTTATTAAAAATAATGCCACTTGACTAAAGAAAAAATGTTTAGCTCGAGTGGTACCATAAATTTCGAAAATAGGCACCTTTAATATTTTTGATATTGGAGAAATACGAAAAGTGATTTTAAATATATTATAGGTAGGTTATAAAAACTTTTTATGGATAAATCCAATCCAAACGCTTAATACCAATATGTTGGTGCCAATTAGTACCCATTGGTACCTGTAAATTGCTCATGTGGTATATGCTTTTAGGCTAACTTGGAGTCGGCGGTAACGAATTTGATAATATTTTTTCGGTTACTATTACCGTTTTTCTACGAGAAAAAAAAAAGGAGGTAAAGTATTTTTTCTACTTAAGTGCGGAAAAATAGTTTTTAAGCATGCATTTGCGTGCAAAAAGTTAAAAGTCTTAAGATATGTTTAAGATGGCGGCATGCGGCGGCTTTGATTTTAAAAAAATCAGGGTAGGCTTGACAAAGTCAAACTTTTGCTTAAGAAACGGCGTCATTTGCTGCCAGATAATTTTGGGCATTCTATTGGGAACACAGTGTAAACTACCGGAAAAAAGTTATCATATTCGTTACCGGCAACCCTAAGTTAGCCTAAAAGCATATAACACACGAGCAATTTGATTGGTCAAATACAGGTACCAATGGATACCTATCGGTACCAACATATTCGTATCAAGCTTTTAAACTGAATTTGTCCAGAAAAAGTTTGTATAACCAAACCATAAGTTATTTTAAATCACTTTTGGTATTTGAAGGTACCTACCATTTCCCAATGATACCATTCAAGCAAAATTTTTTTTTAGCTTACTAGCATTATTTTTATTAACATATGTAAAAACTATTAGAATCTGGCCGTTTTTTTTTAAGAAAATAAAAATTGGAATTTTTTTTAAAAACCTTTATAGAAATATTTTTACATAGATGGAAAGGATGTTTCATTCAGGACAAATAGAGCAACGAATCATTTTATTTTGGCGTTAAACAACAAAGTTGTGGGAAAAAAACTTGGACCATGTCCAAAAATAAAGCCTTAAAACACGTCAACTTTAAAGCTCCATCTGCCACCAAGCCCTGTTCTCACTATGCATCAAACACATGCAACTTTTTACATGCATCTTTTTTTTGAATCATGGAGCTGTGGGGGCTGTTCACACTATGCATCTTTTTTTAGAAGAAATGCATTTTTTGCCAACATAACAAAATCACTAATTAAAAAAATAAAAAAAGCCCTAGATTTTTAACTGCTTTGTTTACTTTTTTCCTATACTCTTTTCTAGCGCATTCGGTAAAAGTTTAAGTATGCAACCAGCGATATTTTCACGACTGAATATTTGGTGTTCTTGAAGAATTCTAGAAATAAAGAATTATTCCAGAAATAAAGAATTCTTCGAAAAAAGGAAAAGTCGAAAATTCTGGATTGTTCTAGGATAAGAAACATTAAATAATTGACAGGCTTGGAGTGGGAATTACAACTTGCAGATTGTGAGCATTGGCAAACAAGAATTTTAGAAAGTTTTAAGGTGATTAAAAAATATTGAAAATAAAACTCATAACCTAAAATTCACAGCTGATCAGCAACTTGACAACATAAAAAAAACGGTTGGTAACTTTCTAATAAAAAATAGAGCATATTCTATTTTGGCGCATCTTGCAGCATGCGTCTTTTTTCGACGAATTTCATAGTGTGAACGCACAAGATGCATGCATCTTTCTGAGAAGCATGAAAAAGTTGCATAGTGAGAACAGGGCTCTAGAAAGAAATCCTGCTCTCTATCTCGTTTTTTTTTACTTTTGTGCTTTGTTGATCAAGTACTACAACATATAAAAAAATTATGACATTTAGCCGAAAGCCATTCCCAATGTAATTTGTGCAGTGTTCTTTGAACTAATTTCGAACTAATTTTGTAGAACTTTAAAAAAAATTTAACCACCCTAATTTTTGTGATTTTTTATATTTATTAAAAATGGGGAGTTTAGCCAATTGAAATCCAATCAGTCTGGAAGGCATAGAAATATACTAGAAACGACTAGAAATCACGTAAGAAAAAACTATTTCCATCTTTGTTAAGGTGACCAACCGTACGGTATTTGACCGGACAGTCCGGTATTTTGATTAATTGTCCAGTTTAAAAAATACGTGCAGTATTGTCCGGTATTTTTTCACGATGCATATGGCAACGCTGCTCGTCTGTAGCTATTTTCACAGTTTACCGCGCACGAGTGAGGGGCAATGAGACTTCACTCATGCATTTGCGGATTGCGATTGGCTGACTTTATACAGTTCCGCCAATCGCGAGCCGCCGGTTAGTTCTTGGGAGATCTAATTTTTCTTATTTTGGAATAAGTAATTGTGTCATTTCTGAGTCTTTTTGACTCGTTCGTAGCTGTGTGGTTTTATAATTATAATCAAATATTTATAATAGTAGTTTAAATAACAAGCATGTTATGATCGTCATTAAACGCGAAGATGAAGTTTGAACCCGTTTTCAGCACAAAAAAATGTTTAAATTAGATGTGTCGGGGCACTTGGAGATGGAGATAACGAATTTCTAATCAGATTTTAAAAATTCAATATGGCGGATTCAAGATGAACGATTTTTCTCATCTTTTGCTAACCAATTTTAACTAACTTACACACATCAAATTGCTTTCAAATTTGGCATGCATTTATAGTTCCGGTGACAATACAATAATGTGTCATTATTAGGCAACCCTCCCCCCTACGAGCGGAGTGGTGGGAAGAAAATACCTAATTGAAGAAGGAGAAAATTGGTATACGAGGGCTTTTAGGGATAAGGAATACGAATTTTTGATCAATATGGCGGATTCAGGATCGACGATTTTCAGTCACGTTTTGCTATTTTAATATTTTTAACTGATTTATCCACATCCGATTGTGTTCAAATTTGGTATGCGTTTATAGTTCCAGTGAATATACAATAATATGGTATTCTCAGGTACCCACCTCCCTCTCATGAGGAAAGTGGAGGGGGAAAAATATTTAGTTTGTTCGATTTCAATCAAAATTGGTATGGAGGGGTTTTTAAGGAGGGGGATTATGAATTTTTGATCAGATGGGAACATGAGTCAAAAAAATATTTTTTTGTAGAAGTAAGTATACTCAGTATAGTTTTTTTTTAGTTTTCAGGTGGTCGAAAAAACTGATAAAAATCATTTGTGTTTTTTATGAAATTTAATGAGCTTTTATTGTCAGGGTGGATACATAAAAATCTATAAAAGGTTGTAAGTTTGTCTGACTATAAAATCTATTTAAAGACTTATCAAAAAAATTGTTTTTAGCAACTCCTAGAAAATTATAAATGTTCATAGAAATCTGTCAAATTCTATGAGTTGGTCTGATTATAAAATATCCCAAAATCTCATGAAAGAACGTTTTTTTACAAACTCTTAGAACATTATAAAAAGACAAGAATGTAATCATAGGAACCCATAAAATGTTATGAGTTGGTTTGACTATAAAATCTGTAAGAAAACTATAAAAACATTGGTTTATATAATCCCATAATGCATCATAAAAGAAAAAGAATGTAATTATAGAAACCCATAAAAGTTGATGTGTCGGTTTGATTATAAAATCTCTTAGAAAATCGTGCTTTTATAAACATTTATAAGCCTGACTGATTATAGGATCAAATAAAAAACGCACATATGAAACCACATAAATTCTTAGCAAAATCAAAGACATTCCTCATAAATTCTTACAAACTTTTATAATCCTAAAATTTTGCCTCTCAAAGGCCCATAGACGTTATAAAAACTGACAAAATTCAGGTGTGTTTTTTTATGAGGTTTTACGCGGTTTTTTTGGCAGGGATCAGTAAAAAAAATCTGACGAATTTACAAACTCGTCCACTTTACGTTCACGCGTTCTTGTTGCGATCGATTGCAAAATTGTTTAAATTTTTGTGACTATACTTACCTTTCTGATACCTATTGAAAAACTAGAGTTTGATGTGTATTCGATGTAAAGATATAGTGCTGGATCAACTGCTAAAATAGCTAGGTGAATAAAAAGGGGTCCCTATAAAAAACCCGAAACCAACTTTGATAGAAACATAATTTGTCAGAATTTAAAAGGAGAGAAAATAACAGTGTTCTACAAGATATTTTTTCTGGGGTACTGATGTTTTATCTTAAATGGAATTTTTGTTCTAAAACAGAATCTGTGATTTGAATTCACACATTTTAAGATATTCAATATTTTATGGTAAAATTCAGGTAAAAATTGCTCTAATTTAAATGCAATTATCTAGAATAATATCTACCTGTTAATTTCCACCAAATTAGTAACCGAGTTCAAAAATATACTTAAAACTATATTTTTGGGATTATTATAATCCTCAACACAATAGGAGAGACAAAGGGGAGGGATCTACCAACAATAGCATGACTTTTGGCAAGGAGGAAGCGGTACTTCTAATCCAGTACGGCATGGCAGTTTATAAAACTTAATATAACAATATCGATGGGGTTAATTTCATCTAATTTTTACAGAAAACAAATGTCTCCAGTTATACATAAACCCTACAAACTGTATTTTGGTTGTCCGATTGGTGATCAAGATAAAAAATGGGCTCCACATTTTTGTTGTGCGAACTGTTATGTGAAGTTGACAGTGGCCAAGGATCATGTTAGATATTGCTGCTTTTATCTAACGAATGTACGGGGATTCTCTAGCAGAAAGTCTAAACAACACGTAGGATACCCAGTAAAGGTACCTTCTGTTATACGATCAGTACCTCATAGTCACCAGTTCCTCATGATGAAGATAAAATCAGTGGTGTAATTGAGAATATGCCAGAAACAGAAGCAGAAATATCTTCTGGGGCGGAAAGTAACGCAAATGATGAAGTCCTTGTCTGCATCAGACCCAACATATGAGCCTCCTGAACACGTAGTACCGCATCTCTTTTCTCCGGGTGAATTGAGTGACTTAGTCAGAGATTTACGTCCAAGTAAGAGTAAGGCAGAGCTTCTAGGTTCACGTTTGCAAGAATAGAATCTTTTACAGCCAACATATACTACACATGTAACAGTTTATTGAGACAGAGAGCTTGATTTGGTCAATTTTTTTGAGAAAGATGACACAATTACTTCTTCTAAAGGCGCAATTACACAGACGAACATGCTCAAATGAAAGCTCGTGCAAAAGATCTAAAATTTTTTGCGTGAACATTTTTGTGAGCTTTTCTTTGAACATTTTGTTCGGGTAAATTTTTGGAAACATATTTTTAAAGATGAGAATAAATAAAATTTCACATCAGTGATCAGTGATCTCAATTCTTTAAAAAAATGGAACACCAACTTTTATTTAAAATTTTTATGAAAAAAAGCCGACGGCAAGCGAAACATTATTATTGGCTCTACTATCAGTTTTGTCACATGGATTAGGCTTACTTATAACATTTTTTTCTTAGGGATTTTTTGCCCTGGGTTTTTTTTGGGATTTTCTTGCGAGTTTTTTTTATTTCCAAGGGTTTTTTTCCTAAAGTCAAAAAAAATCCAGAAAAATTTTACTTTTCCAAAAAAATTTTGAGTTTTTCAAATATCGGCAAAAAACTCAAAAATTGCACTTTTAAGTGGTAATCCGCGCCTCACGACTATGAAGAGTGGTGGGGAGGGGGATTTTTTTTAAACATATTTGTAGCTTTACTTTATCTTTAGCTTTTATTGTTGTTTTTTAATTCCTCACACCAGATTTACCTAGCCCCAAGGGTTGCTTAAAAAAGCAAAAGGTTCATGAAAATGCTGAAGATGTAGATATTTAGTGACAATTTAATGTAATAATCAAGGTCGATTATTGACACTGAAACAACAATATGCAAAGGGCAACATTGCGATTCAAAAGGGTGGCCTACTACCTGCGAAGTCCAAAACGCGGGATGATAGATCAGCGACACAGTCTACTAAATTACTGCTAAATTATATTTTTTAGACAAGGATCGGGTTCCTAGGGTTGTAAAAGTGGGTAATAAACGGCTATTATTTAAACCGAACGTGCTTTTTTTCATATATTTTAGATTTAATAAAATGTATATAGGTTTTTTAATTTCACTTAATTATTATTGTAAAAGACTAAACTAGGAACTATAATAAAGGGATATTTAAACGTAAATTTTTATCATTACATTTACAGGCAACAACAATAAATAAGTGCCAATTATTATTTTTTTTATTCTCGTTTTTTTTACAACCCCAAAAAAGATACAAGTATACTGGCATATCCCCTATAAACATCAGATCAATCGAAGTTAAAATGTGAATTTCGGCATCAAATCGTTTTTCCGTTGGAAAGCACTTGATTAAAAATACCTTATTTCAAAAATGAAATCCGATAACAATATATATTTTGAATTTGTAAAGAAATTTCTATAGCCCCAATTCTTCAAATAAATTTTACTCAACATTCTCTCCAAAATTTACGTGTGTTTGTTTGTACCAGATTTTGGTCGAACATTTCTTTGAGCATTTTGCTCAAGAGGCTCGTGTAAATGTTTGTCGGCATTTCCACATCAAAGGAAAGTTTGTCTGTGTAAATGCGCCTTAAGGATATTAAAGGCCTAATGACAGCTCTAGATAGACCATATAGAGTTTCTGATTGGCGCCTATTCATAGATGCATCTAAAACAAGCTTAAAAGCTGTATTACTTCATAACGGTAGTTTCTTCGGTTCCCCTTGGTTATGCAAGTTTGAGGAAAGAATCATATGGTGTGCTTCAACATGTATTAACAAAAATTAAATAGCAAGATCACAAATGGAAAATTTGCGGAGACTTCAAAATAATCCCAATGATACTTAGCATGCAAGGAGGATATACGAAGTACTGTTGTTTTTTATGTGAGTGGGATAGTCGTGCTGGAAAAGAACATTTTGTAAGAACAGTATGGCCAACTAGAAAATTAACCGTTGGGGAGAAAAATGTGACGAATGAATCTATTGTTGCCCCTCAAGATGTAATTTTAACACCGCTTCACATTAAATTGGGTTTAATGAATCAATTTGCGAAAGCAATGGATAGAAATAGCCAAGGACTTGCTTACCTGACTACCAAGTTCCCCCTGTCTGTCTGATGCAAAAATTAAAGAGGGTATATTTGTGGGACCACAAATAAGATTTCTGATGAAAGACCATACTTTTGACACACTTTTGTCTACAAAAGAAAAGCGTTCATGGATTGCGTTCAAGAAAGTATGTAAGCAGTTTTTGGTTAAATGCATATAAAGATATGAGATGTAATATGTCTTGGAAAGTTCATATTATGCATTCCCATTTAGACTACTTTTCAGATGATTGCAGCGAAGTATCAGATGAGCATGGAGAGCGCTTCCATCAAGAAATAGCAGCAATGGAAAAGAGGTATGAGGGAAAATACAAAAGAAAAAATTAATTTTTATGAAATTATGTTTTTCAATATTTGTGTATATATTCTAGTATTAAAAAAAATATATTTTGTAAAAACATTTTACTTTTCATGTAGAATATACATGAGTTAAAAACATTCGTAAAATGTGTATTATTCTCACGCCGCGCGCCGGGGGATCTAAGGAAGGGACCCAAATATTTTTTTAAAAATAAACTAACATAATATATAATACACGGCATCAATTAACCCACGTATAGTTGGTCCTGCCTTCAAATATCCTGCATTCCACTGACTTATTTTGACACATAATGGATCAAACAAAAAAATCAAATTACTCATAAACGGTGCCTTACAGAGAAATTTTGAACGTAGATCTAAGTTTATCTAATCTAAAATCATTAATAATCAATTACCAGATAGTCAGAAAAAAAGGAAAAAGTTTTTTTTGTAGAACAGTGTAATTGGTCCGAGAAAAATTGTCTCGAAAATGAAATGACGGGAAAATCAACGCTAGAAATATATGCATAGAATTAAATTTAAACTAAACATATTTTTATAGAAACACAAAATGTCAAAATGTCAGAAAATGATTTGAACCGATAACCAGGAATTCAATTCCTACGTTGACAGGCTTACGGCAGGGAAGAGTCGGAGTTAGTTATGATAGTCTAATAATTTACCCCCTTTACATCCCTCCACCACCCCCTACACCCAAATTTTTTTTATAATATTAAAAGCGGTTCACGGAAAGTGTGTCAAAAATGATTCGCAAAATTTGATAGACAGTTAGACAGCCAGAAACTGTGAAGTTAACGGCCCAATTACATCGTTAAACCGGCAACGCTGTTGGGTCCGTTTATTAGGCAATTCTTTTTCCGCATGTTTCTCGGAAACGGGACTTCCAAATGGCCTGAAATTTTGCCTAAATTGTTTATTGGACTATGTTTTTCCATCAAATCTTGGTACTTTTTTAAAATTTTGTTTATTTTTTGAAAAAAACTGTTTTAGCTTTTGTGGTGTTTCAAAATTGCCGCGTCCATATTACGTCAGAAACAGTCAGAAATACCCTTTATAGAGACCTGTAAAACTAAATTGGAAATATTTGTAATTTTCCAAATAATGGACACCTAATTTCAAAAACTCTCTAGATTGTATTAATAAGCTTTGTAATCCTCTTCCTCTAATACAAAACAAATTGAGTATTATTTTCCTTTAAAGCTAAAACATGCGGAAATGTAAAAACATGGACTATACTGGTTACTTATCAATATTAGCTATATGCCTAGCATCAAAAAGTACCTAAATGGTTATATTATAGATACCGCCACCATCAAAATTAACCACCCACGTCTTTTTTTTGTGAGCTTACCCTAGGCATAGTTTCTAGTGTTCTCCTTTCCTAAATGTATTCGGCTAAGAGAGATCTAGCATATATACCTAGGTAACACCCCTTACCAGGAAAAAAAATTTATGCCATGCAAACATCGAAATTGGTCGACTCACTGTATTTGCAACTAACCACTGTCAGTGTGTCTGCCTGACATTCTTCATAACCTTAGTTTTTTTGTTTTGTTTTGGAGTTCGTCGGCCTGGTTTTCGTGTTTTATTTAATAATTTTTCCTTTGGTGAAAAGCTACTTTTTAGAACCCTTAAGTGGTCTGTGTGTATGACCATTTGACTAGTTGTCACTGCTCTCAATTCGATCACCTAGGTGATAAATAAACAATCCCTCATAGGGTCACTGGATACTGAGACCTGCGGTCCCAGCCGCAGGTTTTAGGATCCAGTGACCCTAATCCCCAATGATTCGCGGCGCAATCTGTGAACAGGAGGATACAGTAAAGAAACCAGAGATAGATAATGAGTGGTAGATGACGTATTGAAATCGATTGACAAATTTATATTATCTCTGAATTGTTCTTGCGCCGTTAAATAAAATCTTTAGTAAAAAAAAATCCCCGTGTCATCTTCCAAATAGAAAAACTTGTCAACGCCGCAATCCAGGACCTAAAGCGCTCTAAAGATTCAAATTTCACGCATGCCCAATAGCGACTCGGATGGATTTTGGTTCGGCTTATTTAAGGATCGGTCATATTGTTTTCTATCAATTTGTGGTTCGGGTGTTTAGCGTTTTTAGAAAATTATTTTCGATACTTTTGTAATTCTGATATTTTAAGGTTCGGGAAAATTATAATCGGTTAAATTATATTCGTGTTTTTTTAAGAATCGAGTGAATTAAAATTCTATAAAATTATATTCGTATCCATTTCTTTCTGGGTGTTTTACTTTCGTTCATATTTCGTTTCGGACGTTTTATTTTCTGTTCAATTGTGTTTCGGTTTTTGTAAATTAGGGTCTTTTGTGGGCTAAAAGGATTCCGTTTTCTGAAAGCGTGTTTAAAATCCAAAAAAAATGATCATCTTTTTTTGGTTGTAGTTGGAATATAATCCTCAAAATTAAAATTAACTGGTCTCTATACAATACAAGTGTTTATACAAGTGCTTCGGAATTTTGAAAATTACTTTTCGCCTCTAAGTTATTTGAACAGCCAGGAGCACAACACTGCATTTTAAAGCGACAGATTATTATTTATATATATATAAATAAAATAAAATTTAAAGCACAACTTTTTCAAAAACAAAAAAAAAACGTTGTAAACAAATGTTCTAGGTTATGAACCTGCGCTAGCCAGAAACTATAGTGATTTATAAGCCATTGACCAATAATAACCGGTCATATTTGGTCAAGACCAATGCATCTAAGCGACACCGGTTTTAACCAAAATAGGAGAAATTGTGACGTTATTGATCAGCTGTTTTACTTTTGGTCTTGACAAAAAATGACCGTGCTCGGGAGGTGAGTTATGGTTCCGGTCATTAGTTTTGGAGAGGGGTATACTTTCAAATAGCGATTTTTAAATTTATTTTATGAACTTCGATGAGAATCTTGACCTGAACGTGAGTTTATATCTTTGGATATCAGACTTTAAGGTAATTCAAGGTTTTGTGTGGAAAAATATATGGGGCGAACAACTCCGGGATTATAGGACTGCGCCCCATTTATAGACTACACTGTGTTACCGTTGAACTTAAGAGGTTGAGTGGGTTCTAGGCCGAAAATTCTTGCCATAGGAGCTGTTACTAAAATTTGTCAACCAGTCAGTTTGACCGTTTCATCCAAGCGAACGGTCCGTGGGTTACGGTTATTGTGAACTACGTCATAGCTTAACCTCAAAATCAATGACCAAAAGAATAACCGCGGTCAAAACCGCTCCTCACTGGTCATAAATCGGGCGGCTAGTGAAAAAAAACGGTCGTATTTACTCTGAAGCTTGCAACGTTAAGTGGCGTCTCGAGAACTTTCAGAGGTTTTTTCAAGGGTTGTAGGTTTGAAACGAAATTACACGGTGAAGAAGTAGAAAAAAACTTTTTTGAGGAAACTTTTCGGTCCCAAAAATATAATAAAAGAAAAAAATCGGTATTTTTTTAAACGCACGAACTCCATTTTACAAAGTTTTATTATAATTATAATTCTTACTGCTTTTTTGTCATTGACGTTGGTTGGTTTGTTTAAGTTGTGGTTTAAGCAAGTGGTACAAGGGGCCGTTTTCCAGTTTTGCATTCTCAGAATCCTCCCACATATCATAAAGCTAAAAAACGTGAAAAAGACACTTTTTAGTCCACCATACCAATATGGTATGGGGGACTATTAAAATCGTGACATTTTGACTTTTCTTAATTTTATCAAAAATGAGTTACTAAGGTTGCAAAACACTTTAATCGACGAAAAAAAAAACTTGTCCGTCGGTCTGTGGTCTGTAGTCTTTTGCCTGTCTTAATCGATTTTAACGAAATTTGGTACAAAAATCTTCTATCGACAAATCATAAACTGATTAACTTTTGGGTAGGGTAGTAGGGGGTTGAAAGGGAGAAAAAGGGGATAAAATATTTAAAAAAATTGTAACTTTGGAACAAAAAGTAGCGATATGCGGTTCTTAGATTTAAGTTTCCATGAATATGGACCACAAATTTTGTTATAAAGTCCAAATTCATAGGAGCTTTATTTTCCGAGTTAAAATATATTAAAAAAATCTCGAAAACCGTAGCTTTGAAAGATTTGAACCTTATAACAAAATTTTTGGGTAATACTTACGAAAACCAAAATCTAAAAACCGCATATCAATAGCTGCTTTACTTCTAAAGTTATGATTTTTTTAATATATTTTAACGATTTCTCAAATAAATCGGAAACTAAAGCTCCCACAAATTTGGACTTTATAACAAAATTTGTAGTCCATATTTATGGAAACTTAAATCTAAAAACCGTATATCGCTACTTTCTCTTCTTTCAAAGTTACAATTTTTTAAAATATTTTATCCCCCCTTCAATCCCTACCACCCTACCCATAAGTTAGTAAATTCATGGTCAGCCGATAGAGGATTTTTGTACCAAATTTCGTTAAAATCGATTAAGGCGTCCTTGGATTATCGTGTATACAGACAGACAACAGACCGACAGACCGCCAGACAACTTTTTTTTTCATCGATTAAACTGTTTTGGAACCTTAGTAACTCATTTTTGATAAAATTAAGAAAAGTCAAAATTTCACGATTTTAATAGTCCCCCATACCACATTGGTACCTATATCCTGGACTAAAAATCAAACTTTAGAAGTAAAGCAGCTGTTGATATGCGGTTTTCAAATTTTGGTTTTCTTTGTATAAGGTTCAATTCTTTCAAAGCTACGTTTTCGAGATATTTTCATTTCCTTTCAATATAAAATAATTGATTTTATGGGGGAATATCCGTGCTTTCTAGCACCAATTTTTTAGGTTATGATAGGTCGATTTTCTACGTCTTTTTGCTTTGGGCTATGTGGGCTCCCAATTGTTTAATTTTTCTACTTTTTTTTACTCTATGGTGCGTTTTGAAATTATTTTCCTTATTAAAGTAAAGCGAGAAACTAAACAAGAATATTCCAAAACTTTTCTAAAGCCGTACAGAGTTGTTTAATTTAAGCTTTCAGTATAGAAATAGATACACAAATTTATATAATATTAGATTAACTTTTGAGTAAATCCTAAATTTTGGGGCTATTTTAATTTACCCCAACTTACTCTGGCAACTTTGGCCCTGTGTGATAAATTTTCAGATATTGGACCGGGGAAAGGGTTAGGTGAAAGTTTATTTCCGACTGTGTACCTTAGACCTATAATACTAAATTTATTTTGACAGCGAAAAGTTAAATTATTATTGGATTAGGTACCAGTGTAATAGAAGATATTAATCAAATGAGTTTTAAATTACCCTACATAAAATTTTAACTTGGCCATGGTTACGATCTAGGAAAATAATTTTTAGAAAGACTGCACCCATGTCGGTAATCAGTGGCGGCTTTAGAGGGGGCGCCCCCCCCCCCCCATGGTTTAGAATTGAAATATTTGATTACATTACATATTTTAAAGTAACACTCGTGGAATATCGGAAAAAGCGTTTTTGTTTCTCACGTCATTACGACCAGCCCTCCAATGTCTAATGGAGAATCCAGTTCCAGACACCTACAGACCTGTTTCATCCTTATTAGGAATCATCAGGGAGTCATAGGATTGTACCTGGCAGTTGAAGCTACACTGTAACCATGCATACGTCTCGAATTTAAAACAAAAAGTTTGTAATCCGTGAGGACGTAGTAACTGTGTGCGCCACCTGTCGAATAAACCGAGAAACAAAAACATCAAAATTGAAAAGTGCAGAAAACCGTAAATACAGAATCCTGTACCTTTCAGCAGGTCATAAAGTAGAAACCTGTAAAAGTATAAGGTCACTGTAATATGACTCGTAAAAAGAGGTAACGTTCGCAGCAGCACCGCCCCCAATTGGAGCTTCATACTACGTGGCTCTAATTTTAAGGCATCGCAATCGCTCCGGAGGAGGCTTGTTGCGCAGAACTAAAAAGCGAAAATATTTAAAAAAACAACAAAATGAATCTCGTGCCCGCAAATAAAAATTAAAGTAACACTCGTGGCATATCGGACACAGCGTTTTTGTTTCTCACTTCATTACGACCAGGCCTCCAATGTCTAATGGAGAATCCAGACACCTACAGACCTATAAATTTCCCCTTAAACAAAGAAAGATTTGAAGCAGAAAAGAATAGGATTAGGAATATAGCTGGCGAAAACGGTTACGACGAAGGCTTAATAAATAAGCTGATAAATAGACATTCTTTTCAAAAGACCTTTCGGAATTCCACTTTTTTCAGACAAAAATATACCTGCGACTCAAAATTTGTATCAATTCCTTATAATCCTAATTATATTATTATATAAATTAGTATATCAATCCGGCAACACAATAAGAAGCTTACTAGGAAATCCCAAGGATAAAACTACAGTTCTAGAAAAAAGTGGAATTTACGAAACTAGTTGCATGGATTGTGACAAAAAATATGTTGGCCAAACGAGACGCTCTATTCAAACACATTTTAAAGAACACTTAGCACACTTAAAGTACGGAAGAACAGAAAAGTCAAGTGTGGCCGAGCATGCTTTTGAAAACAATCATAGATTTACATTAGATAACCTAAAACTTCTAAAAAGTGTACCAAACAAAAGACTTTTGAATGCATAGGAAAGTATGGAAATCATTAGTACACTTTATTTTTTGGTTGAGGAGGGATAGGATTAAAAGTCGTGATCAATCACAAATTATTAGTCTTATCTCCGCCCACTAAAGGATTGTATATAAGATAGAGCGTAGATTAATTTAGTTCATTGTTTATCGTCTCCTGATGGTGCTAACGTTGTTAGCGAAACGCGCGTCGAGTACAAAAAAGTGTAGTTTTGGTTTGTGGAAAACAATCATAATTTTGTTTAAGTGCAACCAAAGGTTCCAAATTCCCAACATAAAGGGGGTTGAGAAACAAGGGCGAGTCTGTTTTGAAGGGGGTACAAATAACTAACAATTAATTAGAGTTCTAAATCAATGTATTACTAAAAATTCGCATTTAGGTGCTTCTTGAAACGTTAAAGAATAGATGTCCCCTGTGTCCGATAAATATTTTAATATGTCAAAGTATGGGTTGTGGGGTATCAAACTAAAGGAAACAGTCAGAAATCTAAAACAGTGGTTTTTTTTAAGTAACAATTTAGAGTGGAGGAGGGGGTTGCAGGTAGGAATGATTTTCTGTCAAAAAGTAATACAAGGTTTTAGATTAAACGAAATGCAGTCTAGAAAGGAGGTAATAAAGCAACTCGTGTCTAAGGTTTCGCTCATAATAATCATTATCACTAAAATGTTTTGAGCGAATTCGAGCATTATTCACGTTAAAGTTATCATGCCGTCCACAAAAATGCTTCCATATACCTTCGATTTTCTTGTCTTTTGGCAATCTGAAAAACTTAATGTCACGCGAAAAACCTTTTGACTGCTTGTCGACACCACATCCATGTACACAGCACCTCATTTTGTTAATTTTTTACACTGAAAAATTATTAAAACTAATTATAAACAAACGACCACCTCGTAATAAAAATGGCGACTGAATGCTCACTATCATGGTCTACTCCGTGACTCGTGCCCAGAAGAGTTTTTGGATCTGCATTTTTTCCAGGCTGACTTGATTGGGAGAGCTATTATCGCTACGACTTTTTTCCGGAAAATGCAAGAATAGGGCCGTTATAGTATCTCATATAGTTAATAGGTGCCAACTGCTTCATATGGCGCGGCGAGTGAAATCTTCAGATGTTACATACATTTAATGGCCATAACTTTTAGACCAATTAACTATAATTGGCACTTTATAGTTTCCCATACATTTTTCATATTCCTTTTCCTATTCCAGGAACGCTTACTCTGCTGTATTCTTGAATTCGTAGAAAATTGAAATACTTGACTGTCATCCACCAAACGTTAGGTAAATTTTCTGTATATAAATGTTTATTTTAAGATATATCTTAAGCTCTGAAGTTGATAAAAAGGGTAAATAAAAAAAAAGTCATGGTAACCATAGACAAGACTTTCGCACTAGTGTTGGTTATCGGTATACAGAGTGTTCCAAATTCGATGCCCACCATGGGGATCTCCTAAACGGTATGAGATACGAAAAGGTTAAAATTAGGGAAAAGTTGCGCAATTTGACGCTTTGCTCAAAACCAAAAAAAAAGTTTACAAACTTCGGGTAGTTCGGCGAAAAAACCGAATTCTTTATTTTTACACTTTTTTAAGATCTTCCTAATGAGAGGTCTGTTTTCGAGATTTGACATTTCAGTGTGACAGGAGCACTGTCAAGTTCATTTTCTTTTATGGACACATCCTTTTTTTTTCCTAACGTTTGGTTCATAAAGGATGGCAGATATTTTGCAACCTCATTTTGACAAGTATCTGACGTTTTGAGTCAATTGACCATTGAAAAAAACGCATTTTTAAAGTATTAGGTAAAGTTATTTCTTATTTCCAAAAAAATATCTTGAGTAAGTTAGAGGCAAATATTAAATTTGGACTGATGATGTTCAATAAACCCAAAACGTCAGATGACTTGTCAAAATAATCTTGCAAAATGTTATCTGTCATCCTCTATGAACCAAAGTAAAAGGAAAAAATGAACTTGACAGTGCTCCTGTCGCACTGAAATGTCAAGTCTCAAAAACAGACCTCTTACTAGGTGGATCCTAAAAAAGTGCCTGTAGAACGTTTTAAGCGTTTTTTGCCAGCTTTAAGAATAAGGGCGCAGAAAAATAAAAACTAAAAATGAAGATTTCGGTTTTTTCTGCCTATCTCCGGAACTATCCGGAAATTGTAAACTTTTTTTTAGTTTTGAGCCAAGCATCAAATTGCGCAACTTTGCCCTAATTTAAACCTTTTCGTATCTCCTACCATTTAGGAGATCCAGGGTGAGTATATACAGGGTATCCTAAAAATCCGAGTCCGCCCTAATTTTTCCAGAACCAAAAGAGACAGAGAAGTAAAATTTTACTTAATTAGATGGGTTACAATAAAATATCTTTTTGGATGCTAATTGAGCCGCCATTTGATATTTAACTAATATTAAAATTTGAATAGAACTTTTCATTCTGTTTCCAAAAATAACGGTTGATAAATAAAATAACAAAAACTTTTAAATAAGGGCAATGATTTAGACTACTAAAAAATAAACCATGATCATGAGATATCGTAGCCCAGACCGTGAATTGCCACAGACCCAAAAAGTTAATACATGGTATCATGGTAGTCCAGGACTTCCTTAGTTCTCCCAGCTAAATTGAAATGGTTTGGAAGAATCATACCGTGTGACGATAACGCATGGTGTGAGTTGCAGTCGTGTTTTGAACCTGTTTTCTCAGTGCAAGAACGAAAAATAACATTAATGACAGAAGTACTGCTAACAGGTCACAAACGACTCAGGAAGCACTTAACATGGATCGGAACCAAAAATGGTACCATCTGCCGAGCATGCGGGAGGGAAAACTAGACAATTCGACACCTGGTAGTACTTCCTGATGAGTGTGAAAGACGAGGGCACCAAGTTTTCGGACCTGCAAATGCTCAAATGGAACAGACAATTGGCTTTTCCCAAAGGAGAGAGTAAACAGACTGCCACACAGATAGTGCGGGAGAAGGATTAGGGGCCAGCCAGTCGGGGCCTAGAAAGGCCTCTATTACTATAGTCCAATTTTTTGACGAGCGGACTGACGTTTTTTTGCCTCTGAAAACGTATTTCTTTGTTGTCAACAGTTCGCATGTCAAATAATTTATTCTTGTCAATTTGAAGTAACAGTTGAAACAAGCAACAACATGACTTTTTCTTACATATTTATCGTCTCTGTCTAAAACAATGTTTCAAATAGAGATCCAAAAAAATTACGACAGTCCGCTCATCCAAATATTGGACTATACTACTACTACCAAATTTGCAAAGAGATGTTCAAAGAGTGATCTAAAAATAGATACGTTCTAATTTATTTAAGAAAATCATCGCAAACCGAGAAATATAATAAGACAATTCTCTGCAGCAAAATTATTATCGTTCCCTTGGGCCCCATTCAGATGTTTAGCAAGAAGTTTCAGCTCTGGGTAATTGTGCGACAGTTTATTGAAAAAAGATAAATGTATAAGATACTTTAATAGATCGTATAGTTACGATATATTATGGGTGTGCCACTATATTTTTCTTTCCGTTAATTACGTACCGCTTTCCAAGAGGGGCGGAAGGAAAGCTCAATTTTTTTACAAAGTTTTACACTCGAGGTTGGTCTTCCGTCTTTTTGTATTAAATTAGTGCGTTGTTTTAATTGGCTTTGCTCCATCTCTATTTTTTTAAAGTCTATGAGTTTAACACTGAAAAGAATTAGGGTTTATTTCTAGCAAGTCCATAATGAAAAAATCCATCTGGCTGTTCATAATAATTATTCAGGTTTCATGAGAGTTCATGTTAATGATTGTGTACCTAGTCTGTTTGCACATCGTATGAATACTAATTAATACAAATTTGCCATTTTGTGTTGTAGCACACGTGTAGTCAGAGTAGGGGAAAGCGGGCCAAAATAATTATTAGAAAACAACTCTAAGAAACAAAAGTAAAAAGAGTGCTCTGCGACCAACAATAATAATAATAAATGCCGTTACTCAAACGTAGCGCCCTATTTAAACCAAAGAATGACCAGCTTCTTTTAGTAGTTCCTGGGTATCGAGTCCCAAAGTAAAGAACGTAATACTGGTAACCCCACCGTCCAAGGAAAAATATCTGCAGTTAACCAACTAAACAGTACGGAGTAAATGCCATTATATAAAGGTGGATCCTTGTTTCGCATAAAGGTGAACCAGCCTCGTCCGATGGTTCTGGGTATCAAGTCCCGAAAGCTATATCATTTGGTTGGGTTGGGCTGGATATCCTTTTAAGTGGAACCGAATTAAGTTTGACCTTAGATACCCGTCTCCGGGGAAGAAAATAAGAAAAATGTATACATACTTCATATTCACTTTAAAAAAAAAATTAAGTGGTAACTGTTTTTTCTTTGGATATTTGAGTTTTTTTATTACATCTGTGGGGTAAAATGATCTTGAATGAGTTTTTTAGACAATTTTACAATGTTTTATCCAAGAAGTGGAAGAAATCGTTTTTTATGAGATAATAATTAATAAGCTTTGTGATCGAATCAAAGCTACTTGTGTCTCAGTACACTATAAATGTCAGAATAACTTGACAGTGACTTTTTTTACATTTTGGTCAAAGTAGGTTGTTTGTTTGGTTGCCACGGGCATGATACATTGTGTAATTTTGACACTTTCCCCTGCATTAAAAGGAAGCTTTTTTGAAGAAAAAAACGTATAGAAAATGGAGGACACCGATGAAAATTACGTTCCTGATGATATCCTTACGGAAGCGGAAGAAGGAGCGATGCGGATTTTGCCAGAAAAGTCCCGAAATGCTTACGACAAGGAGTTCAAAATGAGTCTTGGATGAATTCACGAAAAATAAAAGGTTATCAATGAAAATGTTCCATTGGCTTATTTTTTACATTTGCAAAAAAAATTAGCCCCATCGTCGCTATAGATCAAATACTCGATGCTTCGATCGACTTTTCACCTTTATAAAAAAAATCGACATTTCAAAATATGGGAAACTAACGAGCTTTTTGAAAAGCAAATCACAGAAATACAAACCAAAGAAGTCCAAGACATTAGAACGATCTGAAAAAGAGAAGTTTTTGAAGAAAGCTCCCGACTACGAGTACCTGTTGATGAAAGTGGCTTTGATAATGGAGATAAGCGGTGCTTGTAGATGCTAAAATTGGTTAATTTGAAAATAGAAAATATTCAAGACAATAGGAAATATTTTCACGTAGTTTTGCCAGACAGTAAAACCGAGAAATCGAGAAGTTTCACTATACTTGAAGAAGGATTTCCAGTCTTTGAGGCCAAAGAATACTAGCTCTAGCCGCTTTTTTTTCAAACCAGCCAGTGTGTAGGAATAAATACGTTGTCGAATACCTTCAAGAATTGCAATGTTTGCAGCGCTCTACACTGGTCACTGCATGAGAAGGTCTTCGGCGACTCTTTTGGCCAATGCAGGGGATAACATTACAACTTTGAAGCGTCACAGTCCTCGACCGTAGCATAAGAATCGGTGCATAACAAAATACAAATGGCAGAAAAAATGCAAGGTTTTAATACCTCGGCGTCTTCCAGCACTATCAGTAGCTGTACAAATTCCTTCGAATTTTACAATGACTTCAAATTAGCGTTTTTCTTTAATTTCAATATCAATGTGAATTCTACTTATAATAGTAATAATTAAATAGAATAATATGAACGTGAGTTATAATCCATAACTCACTAGTGAGTTTTGGATTGTAACACAGTAGTGTGTTATTTGATAGTTTACTTGTTTAAAATGACATTAATATTGACAGTCATAACTGTCATGTGTTGGATAAAGATTTAAATTTATATATTGGAAAAGTATTATCTAAGATCGCAACTAAATTTAACAATATGGACATTTGATTTTACAATGGATTTAGAAGTCTTAGTGGGATTATTTTGCCCTACTTTCCCCTACATAGTTTAATTAAGGTGTGTACGTGAAGTCATGTAGAATGACTTTAATATGTCAAAGAGATAGAGTCTGATTAAGTCTTCTTATATGACAAAGGCGTAGGTGGAGAGGTTCCAAACGCAAGCCCCCTCCCCCCAATCTCCAGGCGTTTTTTTAATCTTCCGTGGTGGAATTAATCAAAAAGTAAAAGTGCCGGTAAGGATTTTAATTAATTCTGAAGAAAGGTCCCCAGACCCCTCCCCTAAAAACCCGATTTTAATTTACATTTTTATTAATCGTGCTACACGTACGTAACCAAGAAGAGTACGCTCTGCTATAGGGTATGTGTAGAGTAACATTGCTACAATCCTTTGTCAAAACATTTATAACTTACAGTTTGTTTCAATGATATTTTTAGTATATCTTCTTTATCTGACATCTACATTCAAAAGATATGGACTATGATTTGGTAGAAGAACCTTACGGAACTCTGAATTCGCATCTTATGTTTATTTACTACTTTTCTGCTTTTTATTTCCTCAAGTTAAATTAAACGGGTTATGGTCAAGCCATGATGATAATTTAAGGCTTAAAATATTTTAGCATAATTTAAGGAGTAACGTTTTTGATGAAGCAATTTTTTACTATGTTTTTCACATTTTTATGCCATGATATTGCTCACATCTTAAAGCTTTCGTTCCAAAGTTTCGATTTCTAGAATAAAATACTCAAATTTTTCAAGTTTTCACTGTTTTTTAAGCGTTCAAAAAATGTACTGCCAAAAACCATTTTTTTCTCTGTTAAAATGAAAAATATTTAAAGTTATTGAAGAGAGACAGCAGGCTCTAAAAAAGTATTTTAGAGAAAGATGGAAATAATTTAAGGCAAATGTTTAGTAAAATTTTCTGTTATGTCATTTGTTTGTCATCTTGAGTGGTGTCGTGCATATGATTTGTATTTTGAATTTTTTTTCCAAAAAACAGCAAAAATTTTAATTCTTCAAAGTGTAAAGTGTGTAAAACATAAGGTGGTATTAATTTCTTTCAATCAAAGTTCTTTACAGTCTTTGAATTTACCAAAAAAACGTGTCCTACTAAAGTGTATTTTAGCACATCTAAAAATAATTTAACAGGTATTTAAGAAAATTATTTTAAGGGTCATCATGGCTTGACCACACCAAAATAATAATGTCAAAACAAGTGCCCCTCATAAATTTTTCTAGTCCTGTCTGCCCCCCCCCTCTAACAGAAAACCCTGGCGTCGCCACTGAAATAATAATATTACGAGTGATTTCCTCGAGCATTTTGCAGTTAACAAAAAACGCATTTCGAAAATACCACAAAATAACAAACTGTCAAAAACTAAAATGGCTGACAATAAGGATTTGGTGCAAAACTTAAAAACAGGGTATGCGGTGACCATTGTTCTGTCATCTCAGCCGCCCTTCATGAAAAACGAAAAACAATGACTAGTGGACATTCTGTTCAAGTTTTTTGAATATATAGAAGGTATATACAAAAAAAAATAGTGTTTGCAACTCGCGACCATACTATCATTTTTTTACTCGAGTGTTTAAATGACTCGCTGCGTTCGTAATCGCTTGTAAAAAAAAAAACACTATTTTGTCACTAGTTGCAAATACCTCTATTTTTTACATAGTCGTAGATATATAGAAAAAATCATTAAAAAGTTCAAATATTCGTTGAAATTATTATTATTTCTAAAACAAAAATTGGATCTAGTGTCCGCAAATATTTTTTTTTTCAAACGATCAGAAAAATCATTTTAGTACCTACCACTTTCGTCAACGCGTCGCGCGTTAAGTAATTTATGAAGAGTCCCCTAATAAGAAAATGTTAGCTGTCTGCTTCTTGTTGGCTGCAAAAAACACTAGAAAAATTGTAGTGTAGTGCCTATTACCATACAGCTAATTCAGTGATGACTGACGACCAGTTACGGCCGACCATGGCCAACTTGTCAAGCAGAATAGTGATAAAACAACTCATGAAAGGCAGATTTCTAGATTTGTCCTTTATTTATTTTAGTGAAGGGGCATGTGTAAGTCCGTGGGATTTTGAATGAAGAAAATTTGTGACTACGTGGGATTGATAGCTCTTTAGTCACACAATCGAGTGTTACCAGGTGTTTTGTTTGCATCCGTGTAAAAGGAGTTGATATGACGTCTTTTTTTTTAGATGTCGGCCAAAAATCATAAAAATACAACTTTTGCAACCGGGCATGATTATACTCGATTCCATATAATCCGAAAACGAGGATTCTAAAAAATTTACTTTCAAGGTCGTCCGACCTAAAATCACTTTGAAAATAGCAAAAAATAAGATTTTTACCATTTTCTCTGCAAGAAATCTACCAAACTATTAGGCATGTATGCCAAATTGGATCCTTAGAGTTTTATGCAGTTTAAAGCTTCATGACCTTAAAAATACCCCAGTAAAATTAACACTTTGCAAAAATAATATACTAAAGGGCGCTTTTCATCAACTATTAAAGCGAAGAGGCCCAAATTTGGTAAGAAAGATAAGAAGGTCAAGTGTTAAAAAAAATTTGGTTTAGCTATGACCCGTTTCATATGGCATCATTTATTTTATCCAATTTCGTAAAAAAGCAAAAACGACAAGGTGACCTTTAATTCTTGTTGACTTATCGCCGCTTACTATGAAAAAAAAAGTATAGTTGATGCATGACCTTGATTGACTTTGAAAATAACATATACAAGTGAAAAACCAGCTTTTTGTGATGTTTTTTCCAATTTATCACTATGCAAAAACTTTAAGTGCCGGAGATGAAGATAACATCTTAGTCATAAATAAATACTTCATGTTAAATCTCCCTACCATTGTTTTTGATACGCGTCCCAGATGTTTATGCTATACTTCAGTAAAAATGGCCTATATGCCTGTCGTTTCTATTGAGTTTCGGAACTGTAAATTTTATGTTCTACTCACTTTTATAGCAAACAGTAATTTAAATAACGTGTAAGAGAGTTAGCAGAAGTTAGATAGATATTATCATATACTGTACCAGTGGTTTTAGATACCATTTTCTAAAATGGCGGTCGAAAAAGCATAAAAAATTCTAATTATGCCATTAGGGCATGACTACATTTGTTTATTAACATTATTAAGAAAATTCGAGGATGAGGATTTAACAGCTATCCCTGTAGAAGTTTCGAAACTTAATACAAACGACAGACATATAGGTCATATTTACCGGGGTAAAGCATAAACATCGGAGACGCCATATCAAAAAAAATGGTAGGGAGGTTTAAAACGAAGTGTTTGTTTATGGCTAAGATGTTAACTTCATCTCCGGCGCTTAAAGTTTTTGCGTAGTGGTATATTGGAAAAAAAAACATCACAAAAAGCTGGTTTTTCACTTGTACATGGTATTTTCAAAGTCAATCAAGGTCATGCATCAACTATACTTTTTTTTCATAGTAGGCGGCGTCATTTTTGCTTTTTTACGAAATTGGATAAAATAAAATGTGGTTATAGGTCGCCATTTTGATATATCAGCCGCCATTTTGAAACGCGTCATAGCTGAACCAATTTATTTTAACAATATTATTGGACTTGCCCTTCTTTTCTGTCGTGCCAAATTTGGTCCTCTTCACTTTAGTTGATGAATAGCGCTCTTTAATATGTTATTTTTGCAATGTGTTAATTTTACTGGGATATTTTTCAAAGCCATGAAGCCTCAAACTGCATCAAACTCTAAGGATCGAATCTGGCATGTATGCCTAATAGGTTGAGGGACATTTGAAGTTGGACTGATAAAAACTCAAATTATTAAGTTTTTTGAAGAGAAAATGACAAAAATCTTGTTTGTTGCTATTTCTAAGAATCTTTAAGGTCGGATGACCTTGAAAGTTAATTTTGTTGAAATCCCCGTTTTCGAGTTATATGGAATCAAGTATAATTATGCTCCGGTTGCGAAAGTTGTATATTTTATGATTTTTGGCCGCCTTCTTGACAGATGACGTCATATCGACTTCTTCTACACGGATGCGAACAAAAGACCCGGTAGCACTTGATTGTGGGACTAAAGAGCTATCAATCCAACTTAGTCGCAAATCTCCATTCATACCACAGGATAGAAATTATCGACATATGCCCCTACACTATTTGTAGAGTATACATTACGCTTGATGACTTTAATTTGGTCGATTTTTCCGAAAAGAATGCCACCAATAATACATCTTCATTCATTTTCTTAACATTTTTTAATTCGCACCAGTTCATAAACGCATCAGAGTTCCGCTGGTAGCGGCTCTTTAGATTTTTCAGGCAGCAATCGACGTGACTCTTGGGGCAGCTTCTATTATCGGATTCAACCAAAACTTTTGAAACCAATTTAAAAGAGCTTTTTTAGAAGTGTCAAAACTGCCAAAAAAACAAAAGCTAAAAGCTGTCAACAAGAAGTCATGGCCGACTTGTTTAAAAATGGGACCGGAAAAGAATCAAAGGACCGGAAAATTGAACAAAAAGGTCCTTTCTTGAGAGTAGAAATATTTCGAAAGAAAATGCCTTGTAATGCAAAACTTTTTGTACGAAAAATCATACGGAAAGTGGCTATTTTCTGATCGTTTGAAAAAAACATATTTATTTTGATATTTTTTCGGTTTCTTTCTTTTCAGGTCACAGATTACTTTTTAGTAAATTTAACTAACCTACTAATAACTGACACGCAATACTAGCAATACCTATGTTTTATAGTAAAATACATTATTTATTTACACATAACCCAATACAACCACTAATAATTAATTTAAATTTAAACTATACATAATTTTATGAATGATATTAATCTTGAAAACGAGAAATCCAAAGACCAAAAAAATTTTTATAAAATCCATTGATCTTTAATCAAGGATAGACGAATTCAATTTTGTCTCGTTACCGAAGCAACGTTTTCGTGCCTGACTTAACTTCCTTAAACACAAATAGTTTTTTGTAAATTCGTAAGAGCTTGTGATTGATTCTAATTCGAAAAATATAACGGGTGTCCCAAGGCGAGTAACCTATTAGAATATTTTAGAAACTATACAATGGAAACTTTTCAAACTTTCTCTTCTAATATAAGTTCATGTAAACTATCTTTATGAAATACCCTCATATGTGCAGTGTTGCCATTTGCAGGAAAACTTGGCAACAACTTTCTTATTTTAAATTGAACACCCTGTATATTTTTGCATTTTTGGATTCTACAAAATATTTTAGGTACATTTTATGTATAATGTCCTATACCTATGTTCAACTGTAACATGGTTAAGGATAGAGTAAAACGGTTTTTACATTCGTACCTTGGTGTTTCACAAGCTATATATACATTTTATACTATTTTTAACCCAGGGTTAAACTAACTTTGGGATATTTTAACCTTGGGTTAAGATATAAAACGATAGCGTGTGAAAAATCAAGATAGAAATGTAAAAACCGTTTTATTCTATCCTTAACCGTTTCGATGTTACGGGCTGTCAAAGTTAAAAAATGTCAATTTTCACCTGTCAATATTTTAGAAACAGTTGAACATAGGCATAGGACATTATACATAAAATCTACCTAAAATATTTTCCAGACTTCAAAAATGCAAAAATATGCAGGGTGTTCAAATTAAAATAATAAAGTTGTTGCCAAGTTTTCCTGCAAATGGCAACACTGCAAATATGAAAGAATTTAATAAAGATAGTTTACATGAACTTATGTTAGAATAGAAAGTTTGAAAAGTTTCCATTATATAGTTTCCAAAATATTCTAATATGTTACTCACCTTGGGACACTCGGTATATAAACCACTAGATCAGTCTATCCATGGTAAGTTGTATCTTGGCATGCATATAGGTTGTTTTTTTATGACAATGACAGAAAGAGCTCATCCATAAACTCCCTTTTCACGCATGCCTCCTAATTTAAGATTGATTGATATGAGATTTCCTTCCATATAAACGAATTGAATGACACTCTTACCGTCTAGAGGTGTTAATAATTCGTCTTAAATGCCGGTGTACTTGCTAAAACAGAGCTATGAGAGGTTATAGGTTATATAGCTTCAGCGCTATTGCGCAACTTTGTTAATACAGTTCGCCGCTATTTTGATGTAGGTATGTACGTTTCCACGAAGAATTGGATCTGGATTAAACTTTTTGTTTAATAAAAAACAGTAGCGACCTACTCAACGTCAAAAAGTGATTTCTGATTTCGATCTTTGCTCTTGCACGTTCGATTATTGCCTCCAGTCTCAAATAGATTGATCTTTTGGTTGCTCGATGAAAAGAGACGAGGTAGAGGGTCAGATCAAAACATTTGCATAACCGCACTTTGAGTAGTTGTTTTTTATTTAAATTATTTGAAACATAAGTAAAAACGCATATTTAATGCATTTTAAAAATCCTCTACTTTATTTGGTTGGTAGGTACTGCTATCGCCAGTGTTAACGATCCTTTTTTTTTAATTTGATGAACATAAGTATGTCTACCCGATTATGATTTCTAAAATTCTCTGAAACTTACCATTAACCAAAGTGTTTGCCAATTCATGGTTATCCGCTTGTACAGCATAATCAGTCCCAAGAAAAAGTTGGGACAATGCATACAAAGTTTTTTACTTCACGTTATGGTACGGCCATGATGAACCTATATTTTAGTTCAACACCTGTTAAAATATTTTTAAATGTGTTAAAATATCTTAAGGCATGATTTTCGCTAATTTTAAAGAGTGTAGGAACTTAGATATTTAAACAAAAATAATAGCCTGCCTCCGCCTCTGTGTCACAAAGAAGATGCCGACGTTTTATGAGGTTTTGCTGTTCAGAACGTGCCAACTGACATTGAAAGTACTATACTAGTTTATGGCTTAATTTTGAGCATTAAAAATTATGTTTACTTTTTTTGAAGAAAGTTGGAAAATAAAAATATTTTACACTGTTACCATAGCACTGAACCAATTTGTCCCGAAATTTTTGATTTAGCATAATATTATAATTATGCCACTCATAAATACATTTCTAATAATTTCAGAAATTTTCCACAAAAGCCTTTTTTATACATGTTGATTCAAAATTCCCTAGAAAGACTTTAACTGTAGGTAGAATTTGTTTTTCTGAACAAGAATTAGTAAAATATATTTTTGTAAACTCTTTCATTTCAGAGATATTTAAAAATTGTTAATATTTTCTAGGAAGCACCCTTTACTACGTGGTAGAAACATCAATTTTTGAAAACAAAACTTTAACAACTTCAAAATGCTTGACAAAAACTTTAAAATATGTCATTTTCAGTACACGTACACTGGCTTGTTAAATTTTATCTTAAAGGTGATTCCCAAAAAAATTGGAAAATTTTACTCCTAAATTCAGAGAAAAGAAAATGAAATTTAAACAAAATAATCACGTAACTTTTCTTAGATTTAATAATATCTAATCACTGTTCAAATCTTTCTAGGGAATTTTGAATCACACTAGCAGTTTTCCTTTTGTCGCGGTTTTGGTTAACCTTGGTCTTAAAATTTCGCAGAAGACTCAACAAAAGGAGGAGACCTCAATTGCGTAATATCGTCGAATATTTCGACGATAATACGCAATCGAGGTCTCCTTCTTGTGCTTATTCTTCTGGGAAATTTTTAGACCAAGGTTAACCGTAACCGCGACAAAAAGAAAACTGCTTCTGTATATTTTTAGTTCAAACTTAGTAAACATGATGTAAAATAAAAAATATCCCTAAAATGTTCGGATTTGGCAACAACTGGCAAAACAGTTTTTTAGGCAACCGGTGATTAAAGAAGAAGCGCCGCGCGCCGCCGTACCGGTTGATCATTTAAAGCGCTCTTTTTAAAAGATTTTTTTTTGCATCAAATAACAAACTGCATATACATTGACCGCAAATACCACGACTAGCCCATCGGCTCACCGCGACTGAAATTATACACAGAATATATCTCTTCGTTCTTCCCCTGTCCACTCAGAAAAATGTTCCATTCCACCAATTTTAAAATATCTCAATCTTTTTTAAAATACTTTGTCTTTCTCTAAATTATCTCCTCCGCGCTCCAAAATACTACTTTATCTTTCTAAATATTTTTCATTCAACCTGACCGCTTGAATGGGTTTAAAGCGGTTTTTGATTTCAGACTAACCCTACTTTTTTCGTGTGATTTTTCGTGTTATTTTTACTTTTTTATCTGTGTTTTGTTGGTCTGTTGTTGGAATAATTAAAGGATTTGCGAGTTCCAGGCTATCCACTTAGATGCCATAGTCGGTCCCAAAAAAAATTACGGACAACTCGTAAAATTCCTGATGCTCTATTATTTACTAACATCACTTTTATTCTTTAGTGTTAAGAAAAAAACAAGAAAAGATGCTACAAAAAATGAAAATAATAAAACTTAACCTAAAATGTGGATAATCGCAACTAGCAAACAGCTCTCGACCTGAGTAAATTCCGCTTGAAATGTGACGTCGATAGCCCTTATTCGTGACGTCATGACCCTTAACCAAATAGAACCGAAACCGCTTTAACGGGTCCGGTAACTAAGGTAAAACTTGAGAAAAGTAAGTTTTTTTATTCTGCGAATCGACATTTTGGAAATAAAACAATGAAATGTTGTTAAAATTATGGCTTAAAAATGTAAAAAACATAGAAAAAATTACTTAAACAAAAAAGTTACCATGGCCGTACCATTAAAAGTTGTTTTTCAGAGGAAAAGAAAAGAGCAAAAACAAAAACTTAACCTAAAAATTAGAGTAGTAGGGACAACCGCGACTAGCCACAAGTATATTTCGGTTGAAATCAATAGCATCACAAGTCCTTGTTCGTGACCTCATTCCCCAAGACCAAGTGGAACCGAATTCGGTTGGCAGTTTTGAAATTGAGGTTAGCATCAAAATGGCGCCATTCTCCGCCTACCGTAAAATTCGTGGCGCGGCTTTAATTGCCTCTCATTTCTCTGGATTTTGCATTGTTTTCAATAAAAATTTATTTTTACACAGACTCTCAACACAATATCTACCGAGAAGAATTCGACCATTGTTTTTCCGTTACCTATCGATATTCTGTCCTATTTCATGAAGCACATGGATGCCAAACAGGGAAAAACCACAGAATAAAAATAGATTGACACTTTAAGCTATCTTAACACTTTTGGTCTAGCAACTTTTCACCAGAATTATTTTCCGGTGAAGGGCTGTTTCAAGATATTAATATGAAGTGTTATAGGAGACTTAAAAACTACCGTACACACATGGTTTACACCATAACGAAAAAAAAGGTCAAGATGGCTTTAAGTGACAAAACATTTTAAGGATATTATATTATTTCTGTGTTTTGCGACAATGAATTATTAATATAATATTACTTATCTTACATACGGTATAACCGGTTAAATAATGTCAATGTTAAGAATCATGCATTTTTGTATGCACGAACATTTATCAATATAGAAAAAGATTTTTTTTATTTTTGGTTTAATACTTCTTTTAAAAGAATTGTATATTTATATTTTAATGTGGCAATATAATCATTGGTCATTATTATATTGGCATTCATTAAACTACAAGTGTATAACCTATATATATATATATATATATACAATTTTTTAAAAACAAGGGGTTTACTACCTTTCTATTATACTTGTATAAAAATAAAAAAGAATCTCGTTCTATATTGAGAATTAAAAACATGTTAACAATTTTTAAAAAAAATTAATAAAATTCTCTTTAAGGTATTATTAATAACAATTTATCACTATAAAAAATTAAGTTTAAGAACGCTAATGTTTGTACATAAAAATGCAAAAAAGTTAAAAAGTACCAAATAGACATTCACTGTTAGAATTTTAGGGATTTTTAGTCATAAGTAAAGAAAAAATTTGCATTTTACGAAGATCGAAATCAGTTAGTTTGGGGTAATTGCATTATTAACCCAATAACTTAAGAGGTGCCAAAAGTTAAGTCAATTAAAAAAAAGTCAAGTTTATTTTATAACAGCAATCAAAAACCCAGAAAATTACATCTCAGAAAACAAAACAACATCACCAAAAATTTTACTTCGGTTATTGAATTTTTATATAGAGCAGCTCTATATATACCTTATATATACAACAATTGATAAATTTTGTTAAAGAAGACAATTTGTAAACATGAAAAATTGATAAATTTTGTTAAAGAAGACAATTTGTAAACATGAAACAAGAGGACTAGGCAATTTATTGTTAAAAATAAAAATTGATAATAACTAAAACTTGCTCAATTAAAATTATTATGTATTTCCCATTATAAATTATGATTTTTGTACCTTTTTCGTTAACTTTTAAATGTCAGCCTATACGTACTTTTAGCCTCTTTTTCAACTTAACAGTAACCTAACTATTTTTGATAAAAAAACAAATTAATGTTTAAAAAATATTTAAACCTGTAAAAGTGTTTATATTTTTAATACCATTAGTGATAATAAGTGACGTTTTAAAAATATTTTAAACAAAGTTTTTTATTGTTTTTGTATCAAGAGGGGTTTGTAAGGCAGCTAAAGAGTAGAGAAATAAAATATTTAGTAACAATTGTAGATAGTCTGGTGTTAGAAATAAAAAGTATTTATAAGGGTATAATATAAATAGTGTTCATTAAGGTTTAGCAAAATTTATGGAACATATAAAAGATTAAAATAATATAGGACCTCAAATATATTACAAATAATATAAAAAAAATATTATAATAGACACTCTGTAACCGTGTTTTAGAATAACAAAGTGAATATTAGGATTTGAAATTAAAAAAAAAATTGCTTGTTTATTTATCAACCTGCCTGGTAAAATTTTTGCCTCAAAATACTTTAATTTTTTTATGTTTGTTAGCCAAGCACGATGCTATACAAAAATAAAAAAATTAAAAATTTGACCTCAAAAATGATGAGGAAAAAAATTGTGGTTCAGATTTAAATATAATTTATTTAATTAAAAGCTAAAATATAAATTTTATTCATGTAGGTAAGACAATAAAATATATCAAGAATTAATTCATTCGATGAAATACTTTTAATTGTTCCTTTCACATAAACAAACCCTCACAAAAAATTCAAATTAATTATTTTTATGTCATTCAATATTGCAGATTTAAACAACAATTTTTAACCCGTCTTGCGCTAATTTTTGTTCTTTTTTAGCACGATAGGGCAAAAATTAACGATAGCGATAAACAATTGTCGTTTAAATCTCAAAAATATTATGATTTTCATGGAAAAACATAACTTTAAAGCTTTAAATATAAAAGGTTTTAGACAAAATTTGTGCTTCATGTAATGCTAGCTTTTGTCCTCTTTTAGCACGAGTTAGGATAAAAATTAACACTACCTTAAAAACGATAAAAACAGCGCAAAACTGTCGTCTAAAACTCCCAAAAATTATAATTTTTACGCAAAATTTAGATAACGCAAACGGTATAAAATATTTCCTAACACATTATCAGGTCATAGGTTACTTTTTAAATGGTAGAAAACATAGTTTGCGATAACCGTATTTAAGAGCTTTAAGAAAAATAAGTAACACAAATCAAATGCTTGTTTTGTTACTATAACAACCAGATTTCATAGCGAATTATCGTAAAATTCCTGATATTAGAAATAACTTTAACGTAAGAGTCTAATTATAATAATCTATCTAATATTTAAACGTTTTTGCTCGCTTTTAATCGGAATTGGTTACGATTAATAGTAACGACCAAAAATTGAATTCTTTATGTAGAAGTAGCTATAGGCTATAGCTAAAATAATAATGTTTAAACTTTTTGCTATTTCGCTCTATTTATCTTCAAATCTAATCTAATTTTAATTATCTGTATAAAAATTTGCATGATTTTTGATAGTAACTCTCTGTCTCGCCGTTTCCGTTAAAATGCCTTTTAAAGCAAAATTGTGAAGATACAAATATCCAAATATTGCTCAGTAAAATTATACTCTTTATATATTTAATCTCCTTAAAAGTGTGTGCGTGGGTGTGAGTCGTTTTACAAATTTTCGGAGTAAACGAACTCTTACAGCGGTGTCCATTGGTAAAATTGGTACGCAAGTAGTAGTGCACTAACTCTGACTTGGTGCTATTAAAAAAATTGCGTAAAAAGTTGCACCCAAACCAGGACACTCGTTTCACTTAAACACTTAAGGTCACAAAAACAGTATAGATTTGACAACACCTCTTTGCTATTTTTTTGAAAGATCAACAATAGGTGGCATCGCTAATACCATTTCGAGTGAGATCGTGCAGTGTTCAGAACACGGTGCGAACACCAGATGTAAGGAAAAGTATAACTTATTAGGAACGTAACCATTTATTAATGCTTCTTTAAAAGGTTTTGATTCTCGCCTTCATGCTTCATGGATTGGAATGTCTCGAAATTAAAAACAATTAAAAGAAAAATCATTATCCAAGATCAAAAAAATAACAAAATTCCGTATTATTTTTATCACTTGACATGTATCAATTTATTGGCCGAATTTTCCATTAGACGAGTGGCCGGTGGCTATGCGGAACCTGAATTACGTGACCGTGGCGTTTCAGAATTCCGGCAGAATATTGCTTACAAAGAAAAAAACCATAACTTTTTTGTTATCAGATAATAGGATTTATAAAAATCTACAACCGTATCCAAAGGATTTTTCAAAATTTACAGATTTCTGTATTATCGACGAGGCTAAAGAAAAAGCCAGGTAAGATTTTTGACTGTTGTTGGCCGTGTTTATTTTATTTCGGAAATGAGAGAGTCCAGCAAAAAACTGTCTGGATACGGTTGTGAGGAATTCAAAAATAAACAGTCCTGCCAAATTTCAACAGAATCCGTTTTCTCGTTTCCGATATTCTGCCCGGTAAAGATTGGCCCAATAACAGTAAAGCAGTATTGTCAAATCTATGCCGTTTTTGTAGCCTTAAGACTTAAAATAAAAAAACCGGTAAAATTTTCGGTGTGGCAAGTGCTCCCGGAACCCGTGCGAAGAAGTGCTGAAAAAGTGCACCCCAATGGAACAGCAGCACCAACTCAGTGCGCTAGTGACACACCAGTTTTACGAATGCAAACCGCTACCAATGTGAAATTGTTAACCCTACCTGCACAAAACTATTTAAATATTTAAGAAAGATTTAGGCTAAAGATATCTATGACTTATCTAAAGGTTGTTTAACTTATCAAAGTGCAAGCTACTCTCATAAAGGCGTTTTTAGCGGAAACTAACGCGAAAATACTTTACACTAACACTGTACCTTTGTTGTTTAGACGCTATCAAAAATCTGCCATGGAAAATTTTCAACTATCGTGTACCCCGTCCCTCTCAACTTGTTGTCGCCCTTTATGGATCCCTTACTTAAGAATAAAGATAAGTTACCTAAGGATAATACTAGCTTGCTTAGGGAAGAAAAGCTACAGATTCGACAGTAGTGAAAAGTCATTAGTTAAAACCATCACCCTCTACGCATGTACCATAGAACTATGATACTATAACGGCCCAATCGTACTGGTAACCGCCCTCCAAAACAAAATACCAGGGCAAAATCAAAGACGCAGCCATTTTGAGACAGGCCATAGAATACGCGATTGACTGCAAAAATTAGGGTATTGTAATGTTGTTGTAATCCGTTGCAATAATAAATTAACACGAATACAACACACTAATAATGCAGTCGCAAGCAACTCGAGTTAGTAAAACAGAAAAAAACCTTTATTTATATTTTAAAGTTTTTAAGGGAAATTAAGTTGTTATTAAAACTACATACGATTCTTCTGTTTTACAGTGAAAACATGACATTCATATTTTTTGGCCCCCGCCCTTAACTTAACTGCAATTCATACATTTTTCCTTTGTTTTTTAGAGTAACTTTGGTTTCCTTGGGCCGTTATAGTATTCCATAGTTATATGACTTATTGCACCATCCCACCCAAAATCTTAGGTGTCACTTAACTTTTTAGGTGGGTTGATGCAAGCAGAAGTAAGTGTGCGCAATATTCTAACACCCAGTTCTAACAGTTTCTAAAGGTATATTCCATTACACACCATGACGTAAATGGGTGTAGAATATTGTTGAATATCCAGGGCAATTCTTAGAATAAAATAGAATAGGGACTTATCGGTACATAAAGTCGGCATAGCCTGACTTTAATAAAGTCAGCACTAGTTTTGACAGTTCCGCACGAAGATCAAATAACTACTACATATTTTTGGGCACGTTACCCATCTGCTGTGAAATAACTGAAACAAGTCCATTGCATTTTTTGTGTGAATCCCCCTGTAAAAAAAACTAAATTCCAGATCCGAACAAAAAAAAATTTAGTATATAAATATAAATTTATATTACCATATAAAAGCTAAAGGATGGTGCTATAATACCCTTAGATTGTATTTAACGCGTTAAGTCTCAGTTTTTTATAAAAAAAATATAAAAATTCCAATCCTAAGATATTAGCTTGACAAACAATATCACGTTCTAAATTACTAAAACCGTAGTTTTAGGTTAGAACTAATTTAGGCATAAATAAATCAACACCAACGCTACCCAAGCAAAAAACAGGCTGGCACAGGGCCGGATTAATATTTTTAAATTATTTTTATAAAATATACAAACACATATTGTCAATTTATTAATAAACTCTATTTACATTTCAAATCCGTTTTCGGAATTTATTTGAAGTCGTAGTCAAATCATTAAAATTGTTTATTTGTCCTTATTGGAAAACAACAATTTTTTTGTACTTCATTTGGAGATTTCGGTTCCAAAGCATACAAGGTAAAGAATGTTGCTAAAAATATTTTATTAAATTGATTATCATCTACAAAACCGTTCCAAGATTACAATCAGGGGACAATGTACAGGGTGATGCCACCGCCATTTTTCTCCGTTATTATGCATGATATAATAAAAAACGAGAAATTTAAAAACTCGATAATATAGGATGTTTTACTTAAAATAAGAAACCTTATGTCAAAATTTGACATTTGCAATGACACTTGTCAACTTTGGCATACATATTCTAAAAGGCTGGAAAAAGTTATACAGCTTTTGGACCAAATCACTTTTTAATGCATGCCTAATAACAAAGAAAAGTGGAGGTGGCATTATGCTGCCTGTACATTATCCCCTGATTGTAATATTTAGACGGTTTTGCGGATAATCATCAATTAAAAAAATACTTATAGCAACATCTTTTGCCTTGTATCTTGTGATATCAAAATCTCCATATGAAGTACAATAAAAGCTTGTTTTCCAATAAGGACAAATAAAATCAAATAAATATTAGTCCGGGCCTGAAATTTTAATCATCTCTCTACGACGTCAAACCAATTCCGAAAACGGATGTCAAATTAAAATAGGCTTATTAATAATTTAAAAGTATGTGTTTCTCACTCAATTTTATAAAAATAAATTAAAAAATATTAATCAGGCCCTGTGACTGCCTGTTTTTGCTTGCGTATGGTGGGTGTTAATTTATTTATGCTAAAATTAGTTTTAACCTAAAACTACGGTTTTAGTAATTTAGAACGTGATATTGTTTGTAACCCTAACATCTGAGGATCAGAATTTGAATTTTTTCATAAAAAACTGAGACTTAACGCCTTAAATTCTAAGGGTATGATAGCAGCATTCTTTGGCTTTTATGTGGCAACACCAAAATTTGCAAATTGCAGTACACAGGGTGTTGTTTTTGGTAAAAAAATAGGACATACTAATTTTTTTTAGGACGGATCTGGAATTTTATTTATTTTATACATTGGTAGAAGTGACTGTTGGGGCTTCTTATGTGTGCCAAATTTAAAGTAAATACGTTCATTGATTTCCGAGATTTATCCGTCTTTAGTTTTGCAATATTTTCAAATGTATATTTGACAAAAAGACTCAAAAAAAAATTGTAATACTTACCATTAAAATATTTGCATTTTGTCCTGAATCAACGATCGGTACAAATTATTATGTAATCCGACATTATTTTGACAGTATAAAAACGTGATAAGTGAGACTCGCGAAAAATGCGGGGATTTTTTACAGTTATTTTGTAACAGATGGGAAAAGTGCCTTAAAATATGTACTAGTTATGTAACCTTCATGCAGAACTGTCAAAAATAGTGCCCATTTTATTTAAGTCGGACTATGCCAATTTTTAAAAATAAATATTTAAAGTTGGAAGAACGCGACTTAAAAAGCAGATTCGTCATCTGTTCTTTATTTTTTTTCTTAGGAATAACTCTGGCATAATCCACATATAAATCTTGGAATACATAAAAGTACGGAAAAAATTAAAATATAAGGCAAACTAAAAGCACGCAAGGTTTGTCTATATTTTTGCCAAAAAAATATTAATATCTCTATTTGATCTTAACTGTCACTTATATATCGTTGTTTCATATTACAATTACCCATGTGTATGCCCCCATATTAGCATGATAAAAATGTTATATAATGAAAATAAATTAAACAACATAATGATGTACGGAGTTTTTCTAATTTTGTTCTTTATAAATAAAATTATTAAATATGACTAAAAAGAAAATAAATTGCTAACTAGTCCTGTAATTATAATTATCTAAAAAGTCTGTAATTATTGTGCCAAAAACGATATATGTGCAAAAAAATCATCGAAATTTTGTCTTCTTTAAAGAAAAAATTCAAAAAAATCTACGGGTGCTGAATGGTTCAATACAACAAAAATATTTCTCCTATCTATACAGGGTATCCCACCAGGAATCAGTTAAATTTGATAAAATAAAACAGATACCTCGGGGTTACAAAAATATTTAGTTTTGGTATTTCCAGCCCAACAACTAGCCCATCTAAAGTTTGTACAAACTTGCTAATAAGCCAGTAATAGTTAGCATCAAAATAGGAACTGTATTTTGAAAACAAATGACATTTTTGTTTGTAAATCGAGTTCAGCGGCTATTTTGTATAGGTATTCGAAATATACCATAAAAAATCCGCATATTTTTATAAAATAACTCTTTCAGTCTTCGTAAAGTGCAACTTTAAAAATTTTCAAATTTAGGGTAATTTAACATTTTCTATGCTATCACGTCGCATTTATATTTTAGGCCTAAGTTTTCTTTAGCAGCATCAAATGCGAGCAAATTATTATTAAAAGAAATGTGCTGTGCTATAAAAATAAAAGTCCCTATGTCAAAAAATTATGAATATTTTTTTAGGAAGTAAATAATAAAAATTATTGAAAATTGACCACACAATTTCCACATATAAATATATTAAAATTTATTTTTAAAGCACAGGATAATATCGCTAGCTAATATAGTTTTAAAACTGCTCTTACACGTCAAATACTTATCAAATACTAATTATTATCAGGCTTTTGAAATGAAGTACCTATGTTTAAAATTTGAGTGTTTATTTAAAATATACGCTACTTTCTTTTAACGCAGATTTCAAACATTTTTAATTACCATTGATGTAAGTATAGATATTTGTATGCACTATTTAAACAATCACAGAGGTATTTTTAAGGCAATTTTTTTAACAACATTGGCAAGTTCTTTAAAAATACCCTTCAATAACTTGTACCGAATTTATAATACAAAATCATCACAAATTTTTATTTATTGTTCATAAATGTCGCACAGTATTTATAAGTGTACTCATGTTGATTAAGTCAAAATTAAATATTTAAAACTAAAATACCCAGACTTTTATTTCATTCTTTTTTTATAAGCGTGCAAAAAGTTATGTTGACTAAAATATTAAGTTGTTGGCGTCTTGTGGAAAAAATTAACTCCTAAAAGAAAGAACAAAATGTCCTATTCTGCCCTGCTAAGAAAGAAGAGCACAACTGCACTATTTTCGAAAATGACTTGACTCAGTAAACATTTTAAAAAAGTTTTGAGATAAAAATTTAAATTTCAACCCTTACATTTTTTATATAAAGCTTATATGTCTTCTTTATTTTACCTGTGGGATCTACCATTTGAACAAAGAAGAGCATAAGTAACAAAAAATAGCATGTAGCACTTTCCCTTTTTATTCTTTTTAAAAAAGAACAGTATATATACCAAGAAATTTGCACGTATGCTGTTTTTTCTAAGCAATACCTTCAATTTCTTTGTAACATACTCTCCACTTTCCTGGTGGATTTTTTTTTTTAGTTTGTTAAAGTTTTTTGATATCTTGTGATACATAAAAAAAACCATAAGTACGTGACAATTTAGCGATATATGCTCTTTTTCTTAAGGACGTTGGCACAAAGACAAAGCCAAATACACATACGCTTTGTTTTTATGTAATTTCACAAAATCTTAAGAACATTTTTAAATATTTTGAAAAATTGTAGGGTTTTTTGCAGTGCTTCTAACTAAAAATAAAAATAAATTTTACCACCTTTAGAAAAAAAGTTAGAGGCTAAAAACCAATATAAAAACTTCGAAACTTTTTTTCTCGAAAGTTAGAAAATGTCGCTTATGCTACTCTTTATTAGCAGGGCAGTATTGTGAAAAAAAAATGTGTCCAGGTCAGCATTTTGTATTTTCCTATTTAAGTACGTGTTCTGCACTGCTTGACAGAATTTGGTTTTGCATCCTACGGTGTCTGGCAAAGGTAACCTTCCGCCTTTGTAGACAGTGGCGCACCGAGGAGGAGTTTTTAACCTCTCCCCGCCACAGAGGAATACAAGAAATCAAATTTACAATAATTATTGTTTAAAAAAATTGTATATGGATATTTTAATTAAAACTTTTATCCCTTAGCTCCCATCCAGAACTAATTTCTGGGTGTGCCACTGGATAATACATATTAATTAATACTTTATTCCTTTGTTTAGGGTTTTAGCTTTCTTCTGCTTTCTGTGTGCGACTTTTTTTTAATTGATTAGATTTACTTATTAAAAGGTACTTTGTATTCACCACGTTGTATATTTGTTAAACTTTTGTTCACGTGTTTATTAGTTCTTATATCTAGAGGGGAGAGAAGATTATTCAGGAACGTTTTCAGTAGCTTTACATTCTTGAGTTTTTCGCATATTTCTTATTTAAAAAATGCCTTGTTGACCTAAAAAATTGATGAAGGATTTTTTAAAGCAAAAAAAAATAAATTTCATGAAATTATTCAAAAGGTTGCCGGATGGTATGCAGAAGCGTGCCAGATTTCTCTGAGACCCCCCCCCCCCCGAAAATTTTTTTAGGTTGCCCTCCTATTCTACTTGATATTTTTTTTCAACATTTTTCAAGATATTCAACTATGTTGGGAAGATATTCAAGTTTAAATCTGTATGGAGGCAATAGCCTATTGAAATAATTAATACTTGTAGAATGGTTTAACGATCCTATTTTTAAATTTTTTTTGAAGGTCTAGGTTTATGCGTTGAGGGATCTTGTTTAATCTCATAAAAACCTACTTAACTAAAAATAACTATCCCAAACACCTAGTTAACAAAATGTTATCCACACCCCTCTCACCAGGATCCTCACAACTACAGACAAATCAACAGTCTAACAGTGCAAAAACAGGACACATTTTACCACCACACACTGAATTCACCCAACAAAATCACTCAACAGCAACCCATGCAAACACACTTTTACAAACACACACATTAAACACCCCTAAAACACAAAAGCCATCATCACACCCTCCACAGTCATACTCCAAAATTCCTTACATACCACACCTTTCAGAGAACATAAGAAGTACCCTCCAAAACACCACAAAAATAGCGTTTAAATCAGAAAATTCCGTAGGTAAAAAAATCTACAGCAAAGAACAAAAGACAAACGCAATTTATGAAATAAAATGCACCTATTGCAATGGGGTGTACATAGGTCAAACGCAGAGATACTTAAAAACAAGGTTACAAGAGCATGTAAGAGACTGCAGAAACCCATATGAGCTCAAAAAGAAAACAAAACGGCGCTTTTTGTTTTCAAGAAAAAGGACACAAATTTAACTTCCAGGAAACCATCCTAGATATTCAACAGAATTGTTAATGTTACACATTAAAAAGACCCCTAACTCTATAAATAAAAGGACTGCAATAAAAAACTTAAATACCTCATATTTCGATATAAATTATAAACTAAAATAATAACATAGGAAGGGGAAACAAAACAAAACAAGCATCTGCTGCATATCATTGTAAAAATTAAATACGAACGAAGTATTCGCCGTAGCGATATTATTTTAATGTGTTTGTTTATGTTTTTTTTTAAGTTTTAATCAAAATTTTACGGCACTTCTGCCAAAATAATGCCTCTTTAGACAAGGATAACGTCTATTGGCAATAAAATCGACACATGGAACGGCCGTCTTGAATGTAAGTCTTTTTACTTTTTGTGTTTTTTTTTTGTCTCACATTTTTTACATTGGATTGCGGTTATTGTTATGTTTATTTTGTCTTCTTAAACTTATACTATTATTACATAGGATTGCGGTTATTGTTATGTTTATTTTTGTCTTCTCAAACTTATACTAAAAAATAAAAATAATAACGTTTCACTTTTTAAACTTTTGATGGTTGTATAATAACATTTTTTTAACAAAAATTCTTTTAAATCCACACTATTTTTATTGTACATTCTATTTTAGAGCCCTGAAGAACCAAATAAATTTTGCGAAACGTTGGCATTTCAAAAAAAGGACGTTTCATTGACAAGATCCCTCAACACATAAACCTATACCTTCAAAAAAATTGAAATATTAATACCTATGATACTTGTTTCCCTATCTCATCCACACAAAGGATATCGCACTGGATACACAGGATCCTGGCGATCGACCGAAGCCACAAATCATTTTCAACTCTTTTCATTTTTTTATTGGTTTTGCAATATTTAAGAAACACCTGTTATTGTTAAGATTTGAATCCGCCAACCTTTTTAAATTGCCAATGTCAAATTCTAACAGCTTAAGGTCACTAAATATTAAAATTTCAACTGAAAGAGTGATTTCCTAAAAACCACTGACCTACACTTCAAAAATGTTAAAAGTTTGAAGACATTTTCTGACTTACCCGGAAGGGTCACACAAAAGTTTCTATTACCAAAAATGCTTCTTTGAGGGAGAAAAATAACATATTAAAAAATAAAAGAAATCGGTAGATCGCCAGGATTCTATTTATCCAGTGCGATGTTTTTTAAACTTGAATATCTTGGAGAAGATACAAGATAGGCCCAAAGTGTTTGATATCTTTAAAAAGTTTATTTTTTAAGGATTCAGAAAATGAGATAATAATGCTAATATACAGTGTGTCCAATTTAAAAAAGATAAGTTTTTGCTATATTTTATTTTTGTCTTAAATGATCCTATATAAGTTTTTTTTTGAAAAAAAACATAGTTCTCCCAAAAAATCCATTATTCCAGACTTTTGAGACACACTGTATAATAAAAGCGCATATAGAGGTTTGCCCATCCTGTCAAAAAACACGAGCTTAAAAATTTGCGATTTTCACGTCTTTTGGTAGGTAATTATTTGCTTGTGGTTACGTTCCGGAAATCAGAAAAATATAACTTGAAAACCTAAAAGTACTAAGTAATGCTCTAACTGCTTACATTTAATAAAGTCCAATATTTTAAGCGATTACTAAAATATTTACGTTTTTTTTTGATGTACCTACCATATGTCGTACCATATCCATCACAAACAGTATGGCGTCTCAAGAAACTACACCTGACCAGCTACCTGACCCTTTTTGAACCTAGCCGAAAAGTAAAAACCATTTATATATATTTTTTAAAGCAAAGCTGAACTAAGTGGTTCTATGGTTTTTATTATCTTTCCTGGGGGCCATTTGGAACTTACATTTAAATGGCTTTGAAATAAATTTAAAAAAGTTAAATACATTGGGCTGTAAAAACCAAATGGTAGATACGATCCGTGCTACTTGGGTTATATTATACATAGAAGAAAACTTGAGCGCAAAAAATATTAATTTTGATTAGAAAAGAAAAAAACAAGATCTTGGGTGGAAATAACGAAAATTCAAACTTGGATGAGCATCCCACAAGGAACACACAAAGGACCAAAGCGAAAAAAGAAATGATTAAACAATGTTTCGCCCTGGGTAACCAGCGTGGGCTCATCAGTGGTTTCACTGGTCACCCTCCACCATACATCATTAAACACCATCATACACTTGGATTTCCAACATCGTTACCTGATACGGATTGGATTAGTACCAGTGCGGAACGATGCCTATTTGTGAGTGATTCAAAGTTGGAAATCAAAGTATATGATGGTGTTTAATGATTTATGGTGGAGGGTGACCAATGAAACCACTGATGAGCCCACGATGGTTACCCAGGGCGAAACATTGTTTAATCATTTCTCTTTTCGCTTTGGTCCTTTGTGTGCTCCTTGTGGTATGCTCATCCAAGTTCGAATTTTCGTTATATCTATTAATCTGAAGTTATATCCACCCAAGATCTTTTGTTTTTTTTAGTTTCTTTTCGGTTGAAGTAACTGATTTGGAGGTTTTTTAACTTCTTTTTTTTTGTTTTAATTTTGATGGTTTTGAGATTAACATTTTCCCTCCTGTTTGAACAATTTTAATTGCTATTATTTGTAATTGTATTTTCTAATTTTTCTATAGACTCTAAATACCATCTCAGCTGAGAAGAACTCAACCATAGTTTTTCCTGTACCTATCGATATGTTTACCTATTTTATCAAAGCCAAGGAAGCTGCTGACTTAAGAAAGGCCTCTACATCGAATGATTTGATCTAAAGACAGCAACTTATTAAGGAGTGATCAAGTCATATAATTATAAGATTATAAAGGCTCAAGATCCGAGAAAATCGTTCCACCAATGGTCCACCACCCAATGAAGTCTCAATCTGAGTGCAGAGTTTGTAACGTCGACTCACCTCATTTCTCTGAACAGCGCACTTCCAGTTGACTCATTATAATTCTTTGACTCCGGTAAACTTGATATTTCGCAGGGTTACCGCGATACTATTTTACATAGGGTAATACACGAGCAGGGTCTTTATAGTATCTCATAGTTATATGGATCAATTGGACAGAGAAATCCTTCTATATATAGTTTTTATGATAGCTAATTCCATTCTGCTAACCCTGATGTTGCCCGTGTCCTAAACCATGTTGAACAAAAGAACGCGTGAGAAAAGCCCAGCAGTAAACAAACAAAACAAACAAAAAGAACCTTAATATCTTAAGAATATTCGTATTATATGATAAAAATGTGATAAAAATCGATTACAGAGGAGGTCTTTCATGTAGGTACTATTAATGCAACATCTACAGTGAGGAAAGGGAAGAAAGAAATCTGTGTTGCCAATTTTAATAACAGAAGTATGCAACAAAAAACTTATTAAATTTGGATTAAGTTTTGACGCTTATTTATTAAATAATTAATGAGGTCACAACCGTTTTAAAACTTTCGACGTTTTTTGAAAATTTAACATGTGTTTTTCTTAAACATCTTCTTTTGTAGACAACGTGGCAACATTGATTGTTTGTTGCGGTTTGTCGATTTTTCCTGGAATGTCATTATTGTTTTGAAAGTAAAAGTTTCAGCACTTGTCATTAGTGTTTTTTTGATATTTTTGTGAAAAGTTTGTGGCGAAAAATGGTTCCGAAGTGTATTATTATATGCAAGTTGAAACAGAAGCCGGGGGACCGCAGTATTTCGTTTCACAGGTACTTTAAATTAAAATATTAACTAAATATTAGGTTAGAATTCGTCATATTTGGCCATTCTTGGTAAACAAAGGCAGGAAATTTGCGTTGCCGGCTTGTCATTAATTTCAGTGTAAATAGGGATTTCCATAGCACCTTTTTCTTATTTTTATAGTTGTACATCCTACTTGAATACATTTTAATGTTTTTTTATACAAACATAGATTTTTGTTACTACCTAGACCATTTAATTAAACGGAGCTAAAAATTATTGAAGGTATTTTAAATAATATTAAAAACAAGGGAAAACGTATTAGGTTAACATGGCAACAATGGGATGTTGAACTCAAACACCTTGCCCTAGGTCTGAAAAAAAGATCCTTCTAGTAGTTCAATGTTTTAAGGTTTTTTTTTAAATATTCCTCTACCTGCTAAACTGTAATTTAATATAATAGAAGTATTACTTAATTTTTTTAAAATTTTGTCTAAAGAAGATTCTTAGCAGGAATATTTTTAAAAAATATATTTTATTCATATTCATCCATAGTAGATGAAAACCCCCTCCCCTGTAATCGATTTATATCATATTTATATCATCTAGAAGGAATATTCCTAGAATATTTCTGTGTTTACTGGGAGAGCGATCACAAAAGAGCGCCGTAACAAAGGCACGTGTCAAAAAGGCGCTGTGACAAAATAGAGCCTTTGTCACACGCTCTGTTTTTTCACGGCGCTCTTTCATTACAGAGCCTCAAATATTTTCTTATTTTTATGAAGATTTTTTAATATCTACTTTTTATTAATTTGAAGTTCCGCGGATATCTGGACAGTTTGTCTTGTATATTTTAATAATTTAAACAAGGTACCGCCCGCACCGCGGAATCACAGTTGTCCAACAACAAACATTATTATTACAAAAAAATAAACGGGACACGTGTGACATCAGCGATATAACCTTAATTTTGAAAGTGATTAAGGAATAAGGCAATCATATATAATCTTCTTGGATATTAATAAAAAAAATATTTCAATGGGCCACTTTCTCACCTTTCACTTAAGTCCTAAATTACACTTATCTTAAGTTAATCGGTTGCAGGTTCTGTCGAAGTTCCACTTAAGTACCAAATTTTCACCCTTAGCTTAAGTGGTAAAATTTAAATACTTAAGTTTTTCTTAAACTATTTTTTTCCGTTTTTGGTGTTTTTTGAGTTTATTCGGCCTAGAATCGTGTTTTTTACTATATCAGAAGTATTCGAAGACTCACGCCAAATAATTCGGGAAGAAAATTTAGAAAATAGACACATAACCTATATAAAGGTTTTTGTTTATATGTGTAGTGAAAATTTTGTATCTGAATTTTAGGCTAGGTTTATGCTATAGGAAATTGTTTTGCATTGCCACTGAAGACAGTTTTTAGGAAATGGAGTTAGTACGGGACGACGAAGAGAACGACGAACTTTTGTTTGTCATCAATGGGATACCTAGACATAGATTTGTCCGCTATGACTTTTCATAGTTTCGACGATAATAATTTTAGAACAACATTTCGTCTTATAAGTAGTACGAAAAACAATCACTCGAGGTGTTGGGCAGGGATCTTTTCATAACAAGATTGGGAAAACAACAAAATATTGTCACAGCAAGCAATAAGGTATTGCGGGCAGCTGGCCAGTGGTTTTCGGCAAATCGCTTGGCATTGAATATGACTAAAACTGTGATTGTCGATAAGCCAACTCGTTAATCAAGAAAATAATGCAAAGTTCTTAAGGGTACTGTTGGATCCAAGTCTTTCTTGCGGTGTCCTCACATAATAAGTATGTGTAACAGGTTATAAAAATCAGTTTATGCATGCTTTACGAAAGATAGTATCAATTATAAACAGGGGAGCTGGAAGAACTGTCTACTTTGCAATTTTCCACTCAATAATGACATCTTCGTCAAAAGATATTCTTAAAACAAAAATCAGCAATAAGAATAATCGCTAGGATGCAGCAGAGGAGGGAGACTTGCAGACCTTTATTTGTAGAACGCAGAATCCTGAGTCTTTTCGGGGAGATAATTCTTAACAAACTGTGCAGGTTTAAAACTCAGAATCATATACAGCAGTCTAGTTAGCATCAATACAACACCAGAAATAAAGAAAACCTTGTCGTACCCAAATTTAGGATTGAAAAGAATAATTAGCTGGGAATACATTTATTTAATTCTTTACCTATTGCAGTCAGAAACATGAATCTTAGGAAGTTCAAATATTTTTAAAGGACATTTTAATAGATGCCTGTCCCTACAGTGTAAAGAAAATTTTATATTTTGATGAAAGATATTTTAATCAAACGTAAATAATTTAGGCTTGTCTGTTTTTTGTTTTTTTTTGGTTTTTTGTAGCCTATATTAAGTGTGAATTTTACTCAAAATTTTAAGATTGAGTGTTTGTTAGCAATCTAAATTTAAAAAAATTATTATGTAGCATTTACCTATTTCTGTTTATTATTGTTGTTATGTCCTTTGATACTGTTTCTTTTTCTGTAAAAAATCTTAAATAATTTATTAAGTATAATTTCAGCTTATGACATGTCGGGAGATTTTTTAATTAAAAACTTTATCCCCAATTGTAACATTATTAAGGTAAGAAAAAATGGCTGTGCCTATTTATTCTAGGATGTTTATTATTGTTATAGGAAAATTTAGTCAGCCTAACTTCTATAGACAAATTTAAATAATTTATGATGTAATGTTAATCAAAATGACGTGTCGATAAAAATGTATGACTAATGAATTGAATTGAAATGAATTGAATATTCATAAAGCAGATAGTTCTGTAAGGTAAGCGGCATGAGGTATGTGGTAAGGAAAATATAGATATAGCAATCACATGTTGGTCTTATCGCTTACAGAACGCTATGAATAGCAGCATGCATTTGTTATATTTTATTTTCCTTACGCCTTACCTCATACTGCTTACATTATGGAACTCTGATTCCGCCTTTACCCTCCATGAAAAGAAAGAGACCTAGATTTCTGTCAGACAACACACAGACCCCCAGCTACTCTCTCCATCTACTGTGGTCCCAGTCAGATGAAAATTTAGATCCCCTAGTTGGAATTATCCCTGCAAACAACACAACCAGCGGCCCCAGCCCCAACATAAACAAATTCATTCACTTTTGAACAACAAAAACTAAAAAAACCTGCTGTCAAATGTCAATTATTTAATGTTGGTGTGGTAAAATTCCAAAATCCCTAACAATCTGTCATCAGTCTGCAGCGTTGTCAGCTTGTTTGGAACTTAAGTTAAGTATAAGATAAGTAAAAGTTTGGCAAGCTGATTTTGGAACTTAAGAGATATTACTACTTAAGTTAAAACTTAAGATAATCCGAAATCAGAAAGTAGCCCAATCCCACACATATTCTAGGTTCAATGTTCCTTCAAAAGGATATAAATCCTACAGAGACCATAACCAACAAATTCTCGGGTGGTAGCAATTTCTTCTTTTTCCTGAAAAATTTCGAGCCTCAAAGCCAGAATCAACGTCGAAGTCAAGGTTAATCCGTCAAGCGCGTTTATTTCGGCGGATTGACTTGACTTGACTCAATCCGAATCCAAAAATTTTCAGCATTGGATCGAAGTCTTCGATTTCTTAATCCCACGTGTTTATATCAGAGATTTAAGCGAGATTTATGAAACCAAACCGGTTCCGATCCTGATAGAGCTGTCGAAATAAACGTAGTAATTGTGAGTGACACTTATATAGTTTGTTTACTCGGGCCTCTTAATGCCTCTCTGTAAAAATACGGTTTAAAAATGTGCTCGTATCACAGAGTACCGGATCCGTGCTCATATAACACTACTCAATAATACGTTTTAAGCACTGAATCGACTTTATTTTAAAGTGATTTAAGAAATTGATTTATTCCCTTAAAACCCATTTTAGGGTCGTTATAAACACTTTAAAAACGCTTTAGCGTATTTCTACTACTACCTAAAGAAATACTCAACTAAACTTTTCCGAAAAATCTCTTGTTCACTAATAGGATAGGGGCAATTTACATATAAATTCTCTGAATAGAGGAAAAAATTAGAACCCATTTTTTTTTTCATGAACAAGCTTAGGAAGGTACACACCGTTTACTTAAAATTCCCCATTTCTACCTCCTCGGGAACTGTCATTTCTAAACTCTAAAAAACTCCAAAAAATAAGTACATTGTTATGGTGTACCTTAAACCACTCCTACCAGAAAAATTTAAAAAGCCAAAGCAAAAATGATGCCAATTTGAACAATTTCTTATATAAGTATTCCTTTTTAGCATTTTCATCAAGATTTTTTAACCTACGAGTAGAAAACTTGGCAGGGTTGATCTAAGAGCAATGACCTAAATTATATCAGAAAATTAAATTTTTCCAGTGGCGCAGTCCGATTTTCTTAACTAGAAAATTTCAAAATGTACCAAAACTCTTTGATACGCCACTGTTACTGACATATTCAAAAAAGGCCCTCCGTTTCACTGGATTTTATACTAGATAAAATTGCATTGTTAGCGACACCTTCCGCTTGTATTTGCTCTCTCTAGCAATAAAATAATAATTTTTGATAAAATATAAGGCTTGTATACAAAAAACATATTAGCGCATATACACTGAACATACATTAAATATCCGTTCATGTTTCCTTTTTTTGAAACAAATCATGTTTTTTTTTCTAATATACATAAAATATACATGTAATATACAAAAAGTATATTCTAATTTTAAATATCTTTGTAATATACAATATCCAAGGCTTGCTATGTGGGAAGCAGCAAATACAAGCAGTAACAGTGGCGTATTAAAGAGTTTTGGTAAATTTTGACATTTTCTAATTACGAAAATATAGTTTAGGCCATTGATCTTAGATCAACCTTGCTAACTTTAGTACTCGTCAGTTGAGAAATCTTGATGAAAATGCTAAAAAGGAATATGCAAGAAATTGCTCAATTTGACATAATTATTGCTTGGGTTTTTTCAATTTTTCTGCTAGAAGAAGTGGTTTAAGCTCCACTTTCAGTATTTACTTATTGGCATAAAATTAAATTTGCAACATTTTTCCTATTTGTCACTTTTGACAGTCTGTCACCGTTTAGGACTTATCCAAGAGAAACGCTTTTTTGGAGCTTAAAAATTACATTTCCCGAGGGGGTAGGAATGGGGACTTTTAGTATGTTAAACGGTGCACTTTCCTAACCTTGTTAAAATATTTTGGGTCTAATTTTTCCTCTATTTTTCCTATGTAGCTTATATAGCCGATAAGTTTTTTATTTGTTTTTTTTTTAAACTGACATATTTATTGACATTTAAAGAAGGACGTATAAATACTCGGAGAAAGCGATTTTATTTGAAACCGTCCTTATATTACATAAAAGCGAGCAAGCGAATGGAGTAAAATCTGGTAAATAAAAACTTTTTTTTATACCTTCATCAAAAACATGATTTTTAGTAACAGTCTGCAGATAACTAAAGCATGGCTTTTTTGGTTACCAATGCAAAAAAAAATTTGTTTTGATCACGGGTGCAAAAAAAGATTTCTGTCCGTTTTTTACCCTAAATTAAAGAGAAATAGCGGCATATAGTAATATTGAAGAAATCTAATTATTCTTGCCTAAAAATTAAGTTTTCCGCCGGTTTTCAAGTATTTACAAAAAATCATTTTAAAAAATCGTCAAAATTTCAAACTATCAAAGATTAAAATGTCGCAACAAAGAACGTCACCGAGTAAAAAGGCTCGTCGCTATGGAAACCGTATTGTTATTTCATTTACCAGCCGCCTTGATCTATAGTGTAAAGAAGGTGTGTTGCGAAAAGTGCTCTTCGTTCGAGATTTTTAAAAGTATTTTCCTGTTTTTCTTGGATTTTTTGATAAAGGTATTAAAAAAAATAGTGTTAACAACTCGCGGCTAAACTGTGCTTTTTTTTACTCGCGTTTTTAAATACCTCGCTGCGCTAGTTATTTAAACCGCTTGTAAAAAAAAGCACTATTTTAGCCAATAGTTGTTGAAACTACTATTTCGTTTAAGAGAAGGGAACCTCACTATATAGCACAACCAAAATATGGCAACGTTTGTTTGACAAATTAACATTCAGGTTATTTTATCCATCACTGACAAAGTCATACTGAAAATATCTGCCACATTGGTGATTCCTTCAGAAATAAGGATACTTTATTCACAAAGTTTCCATTAAACTGATAATCTGGGTTTTATTTTTTTTTTATTGTTGAAATAAAAGTGTAGACAAACCATAGTGAATTTAAAATAAGAAATTCGCTTAAAAATTGAAGTTTTACCTCTAGAAAAAAAAATCAAAATTCAGTGTTCCAGATACCTTATACAGTGGTTGCTATATTGTCCAAAATAGCAATTTTCGTTTTATGGAAATCATAGCCAAATGAAGAATACTAGAGAAATGAGATTTTGCATACAATTCTAAAATTTCACTTCCAAATGCGCTACAGAGAGCTTTTTAAGAAAAAAACTTTATTTAAAAAAAAATTAATTCCAAAATTAAGATTTGGCACATTGAGAGTCACATAATTAGTATGTGTGCTAAATTTCAGCCCTCTAGCACTTATGTTTGGCCAAGATTTCGAGAATACGATTTGCTCTGGGGGTCCGGACTGTTAACTTTAACTCGATTGATCGAAGTTCAATTATTGGGTTAAGTTGCATGCCTTTTATGCAAATAGGTAATCAATTTTCTATCCGAAGATTTCAAATAATTTAATTGAACCGCTGCCGGCGCCGTCACGTAATAAATGTTCCTTCAATTTGTAAGATTTAATTTTAAATAAAAAATGACAAAAATCGAATCACTTATTACATTTTAGCTAAACCTAATAACAAAAAAAACTACTTATAAATGTGTGTCTTATTTATCGTGTATTCATGCACTTATATTATTAGGTAAGAGTATATTAATATAATTGAAAAATTTTAGATGTGATGAACTTTTTTACTGAGAGAATAAGTTGATGAGCAAAATTATTTTCTAGAATATAACGTCCACAGTCTTACAATAAACAAAGCAACGACAACAACCATTTTTCAACAACTACTCAAATTTTAAAAAAATCGCAACCAACTGAAGTGATAATATTTAAAATACAATTGTTTATTAATACTTTTACGAAAGAGTTTTTCAGCAATTGAAAGAAAAAAGCAGAGAGACACGATCGAGTGACATTTAGATAACAAAAATATTCTGCTAATATTGGGCACCAAAATATACTATAGAAATTTTAGTTTTTCTAAAAAATATCCAATTTTAAATTTTTGCATGTTTTAAGTTGAAAATAGACAAAAAAAAATTTAGGGATGAATTCTGCCATATTTAAAAAAAAATGGAATTATCCATAATCCGTACGGGTACCTATTATAAAGCGTCGTCACTTGACTAATGTAGATTTAGCATATATTTTAGCATACAGACCGCTTCAAGCTACTGCGAACATAGGGGGAATCAAGTCCAATTTACTCTCCGTGCCGTACGACCGAGGTGGATCCGAAGCACGCTGCAGTGTTATCTTTTGGAAATTCATTTTGTTTTTATTATTTTGTTTTATTTCTGCCTTGCTCGAGAAACAGATGGGTAAGTTCTTAATTGAAATAATACATTTTTAAAACCAAAAATGAATGTCTACGAAGTTGCCGAAAAAGTGCAGATGGTCAAATGGTCAAATCGTCATAACCCAACACACGTTCGATATTGGTCGAGGGAAAATTTGCATTTGTATTTTGACGTAAGAACACAGTATCCCCAAAAAGTAAATGTTTGGGGGGGGGTATTATAGGGGAACACGTAATTGGGCCATTTTTTATTGACGGCAATTGCAATTTGAATGGTCCTAGATACTTGGATCTACTGCAGTAGCACATTATTCCAACTGCTAGGCAGTTGTTAGGTGTAAGATTTGGTGAAACATGGTTTCAACAAGATAGTTGTTCCGCTCACAATGTTGGCCTTGTTAGGGAATATCTTGATAATGTATTTCCTAATCGGGTAATCTTCTATCTGTTTTTGAAGAAGCTTTTCAAATTATCACCCCTAACATGCTTGGAAACGTTAGAAAGGGTTTTTATAGTAGGCTCGGATATTGTCTAGCCGAGCAAGGAGGACTTTTCGAACATTTGCTTTAATTTTTTTTTGACTGGGAGAATGTTTTTGGTTTTTAGAATGTATTATTTTATTTTGAGAACTTGCTTTTATTTTGTTTCTCCTTATTATTTTCATTGTAACACGTCGTCACTGATAAATCTGAGCAGTTGACAATAAAACGCTCTTATTTATCAGTGACAAAAAAATAAGAAAATTACGTTATAAAAATTTGCGTATTTATTGACCAAATTCCGGTTTCATTGACTACGCTCCACACAGCACCGTGGTTAGAGGCGTACTAAATACCAAAGGAAAGTCATGCAAGTGGTGATCGCAAGCCTGAGTATTGGTTGCTTCACTGATAGGCGTGAGGTGTCTCTGCATGTACGTACACTGGCAAATTAGACTTCTTCCGCCCTATGTTCGCAGTAGCTTGAAGCGGTCTGTATATAGGAGGTGCAAAAGGTCTCTATTAGATATTTGCTATAAAAATACACTGTGAAAACAATTACCCAAATTGTAAAATGTCCGTACCTATAGTCATTCGAATTTTTTTTACAAAACAGGTGCAAAATGGTGTCAAATTACACTTCTTTACGTATACTATTTGTAAAACAATGAAAAATGTAAATTTGCCATAAAATTTCGAGTGACAAGATGCTAAGTAAATAGGTAACTGTAATTTTCCAGTAAAGTTTACATAATCGTGTTTTTACAGATACACAGGCGACTATGACATTTAGGTAGCGCTGTTTTATACAGGGTGATTCACGACGAAATACAAATATTTTAATACCAGGGGCCACTCATATCCAATAGTGGTTTTTTTTAAATTCTTTTTGCCAAATATGATTTGTGAAAATATTGCAGAAATGAAAACGGACATATCTCAGAAACTAATAAATATATTTACTTTAAATTTGGCACACATAAGGAGCCTTAAAAGCTACTTCTACCAATGTGCAAAAAATAAAATTCCAGGTCCGGACTAAAAAAAATATTAGTATTATATATTTTTGTTAAAAACAACACCCTGTATACCGCAATTCGCAAATTTTGGTATTACCACATAAAAGCTAAAGGATGGTGCTATAATACAATTAGATTGTATTTAACGCGGTAAGTCTCAGTTTTTTTATATAAAAATAAAAAATCCAAATTCCAATCCTGATATATTAGGGTTACAAACAATATCACGTTTTAAATTACTAAAAATGTATTTTTAGGTTAAAACTAATTTAGCGGCATATATAAATCAACACCCACCCTACCCAAGCAAAAAACAGGCTGGTACAGGGCCGGATTAAAATAGGGTGTATTGATCAATCAGGCCCTATACCTGCCTGTATTTTGCTTGGGTAGGGTGGGTATTGATTTATCTATGCTTAAATTAGTTTTAACCTAAAAATACGTTTTTAGTAATTTAGAACGTGATATTGTTTGTAACCCTAATATCTCAGGATCGGAATTAATTTTTTAATTTTTCTTATAAAAAACTGAGACTTAACGTGTTAAACACAATCTAAGGGTATTACATCACCATCTTTTAGCTTTTATGTGGTGATACCAAAATTTGCAAATGCAGTATACAGTGTTGTTTTTAACAAAAATATATAATACTAAAATTTTTTTAGTCCAGACCTGAAATTTTATTTGTTTTTATACATGGCTTTTGGGGTTTCTTATGTATGCCAAATTTAAAGTAAATACGTCAATTGGTTTCCGAGATATGTCCGTTTTTATTTTTGCAATTATTTCATAAGCACACTGTATATTTGACAAAAACACTCAAAAAAAAATTTGCATTTCGTCCTGAATCACCCTGTATATTTCGGATCCTAACTTGTTTAGCGCCATCTAGATGTGGAACCCAAAAACCTAGTTAGCGATTTTTACATTGTTTCTCGACGTTTTTCTCCAGGAAAATAGTATCATATTATTGCTATATATAACCCCAGGGTGATTCAATAATACTAAACCAAAATATAAAAAAAATATTGAAGTATGGTTTTATTGCGTTAAAAAGTCAAAAAGTAGGGCACGCTCCAGGCACGGGCAAATCGGGCACCCGCCTAGGGCGCCGGACTCTAGGGGAGCCAAATTAAACTTCTAGGGGCGCTAAATTGTAGCTCTTAGGGGCGCCAATTTAGTTCTTCCAGAGCAGGACCTGCCAAAAGTTATCTTTGGTTGGTTTTAAGCACGAATAAATCTTATCACATGCAAAAAATGAGCGCGTTTTGCCTGAGTTCGTTTATTAGATATACTTGTTGAATCAGCCTGTATATTATTGTTATTGTTATGTGTAATTTTAATAATATTAAAAGTTAATAAAATAAATATTTAATATTCCCCAAAACAAATTGGTTTTATTTATTTAACTTTGACACAGGGTTCATGGCTCGGTTCAGTTCAGAATCGGGAATTACCCAAGTAGCGCAGTTCTGTCCTAAAAACGTTCTTGAGATGTACAGGGTGTTTCATTATAAATGACTCCCCCCCCCTATTATATCTGTTAATATGTGAGCTAGAAATAAAGTTTTAAATATAAAAGTTATTTGATTTATAAAGATCTTCAAAAATATTAAAGTCAAAAAAATCAAGTGTCATTCGAAGTGTTAAATGTTGATGTTTATAGTTTTGAATTCTAGGTTTCTTCCTAATTTCAGAAATATATAACTTATATGCATTTGGTTCAATAGTTTTTGAGACATTGGTCTTTAAAATTTTTTTAACTTAGTTGGCTGTGATTTATAACTTGTGGTGTTTCCATTAGACCTGTCATCATAATTATAGTAGGCAATGATGTTTTTCGCTGTCTTTAAAAAATTGCTAAATCATAGTAGGCGATATTAAGTATTCATATACTTATAACCACAAATTGTAATTCACAGCCACCCAAGTGAAAAAATATCTCAAAAACTATTGAACCCAGTGTCATCAGGAAGAAACCTAGAAGTCAAAAATGTAAAAAAATATTTGACACCTCGAATGACACTTGATTTTTTTTACTTTAATATTTTGAAGATCATAACCAACTATCGGTATCCGCTATCTAGTCGACAAATCATGCAAGCAGATGTACTTTCAAACTTATGGTAAATGAGACACCGGCGATCCCTGCTTGCAGTTGGGAAATGAAATTTCAGTTGGGAAATATGAAAGTTCAGTTGGGAAATATGAAGGTTCAGTTGGGAAAGAAAACCCGCACACAAACAACAATAAATTTGGATTCTGTCGAATTTCATAATATTCTAGTATGTTGTAGTGCAAGTCAATATTAAAAAACTGTGTCGGTTTAAATCAGTTTGTGTGATTAGTTTCTGCGATAAAAAACATATTTCTTAAACGAACTAAACCAAAATAGAGACGAAATTAAATTCTCCAGATAATGTAGTTTCACCCACTAGGAATTTTTTATGCTTCAATTAGACAGTTTTTATAGAGGGGCTAGTCAAAAAGAACGTTTTAGCTATATCGACATGACCATTATATGAGGCGAAAAATTTGGGTTTATGGACTGAGTTTCGTTCATTTACCATCATTAATTCTTAGTGTACGAATTTTTAAAGTTTAGGTGTGTTCTCGCGCCTTAAGCAAATTGACATAGGAACACTTAAACCCTTGTAAAAATAAGATTTTCACAAATATGCTAAATATTGCTCTCCAGTGACGGCTTTAGAATTCGGTCTTGGAGGGGGGGGGGGGCTTTGACAACTTTGACATCCGCTGTGGTAGTATTTAACAACCACTACCACTCATCGATTTTACCAGAGTTTTTGGGACACATTAAAAACTGTCACTTGTAAAAAAATTTAGAGAGGAGAAAAAATAAAAAATTTGGCTTAATTTTACAAAATAAGTGTTTTATATGTTGCAACCTGATAATATTTTATTATTTTTAAAATTATTTACGCCAAAATTCTCTAAAACTAACCAGAAAAATAACCACAACCACAACGAAATGGATTCGTAGCTTACGGCAGTGATAGTGGTTAATTACCACAACGGAATGACGTTTAGCTATTGCGCAGGCGCAGTAATTACCACAACCACTACGAAGTGTCGAATAAGCGTTCCAAAATATCCCTATTATACATATTTTTTTTTTTAATTTAAAGAATTACCAATTTTTAAAAGGTTATATATTCATGAATTTAAGCAGCAGCTTTATAATAATAATTGGTACTGGCAAGGCACGAAAGGAATAATATTATTTACTTTACTTGGCTCTTTCTTATTCATATTGCAGGATTAATAAAAACGAGACGTCATTCTAAGTTTTCTGACAAAGACGCCGTACCAATCAAATGGTGTTTTCACATCGTACTCAACACGTATTGAAAAGATTGTCTTCTTTTTCTTTCATGGAGCATGTTCTCTGGTTTGGCAAAGAGCGTATTTAAAGAAAGTCTTATGGTTTATTCGGGTTCCGAATTTTAAAACTGTCCTAGAACGTTTTAGAACTGCGCGTGATAGTTGCGCAATCGACGAGACCGTTCTTAACAGTTTACAATTTTTGGACGAACCCGAACGCATTTTCATAAAATTGCCGCATGTACACTGATAGCAAGCCATAATAATAGGATGAAGAAGAAGCACGTGATGTGATCCAGAGTGTCTTAAGTTTATCTCTTTATTTTTAGCATAAAATAAAGATTTTACCGAAAATTTTCCATGAATTGGTTATCATATAGGTTCACAGTTTCTTCTACAAAATTCATAGCTTTTATGTTTCTACAAAATTTATCGCTCCATATTTTTTTTTACATTGCATTTAAAAATCTGCCAATGGGTTCATCATCACCACTACTTGATAACGAGGTAGAATCTTGCTTTAATTCTTCCAAAGTGAAATTCTGCAGTGTTTGAAAGAACAGAAATTTAACACTGAAAAAGCTGAATTTTTGTGGTTAGGCAGGGATTCCCCTTCTTTAGGTCACACCATACAAAACCCTCGACAAAACCTTTATAAAAACACGCGGATAATAAAATAATACAAGATTACACCAGAACCGAGAAAATTTAAATTCCTTAAATGTTTACCATTTAAAAAAGCGATTAAAACTTATCTTTTTGATTCCCAATAATCTAGTAACATTTTCCACGCAATAGATCGTTCGAATGTTTTTCCTGTCGGGTGTCTCTGTTAGATTTTACTTTGGTCTTTAGATTTATTATTAATTCTTGCTGACCCGCTTTGAGTTTTATTTATATTTTACATGTCCTTGACGTTTTAAGCTTCGTATTAGACTTTTTATGTTTTATGTTATTCTATCTTATCTAGTCCACTATAGCCTAATGATATCTAAGGTTCCTTTTACTTATACTTGAAATATTAGACTGAGTTTTTGTTGGTTTATTAGTAGTTCGTATTTTGCTTATATATGTATTTCTTTTTTGTATTTATTTTTTATTTTTTGTATTGTATTTTAGTTAGTTTTAGGGGACCGAACTGAGATCAATTTTAATTGTTTTCGGCTTCTTCTTCCAACTTAATTTTTATTATTATTATTATTTGTTTTATTGTACAATTAATTAATTCTGTTGCAAATAAATACATTATTTATTATTTATTTATTGCACTCTGGCTTTTTATTATTTTTCGTAAAAACCCATTTATTTGGGTATATTTTCATAAACAGTTCCATTTAATTCCGACCGGCTTCACGGGACTGTACAGAACAGTATTGAACCGGTCCTGGACAAATTTTCGGTAGTAACCCGAACACAAAACTTTTCAGTTCAGAACAGTTGTGGTCGAACCAGAACGCGTTTTTTAAACGCGCATGCTCCGGACTGTTTAGAACAGGAAATTTCGACGAACCCGAACAAACCATTAAATAAATTATGCCCCAATATAAAATAGATGTAGATAAGCCGCCACACCTTCTTCGATAAAAATATGTAATGTAATCGAATATTTCAATTCTAAACCGTTGGGGGGGGGGACCGCCCCCCTTTAAAGCCGCCCGTAGAGACCTAGGATAACCTAGAGAAAACGTACCCTGTAACAGTTGAGCTATTATTTTAATACGAGGTTACAATTTTTTGTTTTTTTGTACGAGCTCTAAACCGGATCGGTCAATTTTCACTGTCTTTGGCATATACTCGGCTAACAACAATCTACATAATCTCTAAAACTGTGGTCGACATTCTACGTCTAGCTTTTAAAATATACAGTATACCCGAGAAGTATGGAATCACCGATTTTTTGAGAAAAAAAAAAGAAAAGCTTAAACACGTCGATTTCTGTTTAAAAATATATACAGAATGTCCCATACCTTTTTAGTTCTGGATTGGTCATTCCTTTATGATTTTAGAAATACCAAACACGTAAGTATTATCTACAGTATGGATTGCGATAAAACTGCCAAAACGAATAAAATGAAGACATCCCTTTGTTCAACACTATTATGTAACGATTTTTGCCTTTTTTCCCAGGAACCACTACACCTTGTGTAAATGCTCATTATTTTTTCAAAATAGTATTTTAGAATAAGAATAGACATGTCCAAGCTTTTTTGTTAAGAACGTATAGTTTTCTCAAAAAATCGGTGATTCTAGACTTCTCGGACACACTCTGTATATTTCAAAAACTAGGCGTAGAACGTCGACCAAAGTTTTACAGATTATGTAGATAGTAGAAATTGCCCGATCCGGTTTAGAGCACCGTATAATACAACAAAAAATATATTGTAAAAATGATATTCAAAAACCATTTTTGAATGGACCCCGTATTAAAATAATAGTTCAACTGTTAAAGTGTCCGTTTTCTCTAGGTTATCCTAGGTCTCTACTAGAGAGTAATATTTAGCATATTTTTGAAAACCTTATTTTTTACAAGGGTTCAAGTGTTCCTATGTCAATTTGCTTAAGGTGCGAGAACACACCTAAACTTTAAAAATTCGTACACTAAGAAGTGATGATGGTAAATGAATGAAACTCGCTCAAATCATCTTAACATGACTCAAATAAAAAGTTTTAGGTGCGCAACATTTTTTTCCGCCTCAAATACTGGCCATGTCGATATAGCTAAAAACGTTATTTTTGACTAGACCCTGTATACAAACTGTCTAACTAAAGAATAAAAAATTTATATTGGGCGAAACTACATTTGTAGAATTTAATTTCGCCTCTATTTTGGTTTAATTCGTTTAAGAAATATGTTTTTTCTGCCATTGGAATATAGACCTGTTGGGCATTTTCCCCGACTTTACGTGCAAATATCTCAGAAACTAATCACACAAACTGATTTAAACTTACACAGTTTTCTAATATTGCCTTGCACTACAACATAACAGAATATTATTAAATTCGACCGAGATCCAAATTTATTGGTGTTTGTGTGGGGGGTTCGATCTTTAGGTAGATGTTACAAAACATTTTGTATTTCTAATTTCTTCAAACAACAATAAAAAAAATCTAAACGTCTCAGGTAACTTGGGATTCCCTTTTAATATTAGATGGGAAAATGGTCTTTATCCCCACCCAATCAAAGATGCCTAAGAACCACGTAAACGCGCTACGTATAGATTTACGCGTATTTAACTCTCGGTAAATTTAACCCTGTCATTTTGGTCATGTCACACCGATAAAAAAATTAGTGAATTTACACATTAATTATTTAATCAATTTTGTAATTTTACAAACAGATTGTGAGCTTACCTTACAATTTATACACCTGACAATGTATATTCACATTTATTTGTGTAGATTTACAATAATAAATGTATATTGCTAGTTTCTAAATAAAATGTAATTTTACGTAGGCAAAACATAACTTTACATTTTAGAAAGTAAAATTACCACAGTATTAAATTTAAAAAGAGAAAATCCATTGTCTGTGTAAATGTTGTAAAAAAATTAAGCTGATCTGTAAAAAGCATTCGTAAATTTTCCTACTTTTTTATCAGTGCATTCGGCGCAATTTTGAAACATGGTTGATTGGTCAATGCGCGGTAACAGGATACCACCGATACCGATATATGGCGTAACCAAACCAATTCTTGTTGAGCTAGGGTTGCCATCCGTCCGGATTTCCCCATTGTTCGGGTTTTGGAGGCGTCCGGGGGGTTTTTGCAAATTGTCCGGAATTTCTGCGACACGCAGCACGAAAATTTTTTTGAAACCATAAAATATATGATTAATCCGGAATAGCTGTCTGAACTGTTAAATAAAATTCAATCAACAAGAAAATGTTTTTGTTGTAGACTTAATTCTTCAGGTTACTGCATTTCTGTAAAAATTGCACAAAAAAACGAAACATTTTTGAAGAATTGAGACTGGATCCCACTTCAACCCACCTTTTTTTTCAATATGTAAACTTTTGTGTTCTGCTTATACTTCTGGTGACAGATATTTATATAATTATTATAAAGAGGGTTCCATTGATACACTAGGGTATTTAGAAGTTTCCTACAAGAATTGAGTTTGTATATTTGTTTTATTAAAGGCTCTAAATTGATGGTACCCTAAAGTAACATAAAACTGGCGTTAACAATATTTCCACGGACATCTTTATAAAAATGAAAGTCATCGGTTCAAATGTATATAAATTGGTGTTAACAATATTTCCACGGACATCTTTATATAAATATAAGTCATCAGTGACAAAAGTTATATAAATTGGTGTTTGAAATCTTTCTGTCAACCCACCTATAAAACCGTAAGTAACTATCAATTAAAGATATATAATAGATTGGTTTTTAAAATGTTGCTATCAACCCACTTATAAAACTTAATTAACCAACAACAAATTTATATAAGATAAGATTGAAAATATTTCGAGAGACACTTATAAAAACTTGGGAACTCACACACAATAGTTATATAAATTGGTGTCTGTAATATTCTTATGAACTCATTCATAAACCTTTTTTGCCCATAAGGTTTTTTCTATAATGTTGTTATTAATTTCTTTATACAGTGATTATAATACAACTGTTTTTAGAACAAAAAAAACAATTTTAATTTATTTTGGCAATTATAATAACAAAACAAACAAGATTTTTTTAAGGTTAATTTTGTGACATCAAAAGGCGCGTTTTTGCGAAATCGAAAGGAGCGTTTTTGCGACATCAAAAGGCGCGTTTTTGCGAGATACCATACCATTATTATCTTGTTTTAATTACATCAATCTGAGAGAGATAAGAGATCCAAATCTTCTTGAGATAGTTGCCGATGACAGATATCGGGATCGAATGCATTTTACACCCTATTCCCACCAGCGTTTCCGATGCGCAGTCACCCTGACTCAAAAAACTCATCACGTGGTCCGACATGAACTTGTATAGGCAAATCTCGCTTAGACCACATGATACGTGTTTTGATTCAAGGGACCCACGAATGAGAAACGCATAGATGGCAACCGTGTTTTAGAAAAAGAGAACAATATAGTAACCGTGTTAAGGTCGCAAAAACGCACCGTGAAACGTCGAGCGCATACGCTGATACTGCTGGTCGGCGGCAAATGTGAACACCCCGGAAAATACTCGCCTGTACACCGTTCGACCCCGCAATCTAACTATATTCCTGAGATAGTTACTTCTGACAGTTATGCGGGCTTGAAGTGTGGAAGGAAAAGAGAACAATGGTAACTATGTTAAGCTCGCAGAAACGGACCATCAGTGTTCAACACTGCGCCATCTGCAGCCCTTTATTCCAAGTAGCATCATTTTTTAAAAGGGTCGAGGTAAACAGTGGTATAGTTGTATTGTTTTTTTTTATAGAATTGTCGGAAATTTTCGCCATTTTGGATTACAAAAATAGGTTTTTGGCCTAAATAAAAACGTTATTTATGGGGTTTCAACATGTGTTTCAATCGAAATATTGCTTGTTAGGGTTAAGAACAACATACGAAATTCAATATTTGTCCCAGAAAGAAAAAAACGCGTATGAAAAAAAAAACTGATAGTTAAATGAATATTTTCTTTCACGTTTTGTCAAGTATTTTTGGAGCCCATGAAATTTACGTGAGTGTATTCGAAAACTATACAGTACACACGGGACCGCAGCTGATTTTCATAGTAGGATGACTTGAAAAACAGCTTTTACTTGACTATAGTATATAAATATTCATATTCCTGCTTCAGCTTAACTCACTTTCATTTTTATTTATTTTAGAAGATTGCTAAACACCATTTTAAAAAAATTTTTATTGTAAAAAGAAAAAGAATAATACATAACCAGCAAAGGGAAGAAAGATGGAAAATCTATATTTCTAAATCCATAAAAACCTTTAATTTGTTATGTAGTGTTGTTAGAACAGTTGTAAAACCTTTTTATAATAATCTCTATACTTGAGGGCTCATAAGGAAGTTTTATAAAATCTATATGTTGTTTTTCTATCTATTACTATGTACCATAAATTTTTATAAGCTGGTGTTGAACAGTTGTTTTTCAAGTCTTTTTTACTCACTTAAGACATATATTAGAGTTATAAAATTATCACCAACACTAAATAATATAACTTTTGGTTATTTTATGAAGGTTTTATATTATTTGCTGTAACTTTTATATAGACAAAAATGCTCATTGGGAGGTTCACAAGCTTTGTGATCACCTTTTCTTTAAAAACATTTCAGGACGTAAAAATTTAAATAAAAAGTCATTTTTTTTAATGTGCTTATTGGCGCTTCTAAAATAAGCTGGATTTTTTAAATTTTTTGTCAGAAAAAAGTCTGGAATCTGGAAAACCCTGTATAAAATGTCATTACAATTGTTGTAATTTTAGTTTAATTTTTGTCAGGAACAGCATTCACGAAGAAATGACATTTTTAATGCATTCAAGAAGAAATTACATTCTTTATAGGTACAGTGTTCTCAAAATTTTCGCCCGCGGCGCATTTATGACGTGATTTTGGTGAAAAATCTATAATTGAAACTATATGTAACCCACCCCACTTTTTAATAAATATTTTACAAGAAATTAAAATTTTTCTAGAACCACATTATTTGTTTAAATTATAACATCATTGCTTGTTACAAATTTTTTGTCAAAAACATTTAAAACGCGTAAAAAATTACATTTTTAATGTAATTACAGTTTTAATATAATTTTTGCGGGGATTTAAGGTGTGATTGGATTGAACCATTAAGTTGGTTATTTTAAAAAGGGCTAAATAAATTTTTACAGCAATGTCCGGGTTTTGTCCTAGTTTTACAATTTTAGGATGGCAACCCTAGTTCAGTACTTAATGCAGTTTTACTCTCGGCTTTACTTCATGCCGCTCACAGTGGCGGATCCAGGGCGGGGGGCGCGCCCCCCCCCCTGAACATTATCAAAGTTTTAAAAACATTGAAGAACCACCCACTGGACACTCCTATAAAACATATCTCAGTCAATTTCAACTAATTTTGAATATGTTGTATAACTAGTGCTAGTTAAGAAAATGGGTAATTTTTATTTTGTTTCTATGACCAGTTTTTGAGATATCCGCTATCAAAGTGATAAAAATAGCCACTGTTCTGTTTCAATTAAGAAAATACGGGTCTCTCTAGAATGAATGAAAAGAAAGTGGCTAAAATTGCTAAACAGAATACAAGCTGTATCCAAGAGCACGGATCACCTTCGGTATTCTGTGCCAAGAGTCTATTGTTACTGTTGGCGGATGCCTTAGTTTTTATGCGTTTTGCTAATTTTCGAATTTTTGTTTCAATCTATTTTGGCAATCTGAAGGTTTTTTTGAGCCATAATATTATAATTTCAACTATGTGTAGATAAGAAAATATGTTTTAAGATTAGAGTATTCCTCTTGCCTAAAAAAAATGACATTAGGTAGCTTAGTTGGTTTCACAATATTTTCTGAGCAGCGAAGTCGAGACAACCCAGCAAACCAGTAGATGGCGGTAAACAGTCGGCCGCTACGTGATACCGGCGGATTTCTGACGGGACGTATAGGCACTTGCAATGCAGCCGCTAAAATGGCCCTGTATTTGGCGCTCGCTAATTCGAATTCATTCCGAGGTTGGTTAAACGGCACCAAAATGCGCTTTCTAACGAGTATGTTCTTTGCTTGCTGAAAAACGCCTGACCGTATTAAGAGTTTTGTCGCTTCGTAGGCACCAGCTCTACGCAACCTTTCTCGCGGCGGGTTCGCAACATAGAAATAAACTTCGATCGTGGCGTAGTGGTAGAGAATATCAGACTCTACTCGCGCCCACCCGCCTGTCCGCCGACACCTACCCAAGCGGTCATGGGCGGTATACATGCTGCGGCGCTTCAAGTTGTCAAGCCGCCATCGCCAGCTGGCTTCCGAAAAGTTGTAAGGGATGCACTAGCGTCCAAATCATGTTGTGTTTGTTGGGAAATCACTTACATATCGCAATTTGCAGTTTTCATGCAACTTTCTGCCAAATGTCATATTTGAGTTGCATACGGAGGGCTATCCAAGATATCTCTCTATTAAATTTATGCATTCCAACGAACCTTCAAAGATGCGATGCAGAAAAAATTTCAGATATGATAACAAAAATTATAGAAAAATTTGCGCAGTTTTCAACAACCTTTCTCACACAGTGGTAATAGGAGAGTTAACACTGTTTAAAAACGAAACTTTAAATAGTAAATGCGACGATGCCTTAACAGCGTTGACACTGTGTAGTAAACATGATTAACGTAATATCTACAACGCATTAAAAATTGGTTCCCCTCTTCCTGTTTCGGATGCTACCTCCGAAAGAAGTTTCTCCACAGGTGCAGGCAACGATGTGGCAACTGCGTCGAGTGGTTGGGCGCACCTGGGGTTTGAGTCCCAGAAACCTCCACTGAATGTACACGGCAGTACTAAGAACAAGAATCCAGTACGGATCCATAGTCTGGTGGCCAGCAGTGGAGAAGGTCACTACTACCCTCAAGCTTAGGAGCCTACAGGGAACCATATGCAGAGGGATAACCGGCGCTATGAGGACGGCACCTATACAGGCACTCGAAACCATTCTGGGACTGCCGGCGCTTCCGATCTGGATCAGAAAAGAAGCGATGGCGACCCACCTCCGGCTGAGAGATACAGTTCAATGGAGAGGAAGAGGGAAAGCTGCGGGGCATCTTAGGATTGCCCAAATCGCCGAGAGAGAAATCCCTATGGCAGCGATTAAAACACAAAGACCAAAAAACCCCTGGAGATTTAACAAGAGGTACAAAGTAGTCATCCCAGACAGGGAAATATGGCAGAGTGAAAACCTCCGCGAACAGTTCGAGGAGAACGCCGTGATTTGCTACACCGACGGGTCGAAATTGTCGGAGAGGCAAAGACCAGGAGGTTCGAAAGAGCTACCCGCTCGGAGAGCAAGCCACGGTCTTTCAGGCAGAGGTGTATGCCATAATAATGGCTGCAACCATGGAAGAAATAAAGAACGGTAGGGAGGAGCATGTTTATATATGCTCCGACAGCCAATCAGCCCTAAAGGCACTAAGGGCGCCCAAGATCAACAACACCCTGGTGGAGGAATGTGCGGATGCACTAGAATCCTTGGCAGAGGGCAAACAAGTGACTCTTATGTGGGTACAGGGACATATGGGGGTGCCGGGTAACGAGATGGCCGACGAGCTCGCCAGGATCGGGGCAAGCACCCAGTATGTAGTGCCGGAACCACTCCTAGGAACAACCAAGAGGCAATTGCAAAGTCGACTCAATAAATGGGTCAACGATGCCATGACGACCGCTTGGAGAGGAGGAACAGGATGCAGACAGACCAAGGCCTTCGTGAAGGGTCCGAATGTAGCCAGACAAAAATGGCTTCTGGGGAGATCGCGAAGGGACGCTGGTCTGCTGACAGGTATCGTAACAGGTCACAAGCGACTAAGGAAGCACATGACCCGGATCGCGGTGGAGAATGGCTCGACCTGCCAGGCCTGCGGGCGGGCAAAAGAGACATCTCGACACGTTATAGCGAACTGCGAGGCATACCAGAGGACGAGATATCAGGTATTCGGTTTCCCGACAAAATAGTGGACTTTGCAAAAAGAACAGTGAAACCAAATGAGCAGACTGCCAGACTAGTGGTGCAGGCGGTGGATTAGGGGCAGGCTCGGGGTAGGGCAGAAAGGGCCCAGGGAGGCCTACTTGCCAGGCTTCGCGCCGCCCCTTCTCTACTACTTCTCCACTTTAAGACTTTTGAAAACTTATCTTCGGTCCACGGTAGGAGAAGAGAGACTCATTGCCAATAGCACCAACGTTAAGTCTGTGTTTTAAGTCTGACTTAAAAGTTCTCTCTCTCTCTTATTGCGTGCTTCTGAGAGATATCAAAACTTTTAATTCAGACTTAAAACAGAGAATTAACGTTGGTGCAATTGGCAATTAATGGCTTCGCGCTTTTTTATATATATCATTCCATGAACCTGGATTTAGAATCTATCTTGGATACGTTTGCAAAGCAAAAAAGAAAACCCAATTTTATTATATAACTAAAAGTTTTTTTTTTAATACGATAATAATGTTAATACGCGTACTGAATGATTTTTTTTTGTTTTTTAGAATTAAGGATTTGTATAACAACCACCAACGGCTCAAGCTTGCAACTACGAACATATGTAGGTGGAAACTGTTGGGTTAGTGGGAAGGGTTAGGTCACCACTAACTAACATACCAATCTAACCAAACCCCCAAAAACAATGATGACCATAAAAAAGTATTTTTGTGCCCTATGTTCGTAGTCGCTTAAGCCGGCCTATGACCGCTTCAAGCTACTGCGAACATAGGGCGGAAGAAGTCTAATTTGCCAGTGTACGTACATGCAGAGACACCGCACGCCTATCAGTGAAGCAACCAACACTCAGGCTTCCGATCGCCATTCGCTGCCGTTTGCCGCCTTTCGCTTTGTATTTAGTACGCCTCTAACCACGGTGCTGTGTGGAGCGTAGTCAATGAAACCGGAATTTGGTCAATAAATACGCAAATTTTTATAACGTAATTTTCTTATTTTTTGTCACTGATAAATAAGAGCGTTTTATTGTCAACTGCTCAGATTTATCAGTGACGACGTGTTACAATGAAAATAATAAGGAGAAACAAAATAAAAGCAAGTTCTCAAAATAAAATAATACATTCTAAAAACCAAAAAGATTCTCCCAGTCAAAAAAAAATTAAAGCAAATGTTCGAAAAGTCCTCCTTGCTCGGCTAGACAATATCCGAGGCTACTATAAAAACCCCTTCTAACGTTTCCAAGCATGTAGTGTACTTATAACCCGATTAGGAAATACATTATCAAGATATTCCCTAACAAGGCCAACATTGTGAGCGGAACAACCATCTTGTTGAAACCATGTTTCACCAAATCTTACACCTAACAACTGCCTAGCAGTTGGAATAATGTGCTGCTGCAGTAGATCCAAGTATCTAGGACCATTCAAATTGCAATTGCCGTTAATAAAAAATGGCCCAATCACGTGTTCCCCTACAATACCCCCCCCCCCAAACATTTAGTTTTTGGGGATAATGTGTTCTTACGTCAAAATACAAATGCAAATTTTCCCTCGACCAATATCGAACGTGTGTTGGGTTATGACGATTTGACCATTTGACCATCTGCACTTTTTCGGCAACTTCGTAGACATCCATTTTTAGTTTTAAAAATGTATTATTTCAATTAAGAACTTACCCATCTGTTTCTCGAGCAAGGCAGAAATAAAACAAAATAATAAAAACAAAATGAATTTCCAAAAGATAACACTGCAGCGTGCTTCGAATCCACCTCGGTCGTACGGCACGGAGAGTAAATTGGACTTGATTCCCCCTATGTTCGTAGTAGCTTGAAGCGGTCTGTATAAGTTTTATTGCTTGCGCTCCCCCCTGGTGAAATTATTTGAAAATGATTCTCATGAAACATCATAAGAATTTGTCAGTATTCATGTTGCATACATTTTTGCCAGGTCAAGTCTCTTCAAACCAATAAAATCTCTAGACTTGATCAGTTTTTAAGAGTTTTGAAGTGGTTTTTTTGGCAGGGAGGGGACACTTTTTGACTATCTTGAATTATAATTATTTTAAGCACGCATCCCCTTCGAAATGGGACGAGTGATACCTTGTTTTAGAGGTCTTTCAAATACCTTACCAAAAGTGTTCAAATTTGATTATTATTTGCGATTAGTTTTTAAGATATTTAAAGTTGATTGATTGAATAAAAAATCGACTCGAGGGATTTTTCCAATATCAGACTCTAAATACGTGAGAAAGCCTTAGTTTCATTTTTGTTGGAACACACCGTATATAGAAAGGTACAAGGTGATCCAGCATATTTTTTATCCTCCCCTTACTTCCCTTATTATTGAAGCTGTAAAAGGAAAAAAGCTGTCATCGAATATGTCAAATTTTGACATTAACTTCTTTATTTTAAATGGAAAACCATGCCAAACCATTAAAATTTAGAATGGGCTTTTTTTCCTGGTTCTAAAAATATATAACATATTAGGTTTATTTTAGAAGATTCTCAAGTAAAGAGAAAAATATGCATCTAAACTCTGTTTATTTGTCTAACACATGGGAATCTAAAAATAAGACGTTTAAATTTTAGAAAATATACAGGGTGTTTCATTCAAAATAAAGAAATTAATGACCAAATTTGACATTTGCCATGACAGCTGAAGGTTTAGAGAAAATTATGCAGCTCCTATACATAAAACTTTTTTCCACTTCAATCGTAAGGGATAAAAGTTGGGGTGGAAAATGTTTTTTAATTTCAAAAATACTTTGTATTTACTTACATAATATTATACTCTACATTTGTTTGTGTTTTTTTAAGAAGACAGGGCGAATAAAGGAGGAGGCGACCGACTATATCCCACCCCAATATAACCAATATTTGTTTAAAATATTTCACAAAAAACGTAAAAGCAATAAAATATTTTTTTGTAAATGCACGTCATATATTGTTCCAATTTTAGATTAGTTATAAGCAGTTTTTGTCAAAATCATTCAAAACGTGTGAAAAATGGCGTTTTTATTGTAATATCCTCAAAATTTTCACCTACGGCGTAATGATTTTTGACAATAAATCTAGGATTAAGGATAAATCCCCCCTAATTTTAAATATTTTTTTGCACATGACACCACAAGTCAACCCACTTTTTACTAAACCCCTTCAAAAAAACTTTTGACGTCTCCTGTGTGAATGTTAAGCAGTATATATGACAACTTTTTTTGTTTAAAATAGCAATTAATTAAATATTTTTTCCTATCGGGCGGCCAACACCCTAGCTCCGGGCCTGTCATAGAGATAGCTACCCAGACAGCAAAGTTACGTACTAGGTACGTACCTCGTACCTAGGCCTCGGACGAATATTACGTACATAGTACGTACGCTAACTCCAATGTACGTACTAGGGACGTACATTTTACGTGCACTTTTCAACGCTATGTAGGTCTTAGGTACGTCCTTGGGATATGGAAAATACGTACCATATACGTATATTTGTGTACGTACTTTGTATGTCTTGCGGGGGACCAATAAAAGACGTAAATTGGACGTAAAATGTACGATGTACGTACGGGGTACATACAGGAGACGTTTTTGGTACGTACTTTGGGGGACGTAAATAAATAAAATGCAAAATATTTTGTTATGCCTAGAGGGCGGGGGGCGGCGATTTTAATCCCTGAAAACTCCTCTCTGCTGGTTGACTTTCCAGGAAAGAATTCCTGACGAAGAATGGATAATTATTAAATACCAATTACTTTAAGAGAATGAATAATATGTATAAAAAAGTTTGCATTAGAAGTGAGAGAGATGTTACATAAATAAACTACGTCCAAGTTATGACAAATTAAAAACGTAGTAAGTACGTACAAAAATAACCTAAAAATAACGTAAAAATACGTTTTTGCTGTACGTACATTTTACGCTCACTTTTGTACGTACAATGTACATACCTAGTAGGTCCCTGGACGTAAAGACGTAAAATGGATGTAAAATGTACGTCCTTGGGACGAATGATGCTGTCTGGGTAGGTGAGGCGTAGTCGCTGAAATGAAAAAATAAAATACAAAATTTAAAAATAATACTATTATTATTAATCGTTTTAGAATTTAGTTTTTACATTGCACAAATTCCGAATTGTACCAAAATACATAGTTCTATTTCTTTTTTTTGCACATCTCTTTTTAACATTAAATATTCTCTTTTGTTAACAAAATTAGACAACTTTAACTCGGCTACCTACAATAATCATAGTATCACAAACCAGGAATCAAATATACAGACGCTGCACTACGCACTCACAATATACAGTGTGAGCCAGAAGTCTGGAATAATGGATATTTTGGGAGAACTATGGTTTAAAGAAACTTAATATAGGATCATTTTAGGCGAAAAAAGCGGTTTCAAAAAAATGTATACCTTTATATACAGGTTGTGCCAAAAACAAAATATGGCAAAAACTTATCTTTTTTAAAATTGGATACCCTGTATATTATCTCATTTTCTGAATCCTTAAAAAAATAAGCTTTTCAAAAATACCAAACACTTTGGATATTCCGTTTTATGTTTTGCAACCACGTTTATATAAGACGGTAAGTGATCAACATAAGTGATACACAACACACAACGGTTTGTGGTAAACTACTTTAGGGCCTTGTTAAGCTAAGTTTAAAGTTGAGCTTTCTACCCATGCTGACTGGATAAACGTGATTTTTGTGCGAGCAATTTGATTCTTTTCTTGTAGAACGTGGTAGAATATTGGAATTGGTTTTTCTTTGGCAATATTAGTTACTTTGGGTTGGATTCCAAACTTTAACGTTGAAAACCGTCAGGTGTAGGTCAAATATCATCACCACATACATTGGGTACATTTGTCGCATCCCGGACGTGGGACAGACGTCGTAGTTTTTACTGATTGCAACGTTGACATCACAGACGTTGGACCGCCGTCAGAATACTTTACTAACCAAAGTACTACAAGTTCAAGTCTTACTCTGTACTACATGTCAACGTTCTCCTTAACGACGTCGAAGCGTTGTCGGGAATCTGCACTACACACAAAACGATTCCAAATGTTATCTCGACTACTACTACTCGTCTATACAAGGTAAGACGTGGTAACAACGAAAGATAAAGTATAATCCGTGACTTAAACCACTATATTCGTCAACTGACTATATTTTATACTTCCTCTGACGTTAGATGCCGTACAAAACTCGGAAGACGGAAAAATGCTATTTGGGCTCTTTTATCTTCTCCTTCTCCCAGTATAAATTTGTGTGGAAGAGATAGGAAAATAAGTATCATAGGTATTAATATCGGGCGGTTAATTTCGATATCCATATCTTTTTTTAAGGATTCAGAAAATGAGATAATATTCGGGGTGCCCAATTTAAAAATGATAAGTTTGTGCCATATTTTATTTTTGGGACACCCGGTATAAGAGTATAAATTTTTTTCTCCACTTTTTTACATACAATGATCCTATATGAGTTTTTTTTTTCGAAAATACGCAGAGTTCTCCCAAAAAATCCGTTATTTTAGACTTTTGAGACCCCATCCCAGATAGCACATGATGTCTCAAAGACGTCTTATTTTGGTCTGCTTTATACGCCGAGACGTCTTAAGATCTTAATAAGACGTCCATAAGACGCCTTTTTTTGACGTCGTTAGGCTAACGTCTTTAAATTTTTAAAACTTAACGTCTTAAAGAGGTCTCGTGGATATCTCCTTATTTTAGATATTATATTAAGCGGTAACAAAATTAATTTTATACACATGATAAAAAAATAATAGTAATATTGTATATATCAAGGTCCGAATATTGTAGGTACTAATTATTTTTGGCCCTCGAAAATGTCAGATAAGTCAAAATATCACTTGCTATGCAAATTTTGATATTTTGACTTATCTGTCTTTCAAACGAAAATAAATTATCAGTGACAACTGTATTTTACCATATTTTTTTTTATTTTCGTTAGTATAAAAGTGCGTATCTCCATGCATGGACTGAGATATCTTATTTTTAAAACAAAATTTAAAAAAAATATATTTATTTTTTACTTTTATCTTAAATTGTTCCTACAAAAAAATATAAAATACCTTTCGGCAATAATGGTAATTAGCTTATTTTAAAAAATTCTTTAGAGTAAATGTAATGTCTTAAAAAATACATTTTAAAAATGTATTTTTCTAGGTCTTAACGACGTCCCATTAGACATATTTGACGTCTTACTAGACATCTCTAAGACGTCTTTAAGACCACGAGATTTGAATCATCAGCCCTCTTACAAACATCTGTAAGACATCTATCAGTCGACTGACATGTTAGAGACGTCGGTCGTTTAAAGCTAAAAGTAGACGTCTTTAAGACTACTTCGTGCCATCTGGGCAGTATAGAGACGAGCCTCCCTCCTCAAAGCAAGGTTTAACGTTCTCCATACTACTGCCTTTTATAAATTTAGCCTGACGACCAAATGAAAATTATATGGTACCTTATACTTGGGAATGTTGTAAACAAAGCACTACTCTCTCTTCTCTGTTTACATTTTATTCACAACTCCCTCTCTTTTTTTTCCTACAACTCCACTATAGGTACATTATTATAGGTTACACAGGTTTAATATTACAGAGATGATTGCTTTGCAAAGAGAACTGGCCCCCACACTACGGGACGTGTAATCTTGAACAGGGAGAGTCATAGATCTATGGCGAATGATCACATGGGACGAAAACGTTATATTCTTGAGCGATGATCCGATCTTACGAATCTTATGAAAAATCATACGTTCCCGATCGCATGGTACCAAACTGGGAAACAGCGTCGAATCTAGTGTTACTTGCGCAATAAAGAGATAGTGGGAGGTGATAGATCCCATCGCACGAAAGAAAGACCGGATAGTATGACTTTCAAGAATGCACGTCCAGGAGTTCATCGAGCATCTGTACTTATACTTAGTTTGTGATTATATTAGTTACTAGGCTTATGCGCGCTTAAAACCGGTTTTATATAAGGAAGGTTTTAAATAAAATCGCTTTCTCCGAGGGTTTATACGTACTTAAGTAAATGTCAGTTTAAAAAAAAAAACGAGTAAAACAACTAACAGATTTCTCGGCAAACCAGGGATCAGTATTTCTTTAGTTCGGATGCAATGCGCTAAAGCGTTTTTAAAGTATTTATACCGACCGTAAAATAGATTTTAAAGCGATAAGCCGCTTTCTTAAATCACTTTAAAATAAAGTCGATTTAGTGCTTCAAACGGTTTTAGTCGTTTTATACGACAAAATTTTCATAGCGTCCTTATATAAAAGCGCTTTAGGAGGACCGTATAAACAAAGTAAGTGATACATAAGAATAAGAAAAATTAGGTGGTAAATTAAGTACACATGCCTACTTTTAAATAAATAGTTTTTTTTCTCTGCTTACTATAAAACTAAATAGGTATTTAGCTTTTTTAATATATTCATAAAAAATCATTTACTTAAATCTAAAATGAACATTAGCATATTGGCACATAAGGCAATATATAAACTTTTACTTGACGTATTTTTTTATGGTCCGTCTCAGTAAAGTTTAATCTATTAGAATTCTCATAAGAAAACGTACAAAAAATAATTTTAATAAAAAACCAAATATTTTAACTACATGCTACTTTCTTCAATAATTATTATATTTCCCACAAATAAAAAAATTACTGGACTAGGCACTCATTAAGTAAGATTACTTGACATATTTTTTTATTATCCGTGTCAGTAAAGTTTAATCTATTCGAACTCTCAGAAGAAAATGTACAAAAAATAATTTCAATAAAAAACCAAATTTTTTAACTACATGCTTTTTCCTTCAATAATTAGTACATTTCCCACAAATAACAAAAATGATTGGGCCAGGCACTCATTTTTTAAATTTCTTTTTAAAACGATTTGAAACAGATCTATAGAAACAAGATGTGAACTATAACCACCAATGATCAATCGAAATTTTGTTGTTTTCAGGAATATTTGTCACCAAATTTTGGTTGTCAATGAACAAACAAGGACCTAACTGTGTAAATTTTAATTAGTTTAGACACACGTTTCCTAAACTCCTTTCTATAATTTTTATTTATAGAGTTTAAAATAGATCTAAGAATGTATTGTACGGGCACTTCAATTGGACTTAAATCAGCACTGACATACAAAAAAGATTACCCATGAGAGAGACATTCTTGGCTTTGAGCTTAAAAAATTTGGTTAGAACTTCAGATTAGATTTAGGAATAAGGTTTGACATTACATACTTAGGTACTGTAACGCAAACAAAAATATGGAGAAGTCTTAGTGAGGTAGGTACTTCCAATTTTGATTAAACTTTGCTTTCAACTCAATAGTCAAAACTCTTTTTATCCAGATTTATAAACAACAACATTAGAAAATTAATCTAAGAAAAAAAACCTCGGAAAAAAACCAGAAAAAACCCCCGAAAAAAAAAACGAACAAAAACCGAAAAAAAAACAAGAAAAAATTAATATAAGTCAAAACTCTTTTTATCCAGATTTATAAACAACAACATTAGAAAATTAATCTAAGAAAAAAAACCTCGGAAAAAAACCAGAAAAAACCCCCGAAAAAAAAAACGAACAAAAACCGAAAAAAAAACAAGAAAAAATTAATATAAGTAACCCAAACTCAACTCAAGTTGGACCCACCCAACTCAACCAAAAATAATATTTTTTGATTTCCACGTATTTGAACTTATTTTTTAGTATGACACAATAACTTTTTTCTGGGGGTTTTTCCGTTTTTTTTGTTTACCTTTGAAAATATAGAACTACGAATAGGATGTAACATCACATATTTCCACAATGCTTAAATTTCATTTGGATGTAAATCAGCCCAGCGGTACAAAAAAGATTGTTTTAATTCTATTCGAAAATATTTTGAAAACCACAAATCAAAAGCGAGAATTGACATATATCTGTGTAACAAATGTTGTTTTAGCCAAAACTCTCATTTTGATTAAAAATACTCTCAATACAAGCGTTTTTATCACTTTGGATTTTATAAAGAATAAAAAGCATTCAACTCAAAGATAATAAAATGTTTAATTTAAATGAGGCCATAAAAAATTACAATTTAAAAATAGATCTAGGAATAGGATGTGACATCACATATTTCCATAACGCTTTAATTTCATTTGAACTTAAGTCAGCTCTGCCGTTTTTGGCTCTATTCTAGAATATTTTAACAACCACAAATCACAAGCAGGAATTAGTAAACCTTGTACTTCTGTACAAGAAATATGTTTTTTTTGTGCCAAAACTCCCGTACATCGTCTGTCCAAAATAAATCCGCTTTTTGTCCAGATCGTATTGATCCAACCCAATCAAAAATTTGGATGAAGTGGCATTAAAGTATTCTTAAAGTAAATTCTTATTTTGATTAAAAAATGGGAACAATTTTTTTTTACATGAAATCCAGAAAATTTTTTTTTGGAATGCCTTCTAGAAGGCCTTTTGAATTGAATGACAAAAAAAATTGCGGAAATGCACCGTTTTTGAGAAAAATGGAAAAAATATGTCACAGAAAAAATAAAAACGGTTTTAGTTTCTACTTGATTTCCGCAATAGCAATATGAAAAGGTGCGAAAATGCATTATTTTTGAAAAAAAAGACAATTTTCTATAGAAATCTGCTTTTAAAAAAATTATTACGATTTTGTGTGCTGAAATGTACCGATTTTGAACTTCTTGTAGAAATGTGATGTGAAAGGATTCTAGATGCCACTCTCTGCCATATTTGCGTTGAGGAGAAGAAGTGAAACCTAGAACCGTTTCAATTTTTTTCATATCACATTTCTACAAAAAGTTGCCTTTTTTCACTTTTACTCAAAAACAATGCATTTCCATGGATTTTCATTTCATTGAAGAGAAGAAGTGAAATCAAAAACCGTTTTTATTTTTTCTTTATCGCATTTCTACACAAAGTTTATACGTTTCAATTTTTCTCGAAAACGGTGCGTTTCCGCAAATTGTTGCTTTTATATTCAAACTCAGGGGGTCCTATAGAAGACCCCCAAGAGAAGAAGTGATATCTAAAACCGTTTTTATTTTTTCTTTATCGCATTTCTACACAAAGTTTCTACGTTTCAATTTTTCTCGAAAACGGTGCGTTTCCGCAAATTGTTGCTTTTATATTCAAACTCAGGGGGTCCTATAGAAGACCCCCAAGAGAAGAAGTGATATCTAAAACTGTTTTTATTTTTTCTTTATCGCATTTCTACACAAAGTTTCTACGTTTCAATTTTTCTCGAAAACGGTGGGTTTCCGCAAATTGTTTCTTTTATATTCAAACTCAGGGGGTCCTATAGAAGACCTCCAAGAGAAGAAGTGATATCTAAAACCGTTTTTATTTTTTCTTTATCGCATTTCTACACAAAGTTTCTACGTTTCAATTTTTCTCGAAACCGGTGCGTTTCCGCAAATTGTTGCTTTTATATTCAAACTCAGGGGGTCCTATAGAAGACCCCCAGTAATTTTTTTTTGATCTGAAATCTCATTTCATGTAAACAAAATAAGAGCGTTTTTATCAAATTTCAGGCTTTTATAGAAAGTATTACTGAAAGATATTTAAATTTTCAATTAGCATGAGATAATATTCCTTTAAAAAATTTCTACAATTTGAAAATAGACCTAGGAATAGGATGTGACATCACATATTTCCATAACGCTTGGATTTCATTTGGACCTAAATCAGCTCTGCCGTACAAAAAAGATTTTTTCGGCTCTATTCTAAAATATTTTAACAACCACAAATCAAAGGCGGGAATGAGCAAACCTTGTACGTCTGTGTGAGAAATGTGGTTTTTTTCAGCCAACACTCCCGTGATTTGTACATCGTCTACCCAAAAGAAATCCGCTTTTTGTCCAGATTTGTACAAGGAAAAAAGTACATCGGGGCTGTACATAATGGTCCAACCCAAACAAAAATTTGGATAAGTCGTATTGGGATACTCTTCGGCGGTCACTTTCCATTTTGATCCGGAACTCCTAATGGCATAAGCGTTTTTTATCACATTACAAAATAGCAAATTGCTAGCCCCATTAATCGAGAGATCCTTAGTCAAGAAGGTCTCCATCAGAGGCATATTGACAAACACATCGTCATCAGTCTTTAAAATATATTTGGCTTGTGGACAACGGTAGATGGCGTACTTAAACGCCATCATATGTTTGTACGTCAAATTTCTGTAGGCGTCTATAAAGTTCCCTTGAGCCAAGTCCGAATGCAGTCGACTCTCTTGTTCCAAGTCTTTTTGAAGTTGTCTTTCCTCGACGGCACCGACCAAAAACACCAATTTGAGCATAACGTTTTGGGCGCCCCATGTTTGACGTATCAAGTCTCTCTGTTTGAAATGCTTGGGTGCGGAATGAATCAATACCAGCAGCAATGTTGTGTCGTAACAAGGATTCTTGGGAGTTATCGTAAAATTGAAATTTAGGATATCTATTAGCTTACTGTAGTCGTCACGAGCAAGAGTATTTACGGGGTAAGAGTAATTGGATTTTTCCAAATGTACAGAAAATGGAAAAGTTTTGTTTGAGTCTCCAAAAAAGTCGTCGTCGTGGGAAGATGCCGACAAAAAATAGGTAACCAAATTGTAGAGGACCACAGCCAGGACTATCAGGACAATTTTTTTGTTGATGAGCTTCTTTTTGAACATGGTTGCATGGCTAGGTTGGTTGGTTTACCTACAAGACATAAAGGAAAAATGTATAATGGACATTTTGGGCACCATGTTAAACAAACAGAGAAGAAGTTAAAAAAACCTCCAATTCAACCGAAAAGAAACTAAAAAAGATCAAAAGATCTTGGGTGGAAATAACGAAAATTCAAACTTGGATGAGCATCCCACAAGGAACACACCAAAGACCAAAGCGAAAAGAGAAATGATTAAACGATGTTAGTTTCTTTTCGGTTGAAGTAACTGATTTGGAGGTTTTTTAACTTTTTTTTGTTTTAATTGCCTTAGGAGCATAATCCTACTGGAAATATTAACACGCCAGGACGAATCCGTATTAGGTAACTTGGATGAGTACCAGTGCGGAACGATGCCTATTTGTGAGTGATTCAAAGTTGGAAATCAAAGTGCATGATGGTGTTTAATGATGTATGGTGAAGGGTGACCAGTGAAACCACTGATGAGCCCACGCTGGTTACCCAAGGCGAAACATCGTTTAATCATTTCTCTTTTCGCTTTAGTCTTTTGTATGTTCCTTGTGGAATGCTCATCCAAGTTTGAATTTTCGTTATTTCCACCCAAGATCTTTTGATCTCTTTTTTTTAGTTTATTTTCGGTGGAAGTAATTGATTTGGAGTTTTTTTAACTTTCGTTTTGTTTTAATTGCCTTAGGAGCATAATCCTACTGGAAATATTAACACGCCATGACGAATCTGTATCAGGTAACTTGGATAAGTACCAGTGCGGAACGATGCCTATTTGTAAGTGATTCAAAGTGGGAGATCAAATTGACCAATGAAACCACTGAATTTTCGTTATTTTCACCCAAGATCTTTTCATCTTTTGTTTTTTTTTTAGATAAGAGAACAAGGCTTCAAAAATCACCTCACTAAGTACTAACAAACAAATCAGCAGGTATATAGAATTTCCGACTAGCCGGTCAAAACTCCAAGCCTCAATAGCTGAATTTGTTAGAACGTTAGAAGTCTAGAGGTTCCGCGGTTTAAATCCCGGTCGAGTAATATGCTCTTTCTGATTTATTTCTTCACTTCTCGCCCCATATGCCAGAAACTTTTTTTGGAACAATTTATGGTTTTAGTCAGGGAGGAACTATACTATATTATCATCAATCATGAAATTTTTTACTAAGTGGCATTCGCAGCTTCTTTTGAAGGGGGGGTGATGGGTATTTAGTAGGTATTGGGTTATATTAGTGTATATATATATAAAAAAAATAATATTTAAAAGCAAAGGCGTGAATTCTTGGACGTATCTAATATGAAAATTTTTTGTTGCCAAAATAAAGTCTTAAAATGTTGAAAAAACCACTATTAAAAATGCTATTTTTTACCCGTTTTGAATGCTAATGAAAAGAATCGCTTAAATTAAAATGAAATTAATAAATAACGTAATAGCACCGAAGGCAAAAAAAAATTGAAGTTTAATAAAAAAAAGTGGGTAGCTGACACAAAGATTGGAGAAGCATATTGTCAAAATTCTAGATTTGTATGGCATTTTGGTAACATTAACATTAATATTTTTCTTGTTTACTGCGCAACAAAAATTTTATTTTTGCGCCAAAATGTGAAAATTCAATGTTTTGCACTCTGAAGCATGAAGAGGGATGCAAAGGGAAGGCATTTTACCTTTATGTCCGTCGCAATGAAACTGCTAACGCCGGCTCTGCCATAAATAACCCTAAAGCATGATTTCTGCACCTTTTGAATTCTGCTTTTGTCACTTGTCTAGACAACTACATCTCCAAAATTAAAATGACTTAAAACTAAAGCATCCGTGAGATTATATAATTTTTTGCCTTAACGTTAATAAATGGTCATATTAATAATTAATTATCTCAGGATTTCTCAACATAACAAATAATTTTGTAAAAAAAATGTCTTGCATTGGTCCATGCAACTTTAAAAGTTAATATCTCAAAAACCTATCGCATCACTTTCACTATAGTAGTGCGGAGGAAAAAGGGCAAAATTTTTTGAAATAAAACATAAAATTCGTAAGATTATAAGAACATTATGATGGAGCGATAAAATTTAGCAATTATGTTCATTAAAGGACCAGAAACATTTTAACGTCTGTTACTTACCACTGACAGTCACAAGTCTTGTTGTTAAGCAAAAAAAAACAAGAAAAACCCAAAATATCAATAGCAACTTTCCAGAAAACGACAGAGCTAGCAGATTTGGTACAAATATATGCCGCTTCATGAATTAATGTAGGTATGTAGCCACTAAAAAGTTTTATGCAGATTGCCCGAAATGTGTACAAAAGTATATTGGACCCCTTGTATTGGCAGTATATATTAAAATTTACTAGGACCTCAATAAACATTTAACAAATAATATTTACTGTCATACCTAAGCACGATCTGTAAGTTTTAATGTTTTTTTTTGCGTTAAAAAGAGGTTTTTGTTAATTATCTTTGAGAATAGCGGTCCTCTGCCAAAACTAATATGGCAAATTTGGTACTAAGGGTATATTAAATGTTTGTACTAAATTTGATTATTCTATCATTTTTTTTTCAATGATATATTCAGGGTTGATTGGTTCTGCATAACTGTGGGAATTGGGGCACTCTGCATAAAACTTTTTGATGCCTCTATATCTTCATTAGATTATGAAGCGGAAAATATTTGTGCCAAATCTAATATTACTATCGCTTTTTGGAAAGTTGCTATTGATTTTTTTTTTATAATGGGTCTTTTCCATCCATAGAAGGATCAATGACCAGTGTAGCCAAGTGTTTCTGCAGAACTATCAAAATATCCATGCACCTAGCCGGGATTCTTTGTTTAACTTCAAGAGTTGGGACCCTCAGCGAGCGACTTTCAGTAAGTAATGGTAAAGCCATGACGGTAATTTAAGGCTTAAAATATTTTAGCATAATTTAAGGGGAAATGTTTTTGATTAAGCAATTGCTCAAATTTTAAAGCTTTCTTTCTAAAATTTCGATTTGTAAGATAAAACACTGAAATTTTTCAAGTTTTCACTGTTTTTTAGGCGTTCAAAAAAAGTACTGCCAAAAGAGGGCAGAAAGATACCTAATTTACTAAAGTGCAAAAATATTTAAGTTCGTTGCCGGCTATAAAAAAGTATTTTAGAGAAAGATGAAAATAATTTAAGGCAATTGTTTGCTAAAAATTTCTGTTATGTCATCTGTCTGTCAACTTGAGTGGTGTCGTGCATATGATTTTTATTTTGCCATTTTTATACAAAAAAACAGCAAAAATGGTAATTTTTAAAGCATAAAGTGCGTGTGAGACATAAGGTGATATTAATTTTTTCTATCAAAGTTCTTTACAGTCTTTCAATTTACCAAAAAACGTGTCCTACTATAAATGTATTTAAGCACGTCTAAAAATCATTTAACAGGTATTTAACTAAATTATTTTAAGGGTCATCATGGCTAAAAAATTTTAGCATAATTTAAGGGGTAACGTTTATGTTTAAGCAACTTTAAAAAAAAAATTCACATTTTTATGATTTTGCTTTGCTTTCTTTCCAAGCTTTCGATTTCTACAATAAAACACTCAAATTTTTCATATTTTCACTGTTTTTTAGCGCTCGAAAAAAGTACTGCTGAAACACATTTTTTCTCTGTTAAAATGAAAAATATTTAGAGAGAGAGGGCAGAATTTTAGAGGTAGATGAAGAGATAATTTAGTGAATTGCAAAAATATTTAAGGTTGTTGAGAGCTATAAAAAAGTATTTTAGAGAAAGATAAAAATTATTTAAGGCAATTGTTTAATAAAAATTTGTGTTATGTCATCTGTCTGTCATCTTGAGTGGTGTCGTGCATGTAACTTTTATTTTGCCATTTTTATACAAAAACCAGCAAAAATTGGAATTTTTCAAAGCATAAAGTGTGTGTATTTAAGCACATCTAAAAATCATTTAACAGTTATTTAACACAATTATTTTAACAGATGTTAAAATTTTGCTGGGACTTTGATGAACATTTGTGCCAAATTTTATCGCCCTACCATAATTTTTTTTAAATCTTAAGAATTTTGTGATTTACTTTCGGGAATAGGGGTCCTCTGTAGGAAACTTCATAGTGGCTATACATATTTTAAAAATTACCTAAAGGTCCACTTAGTACGCGTGCCAATTTTTATTGTTTAATCATTTTTTGCAAGGTTATCCTCCCTATTATTTCTTAAATTCTGATGGTGAAACTCAACCCTAGAAAGAGGTGTGCTCTACAAAAATTTCAATATAGCCAGAAAGTATCCCTCTTGAATTGAAATTAAAATTTTTAAACTGCTTAATATAGTTTCTTCTTAGTATGTAGAGATGGCGCTGATGTCACTATGTTCCCTGTACAGTGGAAGATAATGTTATATATATAATGAGCAGATATTTCAAAACTAGAATGCGGACTTGACAAGATGGTGGTACTTCTCTACAAGAATCACCTCTTCTGCCACTTAAACCAGCCCGACTGGCTAAGCACCCGCATTATCGAAACTTTGTAATTTGCCAATGTCGGATCGTGTCAAGCAACCACCGACGGACCTTCGTCAATCACCGACATCGGGCCGCTTTGAGAGGCTGATGTGGGACATTATTATCCATCCATTATCAGACCTTTGTGGTTTGCCATTGTCGGGCCGCTTTAAGCTACCACCGACGGACCTCCGTCAAGCGCCGACGTTGGACCGCTTTAGGAAACCAATGTCGGACTTGAATAGTTTACCGATGTCGTGCCGAGACCAGCTTGCCTACGTTAGACCGACCAAATTAAGCAGTTATGGGCGGACGGTCGGTACCATGTGGTTAAACCATATCGGACCTTAATCGTACGGAGACGTTATGCCGATGTCAGCAAAAAGTAAAATTTACCATTGGTCCGACGGCGGGCTACAGTCTAACGCTGCGTTGGCAAAAACACGTCGTGCCGATGACGGCAAATTCGGCAATCGACATCGGACCGACGAAGGCCCGAGGAAACCGTGTTTGCTGGGAAATTGGCGTGATCGAAGTTTTTTCGAACCTGTATTCCAAATACTCGAAAACACCTTTGTTTCGTTGATCCACCCTGTATACAATATACAATAGCATCAGGTGATTGCGAGTTCATTTATTAAAGAAAAATTGACCTACTAAAATTCCAATATGATAACTTTAAATCGATAAGGGAGCTGGTCCTTAAAATTTCAATAACTTACTTAAATATTCATATTGACAAACTCTTATTTATTATTTAATGGGAAAAAAAGCTCAACTACCGACCGTGTGAGTTAAAATGGAACAAAGAGTTTTCTAATAAATCCACAAAGGAGCACGCAAAGTTCACTTGAAGGGAACGTCCAAAGGGGCTATCACAAAATAGTAAATGCCGATTTTAAATGTAGATGTCGATTTCCACTAAGCTGACAACGCTGAGTTTAAAAATGTTGTCATTTATGGCACCTGTTAAACGATGTCAAAGAGTTTTTTCAACGTTTTTCTATACTATTAGCTTCTGTAAATGTCGGGATAGTCATTTTCCTACGAGCGTGCGGAAAAACGCTTTTCTCGCACTCATTTCAGTGCGGAAAGTGCCACTTTTCCGCACGCCGTGCGAAAAAAAAATTTCACGCGCGCTGTTGTATCGCACTACCTTAAAACAAAAAAGCAGCAAAAAAGACTGAAAAAAATTATATGCCACGTCTTGTTATTAGCCCAGAGTTTATCAAAGACACTTTCGCACAATATCGAAGAGTTTTTCTCTGTAAATGAACATTTTCAAAATTTTATTTTTTGTGTTTAAAGAAGGATTTTGATTTTTCGTGTCCTTAATCGTTAAAAACTGACGATGACAGAACAAAAATATTATAAATAAAATCTATATGTTTGTGGCGGATTCATAATGTCGAAACTACTTTTTTTGGGTTTTTTGCCACTAAGTTAAGGAATTTTTTTTTTTCAAAAATATGTTAAAACCCACTGCGTAAATTCCTAAAAAAAAAAATTTTGTTCGATTGTCAGTGGTTTTTAAATAAGATAAAAAATTTGCCTACACACACGCAAATCCTAACTAGAATCTAAGTACTTATCTGACGTTTCGGCAGAAATTCTACTGCCGTTATCAAAGAATTTTATCCTTTTCAAAAACTTTTCGATTCTTTTTTAAAATATCTGTCTGTTGTCATACAACTGACTGACTTTGATTGATATATATTTCAAATATTAACTTGACAGTTTGGTGCGTCGATAGTAGCCAACAAGGTATTGGGTGAATTTAGTAAAATTTAAAATCAAAATTATATTTGTTTGAGTGTTTTCGATTTTAGATTACTTTATAAAAATACAAAATTTTTATTTTAAAATATCAATTATAAAAATTATCTTTTGACTAACTTTAAGAAAAAATATATTAGAAACCCAAAGAACATCAATGCTATTTTTTAATTTATTTTAAAAAAACCTTTTTGAAAATCTTGTTTTAAAATTGGAAGCCAAACTGTAGGAATTTACGCAGTGGGTTTTAACATATTTTTGAAAAAAAATTTCCTTAACTTAGTGGCGAAAAACCCAAAAAAAGTAGTTTCGACACAACAAAAATATTGTCAGTTTTTGACGTTTTTTACTTTTCAAAGTCGTGTAATTTGCTAGTCCCATTTTAGTTAACGGTTGCTATGATAACAAAGTATAAACGACGCGCGACGCCAGTTTTTCAAATGAACAGCATTCAAAATGTTTGAAGAGATTCCGGAAAAAATTCTAATTGCAGACGATACAGCGAGCTCGGAGCTTGTACCGCAAAGAGAGGTACGAAAAAGAGTTAAAACATACTAAAGGAGGAAGTATTTCTTGCGTATTTTTTGGAGCTGTCCAAGACCTGCGTATCATCCACACTCTGGTCAAAGTTTTCGATGCTTAAACTCAAAAGGTAAAATTGCTATAAGATGTTGATATCGGCCAATTTAAAAAATTTATTGCTTTCCTAAAAACAAAAAGCGTTGGATCAGTTTCAAAAAAATCTAAAATTTTTGAAAAACACGAAATTGAAAAAAAAAAATTCTGTCTGAAGCGTCAGATAATGTGTACTTGATGATGAAAGTAGTTGCAATCTTTGGAGTTGCAGGGGCATGTCGCCGGGAAGAATTAACCTATTTATCTGTCAATGACATAACAGAAAGAGAAGACATGCTGGTAATTACCATTCCCAAAACCAAAACGTATATATCCAGAAAGTTCATTGTTCTGAACGAGCAAACAAATTATCTACATTTTTACCAAAAATATAAAGCACTACGGCCTCCATCTACAGCCCATAAACGATTTTTTTTTTAATTATAAAAATGGAAAATGTAGTACTCAATGTGTGGGCATTAATAGTATCGGAAAAATGCCACCAAACATTGCCGGCTTCCTTGGTTTAAAAAACCCTGAACAATACACTGGGCATAGCTTCCGTCGAACATCAGCTACAATAATGGCTAACGCCGGCACAAGTTTGACTAACCTAAAACGTCACGGCGGCTAGAAAAGCAGCACGGTATCCGAAGGCTACATAGAAGATTCCATCCAAAATAAGAGAGAATTGGCAGATAAAATTTTAAAACCAACCACATCAAGAGAACAACGACCGCAATACATCGAACAGCAGCAAGAAAATCTTGCCAGCGGTAGCGTTCCTAGCGTTTCCAGTCATTAACCCATGCATCAACCAGCCCTTGTTTCAAGCTCAGTGATGAATCAGGAAGACTTGAAGTCGACGATGGCATTAAGCAGCATGAGGTACTTTAAATGTTACCGTGATTAATAATTACCATAAAAATTAATTTTTTAAGCTTGTTAAAGTTTAGTTCTGAATAAAACATAAAATTCGTAGTTTTTACTATTTTCTCATTTTTAGTTTTCTGGGTTTAACTAAAATAATGACAAAATATTTTGATATTCCGCACGCTCGTAGGAAAAATATTGGACCTAACGCGTGCGGAAAGTATTTTCCGCACTTACGGCCTGCCCGAACGCCGTTGCGTGCGGAAAAGTATAACTTCCCGCACTTGTTATGTAAATAACTATTACCTAACAAGTGCGGAAAGTGATACTTTACCGCACGCGACGGCCGTTGACCGAACGAAGCGAGAGTTACTACTAAACTAACGCACCTAACGAATATTGGAGTTTTTTTCCCTTAAAAAAAAAAATGTGCTCAAGGACCATGCTCCAAATGATTCTCAAGGACCATGCTCAAAAAAATAGTATAACACGAGAATGGACTTGGGAAAGTGTAAAATTAACTTTATTAGACTTATTGGGACGCCTAGGAGATAATTTTTTAAGGACACCGGAATTCTAGAAGTAGACAGTATTTTTTTTAACCCACAACAGCACCACCAACCCAGTCAGTACTCCAGTCGTTCTTTGAGTCTCAAAGTATTCGCCAGACTTGTGGGGACTTTTTTAGGGACAAAATAGAGTGCAAGATACGTAGTTTATGACAAGAAATTATATAAAAAAAAATATGAATATTTTCCCAATATTCAGTGTATATCCGTTTGAGTACATTCTGTTCATCTGTTTTTTGTATTAAGGCAGACATATCATAGCCCAATATCATTTGAATATTTGCACATTAAATATGCCCAAATGTTTTAATTTTTTTATTATTAAATAAGTAAGTGTGTAAGTGTCTGTAAAAAATTAACTAAAAGAGTATATGATAAATATATAAATAACATAATAAATCAAAATTAAAATTAAAATAAAATTAAAAATTAAAATTACCCTATATTTCAAAAATTTCATCCAAACCTGATCCTGCTGGAATGGATCCCAATATTGAGGCAGCATTACCCCGTTGGATTGCCAAACCGATTTTTTGAATTAAGAAACTCTTGCCTCTTTTTACTCTTAAATATTTTGCCAAGTCAGATGTCATCTGTTTTGCATCTTCTCCCCAAGGATTGAAGGTTTCAACTGCAAAAGGGACAAAGAAAAAAGTATCCTCCAGCTCCTCATACTTTTTTCTTTTTATTTTTTCGGCATGATATGCAGCCGCACTAAACCTTTTGCTAGTTTCTTTCAGATAGGATTCTGCCAAAGTGTGACTGCATGTTGCGTCCCAAACTAATGCCTTTCCATTCCTCCAGGGAACCAAGGTCATACCGTCTGCCCGCTTGCCATCGCCTTTGCAAGTACCAGCTGGTTCAAGTAAAGCTGGAAATCCAGCTGTTACCAAAGCGCGCCTAATAATATCATTGATTATCCAGTGTCTCGACAGCCGACCTGCGCTTTTGTTGCAACTAAGACCGTGAAGTCCATAAATGTCGACTGTTTCGTTGCAAGCGCAGGTGTGCTGTACGCACACCGGACGACCAATTCTCAGAGCAATGGCATTTAGAAAACTGGAGTCGTCCAGTAGGTTCCCCAGGTGAGCAGAAGGCAAGGCGTTTAACCAAGCATTGCTTTCGTAGTCTTGAAGAGCTAGAAGGCGCGCTCTGTCCACATCATTCTCGCTACCAGAAACCAGATCCTCAAGGAGAGTCTTGCATATTTGTTCATCGAACCCTCTCTGCCTTTCTCGTAAAGTACTAGGAATTTCCTTCAATTTGCATTAAGATGACCACGATTTCAAAGCATCAGGAAAGTCTGTGTCAATGGAACCATTTATGTAGACTGGAAGAATAACATTTAATAATTTAGAGATATCTGAGTTTAAGCCAAGGAATGCAGAAAAACATAAGGTTGTGGTATTTCTGATACCAAGTCCTCCTGATTTTATTGCTAAATTGCATTGTGACCATGCTCTTTCGCTTGTTAAGTCGCAATTTGTAATTTTCTCTAATATAGATTTTAAAGTTAAGTCAAATTTAAGAAGCGAATCAAATGCAGTCCAGCAGGGAGAACAACGTAAAAGGTAAGATACACGAGTAATAGCGAAGGAGTATTTTAATAGAAAAAATGATAAGTGATGGATTAATAATTTTAGAGAAAAAGAGCAACCAAGCAAATTGAATTTTTCCATTGGGGTTAATTGAATATTGGGTGTTAAAGACAGGAAACTAGAGATAAATGAATTAGTAGTGTTTTGAATAAACGTTAACTCACGTTTACTGAAATTTAATTCTAACCCAATATCTGAGCTATCGGATATTATTTGTTTATAATCTCTTAAAACAACATCTGGGTGTCCGGCTATAGTACCATCATCTAAGTACCAGAGATTTATTTCTGATTTTAAAGATGATATGATTGATTGCTAAGCAGAAAAGTGGAGGTCCCAGCGGATCACCTCTTTCTGAAAGAATAAAGTTGTTATTGTAAGACAATATAGAGGGCGTTTCATAGCTTTGAGAAAGAAACAGAAAGTAATTTGGAAAACGTTGTTTTATTTTGGTTAGGAATGCTGTTCTGTCGACCATATTAAATGCATTTTTTTAGTCAATTTTTATTATTGCCTTTTCTGTGACATGCGGAAAGTTTATAAAGCGACGCATTGCATGAGCAACAGCTTCTGCGCCAGATTTTTTTCCAAAACCAAGCTGGCCGAAGTACATTACCAAGGGAGTCGTAAATACGATTACATATAATTTTTGCAGTTAATCGTCTTAAACAAAGTCCTACTGCTATTGGCCGAATTCCCCCATCTTTTTTATTAAAAGCGCAGAGAGAGGCTCCATAAAATAAAGGACAAATAAATTTTGGAACATACCGATTATGGAAATGTGAACAAAATAACTCGAGAGATGACAAGAGATCAGAGGCAAAAGTTCCTAACTCCTCGGATGTCAGATCTTTCAGGTGTTGCGGACTGTGGCCAAAATGCGGTAGGTGTTGTGTTTGTAATTCAATACCTGGCGAGGCATTAGCCAGAGGAGTAGTTACTTAACAGTCGTGTGTGTGTGTGTGTGTGTGTGTTTGGTAAATAGCACTAATCAGAATAAAGAAGAAATTACATCATATAGCAATTATTTTTTACAAGTTTTGGGGCCTCCCTGTAAGAAACGCCCCCACCAAAGGAGTTCAATGTTTTTTTTTGTTATCTAGGTGTGGCCCTTAACATAATAGCACTAATCAGAAAAGAAATGAAATGGGTCATAAAGCAATTATTTTTTGAAAGTTTTGAAGCTGTAAAAATCCCCCACACAGAAGTGTGTAATAATTTTGTTTGTTATCTTGGTGTGAGCCTTAATATAATAGCACTAATCAGAAAAGAGATGAAATGAGTTTATACATAGCAATTATTTTTTACAAGTTTTGAGGCCTCCCTGTAAAAAAAGCCCCCACCTAGAGGTACCATATTTTTTTTTGTTATCTTGATGTGGCCCTTAACATATTAGCACTAATCAGAAAAGAGATGAAATGACTTCATATAGCTATTATTTTTTACAAGTTCTGAAGCCTCCCTGTAAAAAAAGCCCCCACGTAGGAGTGCAATATATTTTTTTGATATATTGTTGTGGCCATTGACACAATAGCACTAATCAGAAAAAAAATGAAATGACTTCATAGAGCTATTATTTTTTGCAAGTTTTAGGACCTCCCTGTAAAGAAAGCCCCACCGCTTGAGCATCATTATATTTTTACTTAATTCGTATGGATGTAAATTACAGTTTTATACTAAGTAGTTACAGTCCAATTTTTTTATGAGCGGACTGACGTCATTTTTTTGGATCTCTATATGATACTTTTTTTGAGACAGCGACGATAAATATGTAAAAAAAATCATGTCGTTGATTGTTTCAACTGTTACTTCCAACTGAAAACAACAAACTATTTGACATGAGAACTGTTGACAACAAAGAAACACGTTTTCAGAGGCAAAAATGACGTCAGTCCGCTAATCAAAAAATTGGACTATACAATGCATCTCTATCTATAGGTTATGATTAATATATATTCCTGCCGAACTCAGAGACGCCTCTATAGTTACCATGTTCGGAGAAGGCGACAAGGCCCAATGTAGAAACTACAGAGATATATCTCTGCTTTCTGTTGCTGGAAAGATACCTGCAAAGATATTATGAAACCGATTAATTCCGATTGCAAAACAAAATCTGCCAGACACAGTGTGGATTTAGGCCCAATCGAGGCACCGCTGACATGATCTTCAGTGACAGACAAATGCAAGAGACATCTAGAGAACAAAATCGCCCCCTCTTCATGGCCTTCATAGACCTAGTCAAAGCATTTGAGTCGGTCAACAGAGAACCTCTTTGGCAAGTACTGGCAAAAGCTGGATGCCCTTAAAAATATATTCAAATTCTTAGACTACTACACGACAATATGAATGCAACAGTCCTAAGCAACGATGGACCAGGAGAGTCATTCCAGATTACGACAGGCGTTAAACAAGGGTGTGTTATTGCGCGCCCACCCTATTCTCTATATTTGAACATCTACCGCCGGGAGTGGAAATTCTATATAGATTCGACGGTGGCCTACTTAACCTAGCCAGACTGCGAGCACAAACTAAGGTCTCGACGTCCTCGGTAATCGAACTGGCCGATACAGAGGAAGGTCTCCAGCTGGTAATCAACGCATTTAACCAAGCCCACAAAAGCATTGGCCAAGAGGTCAATCTTGCCAAAACGCAAATTTTTCACCAACCAAAACCAGGTACGAATCCCCAAGCTCCAAACATTTCCATAAATGGCCATCCTCTGCAGAACGTGGAACATTACCCATACCTTGGGAGCCACCTATCATCAAATGCAACTATTGACGTAGAAATACAGCATCGCCTAAAATGTGCTAGCGCAGCGTTCGGACGGCTTTCAGAGAGAGTCTTCAACAATCACGACGTCAATGCGGAGAACAAACTTCGTGTCTAAAACACAGTTATAAAACCAACTCTAACATGCGGAACATTCGGATGCGAAACGTAGACCACCTACAGAAGGCATTAATATCACCAAAGTTGTTTAAGACGAATCCTGAGAATCAAATGGCAAGGCCGACGAACAAACATAAGTGTTTTAGAAGAAGCCAGAACAACTAGTAAAGAAGGCCCTTATCTTCAAGCGCCAGCTTCGTTGGACTAATCACGTTATCCGCATGCCCGAAACACGTCTCCCAAAGCAGATATTTTATGGACAACTGAAGGAGGGAAAGAGAAATCAAGGAGGTCAACAAAAAAGGTACAAGGACGTTCTCAAAGGCAATATGATGAAGGGCCACATCGACATAAACAACTTCGAGACCACCGCAAACGATAGGGCTACATGAAGCCGAACAGTCCATGAGGGAGCACAAACTTTTGAAGAGCAACGACGTAGTCTAGAGACGGAAAAAAGAGGACGTAGAAAGGAGCAACAAAATGGAAGAATGGATGACGAACAACACCCGGCTGCTGCCGGAGACTGGGACAGCACTGGGTGTGCCAGGACTTTGGAAGGGTGTGCGGCTCGAGAATTGGCTTACGTAGCCATCAAAAAACGCACAACAGATAGCGACGATACAGAATAGAGGAAAATCATACTCGGTATCGAGTGATTGTCTATGATGATGATGATTAATAATAAAACTTACTTTAGAAACTTGTTTACACCTGTCAAATTGACAGGCATTTTAGTAATATGGGGCTATTCTGGATAATACTTGGGGAAATTCTGAACGCTAATCTGTATTAATAAAAAAGAGAATTTTACCAACAAAAACTATTGGATTTTTGGCCTCCTCCACTGACTGATTTCAGATAAACTCCATCCACCTACTATGACGAATGGATAGCGAACAACAAACTATACAAAATACACCGGAGTACCACAAGACTACATACCGGGTGCGACTTGAAGACTAGACGCAAACACGTGTTTCACCCGTGTTAGGGATAATCAGTGCGACATAAGTTTTTATAGACGAATAATACGAACGATCAAATCAACAAATGCTCGGCAAACACTATAATAACAGAATGAGAAATAAATTCCCAATAAGTACGTAAGAATTTTAACAACAGAAAACCTATTGAATTTTTGGCTTCCTCCACTAGTTCTACCACTGACTCATTTCAGACACATTCCATCCATCAGTCGGGCTTTCTACTATGACGAATCGATAGCAAAAAACAATTATTCTCTTTTTTATTTTCTTCCATATGGACATTGGGAATTTATTTCTCATTATGTTAATCTGTATAAAACTATTACCCAAGGGTGAGGACACAAAAAAATCTTTGGGTCAAATTACTTATGAAAATTAAAAGTTCAACAATATTGTGTTTTTTCCTTTAAAAAACTATTTAAAATTTTTTAAAAACATTTTCTGTTCCCAAAATTACCCACCGACCATTTAAAATTGATCGTCCCTGTTTAGTTTAAAAATGGCGTCGATTGCAATTTTGCGTGAATGTGTACAGGTGGTTGCAGTTTTGTCACAAAACGAACTAAAAAAAATATGTCATGCAAAGAAAAATCGTAAAAAACGTCGTTTTTGGGTGAGGCAGTGGATTTTAAGAAGAAACAATTTAGGAGCATCAGAAACCTTGCTGAAGCATTAGAGGACCAAGAATCATACAGAGATTATTTAAGAATGTCTAAAGAAAAATTTTACACTCATTTTGACACTTTTTTTTTTGTTTTCAGTAATATTTCTTGCCAAAAACTACCAAAACCGCGGCCAGTTGATTGACTGCCTAGTTCATACGTTTCAAGACTTGTTTCAACTTGAAAGCGATTCGGGACTCAACTCAACCAAAAAGAAACCAAGTATTTTCGGTTGAAGTAACTGATTTGGAGGTTTTTTAACTTCTTCTTTTGTTTTTAATTGCCTTAGGTGCATAATCCTATTAGAAATATTAACACGCCAAGACGAATCCGTATCAGCTAGGTAACTTGGATAAGTACCAGTGCGGAACGATGCCTATTTGTGAGTGATTCAAGGTTGGAAATCAAAGTGTATGATGGTGTTTAATGATGTATAGGGAGGGTGACCAGTGAAATCACTGATGAGCTCACGCTGGTTACCCAGAGCGAAACATCGTTTAATCATTTCTCTTTTCACTTTGGTACTTTGTGAGTTCCTTGTGGGATACTCATCCATGTTTGAATTTACGTTACTTCCACCCAAGATCTTTTGTTTTTTTTTTTTGGTTTCTTGTCGGTTGAAGTAACTGATTTGGAGGTTTTTTAGCTTCTTTTTTTGTTTTTAATTGCCTTAGGAGCATAATCCTATTAGAAATATTAACACGCCAGGACGAATCCGTATCAGGTAACTTGCACAAGTACCAGTGCGGAACGATGCCTATTTGTGAGTGATTCAAGGTTGGAAGTCAAAGTGTATGATGGTGTTTAATGATGTATGGGCCTGGGGAGGATGACCAGTGAAACCACTGATGAGCTCACAGATTACCCAGAACGAAACATCGTTTAATCATTTCTCTCACTTTGGTACTTTGTGTGTTCCTTGTGGGATGCTCATCGAAGTTTGAATTTTCGTTAATTCCACCCAAGATTTTTTTTTTGTTTCTTTTCGGTTGAGGTAACTGATTTGAAGGTTTTTTAACTTATTTTTTTAATAATAAGGAGTGTTTGGGCAAGCAAAAATAACCCATTTTTTAATGAAACATGTATATCTTTTTAGATCTTTTTTTATTTTGTAAAATTTTAGTTTTTGTTAAAAATTTGAAAATAAACAACTGTACAAAATTTCAGTCAATTAATGTTTCATATAGTGTGCTCCCTAGCAAATATTTTGAAAAATATGGAAAAAGGCTGGCCAGCTGTAGTTTTTTTTAATATATGGGGAAAAAAAATAGTTTGACCCTTGCTAATAAGTATGATTTTCTATAAATTTTAATGATTTATTCGCCGGTTGAAAAAAATAGGAACTTCAAGGGTAGTCTACGTTTCGTTGACGATTTTAATTCCCAAAATTTAAATATTTCAATCACAAAACTCATTTTTAGGACTTTTAAGCGCTGCAAAGGCTTTCAAAATAATAATAATAATGCTCCATTCGCAGAACAAATTTCGGAAGTTTAGGTCTATATTAGATCGCTTACTAAATATAAATGTGTAAAATATCGAAAAAAGCAGATTTGATTTGGTATATTTTAAATGAGTCATACTTTGTGCAATTAAAAACAATTAACCATTTTTCATATCAAAATTGTTTGAATAATTATTGTTTATGTTTGATAACCGTTTAGAAGAATCATAAAAAAATTACACATGTTTCAACTGCTTCGAGCAAAACAGTTATTTAATTAAAAATAGTTAGGTTATTCTGTGATTTAAAAAAAAACACGATAGTAACTTAAAACCGCTTAACCTAATTTTATCAAATTCTATCGTTGGCACCAATCGATGAGCTGATTAGTTTTTGAAAGGGGTGCAAGGTTGGAATGAGGGTTGGACTCTAGGTAGGAAGGAAGTGAGAGCAGCAACAGGCATGGGCGTAGCGAGGGTGGGGCAGGGTGGGTTACTTGCCCCACCCTGGCATCTGCTTTACTCAGTAATGTTGAAGTTATTAGTATAAATGAGTATACAATTAAAATAGGAGACCTAATTAAAAAGTTTCAATTCAAAATTTATGAGATACTTTTTAAAATTTGGCGTGCCGTGCTGCGCTGCATGCCTTTAACATTTCAACGAATCGAGTTCGCGCAGAACTTAACCTCAATTCCTCATATCTGTTCTTTCCTTATGTTAATTTCGGGTCCCGAGTTCTTCATATATCATAAGTGTCAATCAGTGAGTTAAATATCTGTACAACACCTGCTTAACGAGAACGATATTGATCTGTAATGGATATTAGAAATTAAAAAGAAAATTAAATATGTAATAATTTTTTGGCGTATTCTATTCTGTATTATTTCTACCAAACAATGTGCAGGGTGTAGTAGGCTCATTCGTAGTGAGACCTTTACCCGCTACAAAGATATGCACCAATTTAAAAAATCTCAATTTCATCTCAGTGGCATAAATCAGCGGCCAGAGCAGCAAAATTTTTTTGTCGAAATATACCTGTTGTGATGTACACTTGATTTCAAAAAAAAATCATACTATTATAAGGCACCACCAGCTTAGTATGCCTGACAGCTTAAAATTCAGTGTGACATCCTTAAAAATGCCACAGATATCAACATTTACAAAAGTTCAAATTATCACTTGAGTTATAGAACACGGCAGGTCTATAAGAAGAGCGGCCACCCATTTTGGAGTTGATAAAATGACGATAATGCGCTGGAAAAAGCGCTGGAATCAAAATAATTCTACGGAAAGATGGATCAGGACGACCAAAAGTAAGTTCTGAAGTGCAAGATGAGAGACTTATTGACCATCTCAGACAAAATCCTTTTTCAACGTCGGTTGAAGCAGCTAATGAAACATTATTTCCAGGTTCTTTAGCAACAATAAATAGAAGAGTAACGAAATCAGAAGTCTCTTGTCGAGTTGGTGCAAAAAAGCCTTTTCTAACAGAAGAAAAAAAGCAGGCCAGAGTGATTTTTGCACTGAACAACGTTCTTCGTGATAATGAATTCTGGGAGAGGGTGGTTTTCACTGACGAAAAAATTGTTCAATCATCTTCAAGCAGTAGGAGAATTTTAGTTTATCGTCCACCAAATTCTAGATTTGAACCCGAATATACAAACCAAATTAAAAAAGCTGGACATTTTTCTGTAAACATGTGGGGCTGGTTTAGTGCTAGAGGTTTGGGTTTTTTTTGGAGAATCGAAGAAAGATTCTGTAGTGAACGATATATTGAAATCCTTGAAAATATTATGCTGCCATCTGTACAGGCTTTACATAAAAATAATGACTTCGTTTATCAGCAGGACAACTGTCCAGTACACACGGCTTATGTTGTTCGCCAATGTTTTCAGAATAATAATATAGAAACACTTCTTTGGCCAGCCAACAGCCCTGACCTTAACCGAATGGAAAATATATGGTGTCGAATCGTTAAAATAATATACCAAAGGAATTGGAAACCACGAAATGCTGAAGAGTTAAGCGATGCTATTTATCGCGCATTGGATCAGCTCTCAGAAGACCATCAGCATTTTCAAAATTTAACCTTTTCAATGCCCAGACGTTTGCAGCTTGTAATAGAGAAAATGGTGATCCTATTAAACACTAAATTATTTATTTTAGTTATTTTTTAAGTTTACCATCGTTTTTGTTAGAACAGCCTTCGTCCGTTACTCGAGTGATAATTTGATATTGTTCAATAAAGACTTTACTAAAACATTATTTTTCTGATTTTTTAGTATTATGCAAAATTTAATATAAAAATAAGGTTGCCTTTAATTTAAGTAAAAAAATATTTTCAGTTTTAGAGACCTTTTTTAAACAACATAACAAATTGTCCTACTAAGTTTTTAGGCATTTTAGCTAGTAGTCCGTATATATTATAAGCTTTTAGAAAGGTCAATTTTGTGACTGCATGTATGCGTTTTTTTCGAAATTAAGTGTACATGGGAATTTTCCGCCCGCATTTCTACATTCATTATTCATTCAAAGAGTGTTGTACTTTAAAAAAAATCCTAACCCACAAGCCGTATAGCAGCTAGATAGGGAATTACTATATTTTCAACAATAAAATTTACGCAGAATTACATTTTCCACAAATGCCAGTTTTTTTCGAGGTGTTTTGTTAGCCATTCATACCAGAAGATTTTTTTTTAAGGTTGTATAATGGTAACTACCATTTAGTTTAATTTATTAAGTTGGTTTGAGGTACAGCCTCGGATACAGCCAATGATTTTTTTCTGTCTATATCATGAAGAAACGGAAATACCTCGGGAAATACCTGCCTTAAAACAAACACCTTAGTCATCATAAATTTATGCACCCTATTATGGCATGACCACAGTCTTAATATTATATTACACTGTGGCATGACCCTGTTACTGTTAGATTAGGGTGCCTTAAAGATTTTATTATAGGGTGATTTTAGTCTGTTTTTTTGCTACTCTGTAAACCTGCTTTACCCCTGTTCTACTCGGGCGCAGGGTATTTCTAAGGTATAAGTAGATAGCGAAAAACTAATATCAGCAAACACGCTTCCCTCGGGCCTTCGTCGGTCTGATGTCGATTGCCGAATTTGCCGTCATCGGCACGACGTCGATTTACGACATCGGACCAGCAGTATTTTTGGTCCGCTTTGCGATGTAAGCCCAATGTATGTTTGCCGACGCAGCGTTAGACTGTAGCCCGCCGTCGGACCAATGGTAAATTTTACTTTTTACTGACATCGGCATACCGTCGCCATATAGATTAAGTTCCCATATGGTTTAACCACATGGTACCGACCATTCGTCCATAACTGCTTAATTTGGTCGGTCTAACGTAGGCAAGCTGGTCTTGGCCCGACATCGGTAAACTATTCAAGTCCGACATTGGTTTCCTAAAGCGGTCCAACGTCGGCGATTGACGGAGGTCCGTTGGTGGGTGGATAATAAGGCCCCACATCAGTCTCTCAAAGCGGCCCGACGTCGGTGATTGACGAAGGTCCGTCGATGGTTGCTTGACACGATCCAACATTGGCAAACTACAAAGTTTCGATAATGCGGGTGCTTAACCAGTCGGGCTGGTTTAAATGGCAGAAGAGGTGATTCTTGTAGAGAAGTACCACCATCTTATATATTATATATATAATATTATCTTTCACTGTACGCAGGAAACATAGTGATATTAGCGCCATCTCTACATAATAGGAAGAAACTATTAAGCAGTTACAAAATTTTAAGGTGACGTAATCGGACCATCGATCGTCGGTTGCCGATTCTCGACCAGTCAAATAAAGTTCCATTCGGACCATAGTCGGACCTAAAGCAGATAAAGTGGTCGTCGGCATAAAGTCGACTATAGTAAATCGGGCCATCGTCAGTTGCCGATTCTCAACCAATTAAACAAAGTTGCTATTGGAGCATCATCGGCCCTAAAGCAGATAAGGTTTGCGTTGGCATAATGTCAACTATGGTAAATCGGGCTATCGTCAGTTGCCGATTCTCATCCGATTAAACAACGTTCCCATCGGACCGTCGTCGCCCCTAAAGCAAATAAAGTGGGCTTCGGCATAAAGTCGACTATAGTAAATCGGGCCATCGTCAGTTGCCGATTTCCGATTAAACAAAGTTCCAATCGGGCCATCGTCGGTCCTAAAGTGATGTCGGCATAAAGTCGACTGTAGTAATGTGGACATCCGTCAGTTGCCGATTATTGACCGAAAACTGAAAATCGCAACCTGTCCAACATCGGGACAGAGTGTAGTCGCCGATGCCGACACACTGCCGACGTTGTCGACATTGGCCCAATTCAATGCCGACGATTTGTGTTTGCTGGGATACATGTTAATTATGGGCTCGATTGTTTTATAAATGGATAATGGTGAAACCACATAACAGTATGTGAACCCAGTTTTTAAAAAATTTCAAAAAATACATATATATTGCGTTTTATAATTTGGCCCATAATTTTTTTTTAATGAAAATGTAGTTTTTGTGAAATTATTTTTTTTATATAATTTAAAGTGGAATTTATTTATCAAACTTGATTCTATCTCTAACGTTTAGTTTTTGAGATATAACACACCAAGTTGGTATTTTTCTTATGGAATGTCTTATTTTTATTTGATTTTTGAAATCAGCGTGATATTTTCTTTAAAACGATGTATCGCATTTATAATGTTATTTTTTATATTTTTATGCTTACTTATTATTGTTTTAATTTTTTAATCAATTTTTAATTTTTGGATTTTTTTCTTTTTATTGTCGTTTCAATTTCATTAATAAAAAAGTTAAAGGTATATTAAAGCTATATTTTATCGTTTTTTTACCATCTACATCTACATATTAACTATAAGTTATTTCGTTATTTCAAATATTAATTTCTTTATGTCTTATATAAAAATCTTTACAAATACCTTCTCCCTTTCAAGATCAAAAACCACCAACCGCGTTCTCTCCCCGAAACATTTATAATACCGATAAAATAAATGTATTTTTAAGTACTATATATCGTTAGGTCTCCTCTTGGGTCTGTGTAATTGTTTGTCGGCATCGATATACCAATAAAATCTATATGTTTGTGGCGGATTCATAATGTCGAAACTACTTTTTTTGGGTTTTTCGCCACTAAGTTGAGGGAATTTTTCCAAAAATATGTTAAAACCCACTGCGTAAACTCCGAAAGAAAAAAATGTGTTCGTTTGTCAGTGGTTTTTAAATAAGATAAAAAATTTGCCTACACAAACGCAAATCCTAACTAGAATCTAAGTACGTATCTGACGTTTCGGCAGAAATTCTACTGCCGTTATCAAAGAATTTTATCCTTTAAAAAAAAGTTTTTGAAAAGGATAAAATTCTTTGATAACAGCAGTAGAATTTCTGCCGAAACGTCAGATAAGTACTTAGATTCTAGTTAGAATTTGCGTGTGTGTAGGCAAATTTTTTATCATATTTAAAAACCACTGACTAACGAACAAATTTTTTTCTTTAGGAATTTACGCAGTGGGTTTTAACATATTTTTGAAAAAATTTCCTTAACTTAGTGGCGAAAAACCCAAAAAAAGTAGTTTCGACATCGATATACCAGACTAGTACGTCGATGTTTGTCCGTCTTGTCTAATAGTATTTGTATCATCCCCAATATGTCTAGACTTTTGGCGCTGGAAGTTTTGGAAAGGAATGTGTATATACCTCGCTATATACATATAAGTATAAAGTATCGTTCATAATTTGAATAGTCATTGCATAGTCCTAATTTTTGCTATAACGCACACTCTGTCACTGTCTTTCTTATTAATATAAGACAGTGACAGAGCATGTGTTATTCATACAACGGTTATACCAAAATTATGATTATTGCAAATTATAAAGGAAAAAGAATGTATAGAAACCCATAAAAGTTGATGTGTCCGTTTGATTATAAAATCTCCCCGAAAATCTCTTAGAAATTAATACTTTTATAAAACCATAAAATATGTTAAAAAATATATAGGTAGGTATCTACACTTATAAAATTTTATAAACATTCATAAGTCTGTCTGATTATAGGATCAGATGTGACATGCCTCATAAATTATTACACTTTATAATCCTAAAATTTTGCCTCACAAAAGCTTATAAACCTTATAAAAACTGATAAAAATCAGGTGTGTTTTTTATGAGGTTTCATGCGGTTTTTTGGCAGGGATATAACATGTATATTTTAGTTTATCCTAACTCCCTTAGATATATCCAAAACCCCCCAATCCCCTTCAATTTGGACTGCCCTGTACAATTATACAATATATTTTGTAATTCTTTAAATTAAAACACGAAGTCTCTGACAAAGTTTTAAGGAAAACATTTTTAAATGCACGTACTGTATATAAATGTAAAATAGTGTCGTACCTCTTGCTACTAAAACACGTGATACACCTACATACAAACAAATACTAACATCATAGATAAATTACATTATAAAGAAAAAAAAAACTAATATAACCGATTTTTAATACGTTATAATACTGCGTAAATCTAAAAGGGCACAATACTTACCTAAAATTTAAACACAAAACTAGTACTTAACCAAAAAACAATGTTTAAAATTTAATCCAACCCGGTCGTGTACCGCCTATCTGCCTTATTCAACCACATCGTGACAATACTAACTCATTTTTCTTGTAACTTTTCCCATTTGATATTTCCAACCGCAAACAAATTGCCGCGAGGTGAACCTTGTGAAAACATCGACTGTTATTTATTTCTTATTTTAAATAATGCTAACCGGTGAACTCGAACCCAACGACGAGCAACCACGGTGGCAGTGTTGCCAGGAACTCGGGAATTTTTCACCAGAAACGAGGCTGAAAAATACCAGATTTAGAGAAAAATTGCCGTATTTTTTCGAAATGACTAATGTTTACTGCAAAAAATATTAACGCATCCCTCTATATAGGTGTAAAAAAATAAAATCCTCCTGATACAAGCACAATTTTAAAAATGATCACGTATGTGATATTTTTTTAAGTGAAAAAACTGCTGACTTCAAAATGGTCTTTTGTCGGTTTTGGCGCCAAATTTTAAATTTTTAATAAAAGGGAATCGTAATTTTTTAAGTATGGGTTGGCGTCAAATTTTAAATAATAAAGGTATTGTAATTTTTTAGTTATCGGGTTTGCAGAAAGCGACAACAGGAAAAATCAGGCGATTTTGGTTTTGTTTTGATATTTCTTTTGTATTTTGCATGAAATATCCAAACTTTCGAAATTACCGTAGATTTCACGTCTGGTAATAGGTAATTACCGATTACCAATTTTGGTCCAAAATTATCGTAGATTCTGGTAATTGAGCATGCTATTGGCAAGGCTGCACGGTGGGGTCTGTCTGACATTTTACTTGCAGCGAGGCGGTCGGAGGCTGGAAAATATTGATTATATCAAGGATTCTCTGTCGTCGCCAGTGTCGTGGCTGTAATAATCTAAAACATTTTAGGGTGGGTAAAACTTTTTTTTAATTTTTACCCCCTACTTTTGTATGTCTTAGCGCATGAGGTTCTCGAACCAGTGAACCGATTGTGATGCGGATCTTTCTGATTGGAACCTATCCTTTAGGGAGTGTTTTGACCCATGTTCGAATTTTTGTAATCTAGGTATGTCGTTTCGTTAGAAGCCTCGCCAAGAATTTTTAAAAATGTTCAATGTACCCACATAACATTGGAGGAGTATTCAATGCATGTTATAGGAATATTCCCTCAAAGTGATTTTTGGAATATTCTATTGCGAATATGATAGGAATGTTGCAGACCTATTGTTTGTTGAATATTTTTTAAGAGTTTGTTATAATTATATTTCTTTGGTAATATAAGATAGTAATATGCCCATGATAACTTGATAATCAAGTTATTTTTATGAATATTCCCAAAAAGAATGTTTTTGTCAGGATTTTGGCATGTTTGCTGAAAATATTATATACTATCTTGTGAAAATAACGCGATTTAATTCGCTTGCGAATGATTTATAATTATAATTTAGTTTAATGTCCTCTATTGTGGGTAGATGGCACTATGTAGCAGGTAAGATTATTATACATATAAGACAGCAAAAAGTTATTTAGGTAATGTTTTGATAACTAATCTCAAATAGTACATCAACATAATGGTGATATCGGTGATTATACCTATATATATATATATATATATATAGGCTACTCCGTAGTTGCATTTTAGTGGGAGACTAAAACATATTTGTTGGATATTCATGTGGATATATATCCACTCCATATCGTAGGATATCCATCTCATGGCATCTGTAAATGTTTTTTTGAATCACAAAATCATATCCATGAAATTATAGTCAGTGTCCAGATATATTGCTATAATTCTACTCCATATCGTAGGATATCCATCTCGTGGCATCTGCACATGTTTTTTTGAGTCACAAAATCATATCCATGAAATTATAGTCAGTGTCCAGGTATATTGCTATAATTATTTTTAAAAAAAATGTTCTGGTCGTATTATAGTCATGTTTCACGTCACGTTTCTATCACATTTATATCACTTGTATGAGCTAGAACGTAACTTATTGCCGGTATGTGTTAGTAATATTCACAATGGTAAAATTTAACATTTCTATCACATTCTTTATTCTCTCAGTACATGACTATTACATTACAGGAATGTTTAATTGTTATGTGGGTACAGAAATGGTAATTCCATAGATTTATTATATGAATAGACTAGCTAAAGACTGCGGTTTTACTCGTTTTTCTTGCTTTTAATGATCAAAACTTTTGTTCCCGTGAATAAAGTCTATATGTACTCTCCAGGAGTCCAAGGAATGCTGCAGCAAAAGTACTATCAAAATCGGTTCAGTAGTTTTTGCATACTGGAACAAACAGAGAGACAGGCCGGAGGAAAGAAAGACGGACAAATATTCAATGTACATAAATGGTCTTTCTAGAAATTTATTATATGTATAGCGATATATCACTTCGAAAAGCGATCGCCTCTTCCCACTAAGCAAAAATAAAAAAAATAAAAAACGCTATTTTTATAGTGAAAAAATGACTTAGTAACCCTTTTTATAGCGTTAGTTTTTCCATTAACGTTTTTTTCACGATGAAAGTAACGTTTTTTATGAGACCCTTCCAAAAATACTGCATCAAATCTCGTCGAGAAATTTGACAAGATTTTACCAGATTTGTTATGCTTTTGATGCGGTTCTCTCTCTCTATCGTCAAGCTAATTAAATCTCTTAATATCGGATGAAGACTTGAGCAGGTTTTAAGAGTTTTAATGCGGTTTTTTTGGCAGGGAAACGTTATTTTCATAGTGAAAAAAACGTTAATGGAAAAACTAACCTTATAAAACGGGTTCTTAAGCGATTTTTTCACTATGAAAATAGCTTTTTAAATTTTTTTCTCACTCTTGCTTAGCAGGTTGGTCGTTGGTATCGTTTATACCCATATATAATTTAGGTCCCATTAGGTCGCGACGTCCCGGGACCTTAAAAGTACGTTTTTTCGAACGTTTTAAAACGTCAAATTTAGACATACCTAAAATGTCATTTTTACATCCCAAAAATTTTAAATGTTAGTAAAAAAAACTAAGTATGTTTAAGAAAGCTTTTATTTAAAATTTTTAAAAGTATACCCTAGCAACAATTTTCTGACCAATGACCACATACTTCACCTAAATGGACATTGGGTGTATAAATTGGTGATCTTCAGACGGTCTTGCATATTACGACAAAATTATACTACGATACTGCAGTGACATTGTTACCGTCTACACAACGTTTAGCCGACCAGTCACGCGTTGGTGCATTTTCTAGTAAACCAGTGACGTCGTGTGGACGTTTTTATGAGACTCTAGTTACATTCTGCCGACGTATCAACGTCTAAACAACTTTCACATTACGTGAACTTGCGACGTTTCTGGCCTGTCTTGCGACGTTTTCCGGCCGGAGTTTTGACGAACTTAAGTGCCCTTTTCTTGTGAAGAAGAAAAGTTTCCAAAGGAAAGGCCTATCCAGATCGCCCTATCTCTCTCTAGATTTCAAATAACTGGCTCAACTGGTCAGGGGCCTAATTCTTGAATCTCGAGAGAAGGATCGATCCCTCAAGAGAAGGGATCAATCCCGGGGCATATGCTTGCCTGAGAAATGGACCGATCCCTGGCTTTGGAGTCGAGGAGTGGAAACAACCAAATTTTGATAGAATGGAATCAGCGATCACCGCTCAAGAATACAAAATGCGTTCGACGTGGGATGATTCGACACAAATCTATGTCGTCCCTGCTCAAGAATTAGGGTCCTGACAGAGAGATGACATTATCCTACAAATATATGGGCGAAAAAGGAAGACTGGTGCTCTTTAAACAGTAATGTCTGATCCACAGCTTCACTTCTTGCCGCTCGCTAAAAATACTTTTTGCTTTTGCTTCCAAATGTCCTGCCATATTTCAAAAAACTAAATTTTATTTCACAGTTCACCGACCATTTATTTTAGAAAAGTCGAATAAAAAGTTTATGGGGACTGCCATCGGCGGAATTGTTGAAGCATTTTCCAGTCGCATGTTGGTTTGATAGTAACCAACGGTCGTGGCAAGTGGTTCATTTAGGAATGTTTGACGACTGTAGTCCATTTACGTATATTTTTTGGGATTCTCATAATATTCGCCATTTTTGATGCGGTCGTTTATGTTCGAAGTGGCCGCCATTGTTTATATTTACTAAACACGGCAAAAAATACTACAAACACCATTGAATGGTATTTTGGAGACGTTTTATGTTCCGGGCGAGATAGGTATTTGATCAGGGAGTCCTAAAAAGAGGGCTTTAGTAGCATTCATTTTTTTTACATTAAAAAAAAGCAATATTTTTCGTTTAAACACAAACAAATCAAGGGCGCGCGTGTTTTTTCATTCCTTTTCTAAGCATATTTGTCAGTAAACCGAATTGCGTTTTTAAATTTTGCTCCCATAGTAGCCATATAAATACTATTTAATAAACGGTAATTATCAAATTATAATTTTTTGTCTGCCATTTTCTAAAGTGTATAAAAATAAGTTCATTTTAGTAACCGAAAATCCCAAAGTTTGAGATGGGCAACATTTTGGGTAGTGAAACACCACCAAAAAATCAATAGCACAGAGGGCGTTAGTGTCACAGTCACTGCACAACGACGTAAGGACTCAAAAATCATCCACCATTTTGGTGTAAATCCGGGTCGGCATGTTAACTAAATTGCTGCTTGGGTACTTTTTAAGCAAAGATCCATATTAAACAACTTTTAAAAAGTATGTCTTTAAAATGTACTGTACTGGACGTTTTTACAACATTTAATTTTTGAGGTTTTAAAAACGTTCTTTTTTGTCCAGAGAGTTCGTCATTTTATAAACAAAAAAATACCAGGTAAAATTTTGTCCCAGCAAACACAAATCGTCGGCATTGAATCGGGCCAATGTCGACAACGTCGGCAGTGTCTCGGCATCGGCGACTATACTCTGGCCCGATGTTGGACAGATTGCGATTTTCAGTTTTCGGTCAATAATCGGCAAATGACGGAGGTCCACATTACTACAGTCGACTTTATGCCGACACCACTTTAGGACCGACGATGGTACGATTGGAACTTTGTTTAATCGGTCGAAAATCGTCACCTGACGATGGCCCGATTTACTATAGTCGACTTTATGTCGAAACCCACTTTATTTGCTTTAGGGCCGACGACGGTCCGATTAGAACTTTGCTTAATCGGACGAGAATCGGCAACTGACGATGGCTCGATTTACTATACTCGACATTATGCCAACGCAAACCTTATCTGCTTTAGGGCCGATGATGGTCCGATAGGAACTTTCTTTAATCGGTCGAGAATCGGCAACTGACGATGGTCCGATTTACTATAGTCGACTTTATGCCGACGCCTACTTTATCTGCTTTAGGGCCGACGACGGTCCGATTGTAACTTTGTGTAATCGGACGAGAATCGGCAACTGACGATGGCCCGATTTACTATAGTCGACATTATGCCAACGCAAACCTTATCTGCATTAGGGCCAATGATGGTCCGATAGGAACTTTCTTTAATCGGTCGAGAATCGGGAACTGACGATGGCCCGATTTACTATAGTCGACTTTATGCCGACGCCTACCTTATCTGCTTTAGGGCCGACGACGGTCCGATTGGAACTTTGTTTAATAGGACGAGTCGACATTATGCCAACGCAAACCTTATCTGCTTTAGGGCCGATGATGGTCCGATTGGAACTTTCTTTAATCGGTTGAGAATCGGGAACTGACGATGGCCCGATTTACTATAGTCGACTTTATGCCGACGCCTACTTTATCTGCTTTAGGGCCGACGACGGTCCGATTGGAACTTTGTTTAATCGGTTGAGAATCGGGAACTGACGATGGCCCGATTTACTATAGTCGACTTTATGCCGACGCCTACTTTATCTGCTTTAGGGCCGACGACGGTCCGATTGGAACTTTGTTTAATCGGACGAGAATCGGCAACTGACGATGGCCCGATTTACTATAGTCGACATTATGCTAACGCAAACCTTATCTGCTTTAGGGCCGATGATGGTCCGATTGGAACTTTCTTTAATCGGTCGAGAATCGGCAACTGACGATGGCCCGATTTACTATAGTCGACTTTATGCCAACGCCTACTTTATCTGCTTTAGGGCCGACGACGGTCCGATTGGAACTTTGTTTAATCGGACGAGAATAGGCAACCGACGATGGTCTGATTACGTAACCTTAAAATTTTTAAACTGTTTAAAGTTTCTTCCTAGAATGTAGAGATGGCGCTAATGTCACTATGTTCCCTGTACAGTGGAAGATAATATTATATATGTAATGAGCAAAGATATTTTAAAACTAGAATGCGGACTTGACAAGATGGTGGTACTTCTCTATAAGAATCACCTCTTCGGCCACTTAAACCAGCCCGACTGGTTAAGCACCCTTATTATCAAAACTTTGTAGTTTGCCAATGCCAGGACTCTTTAAGCTACCACCGACGGACCTCCGTCAATCGCCGACGTTGGATCGCTTAAGGAAACCAGTTGCCTATGTTAGACCGACCAAATTAAGCAGTTATGGGCGGATGGTCGGTACCATGTGGTTAAACCATATCGGACCATAATCTTACGGCGACGGTATGCCGATTTTAGCAAAAAGTAAAATTTACCATTGGTCCGACGACGGGCCACAGTCTAACGCTGCATCGGCAAACATACATTGGGCCTATACTGCTGGTCCGATATCGTAAATCGACGTCGTTCTGATGACGACAAATTCGGCAATCGACATCGGACTGACGAAGGCCCGAGGGAACCGTGGGGTATTTTTTACGTCGCAAAAATTTGATATGTAAAAGGAATAAAGTAGGTACTTATAGAGAAGAATATAATAACTAGGATATACTTTTTAAGCAAAAGATCCTTATCCAACAGCTCATAAAAAGTATACCACGTCTTTAGAATGTACTGGATTGAACGTTTTTACAACGTTCAATATTTGCCGTTTTAAAAACGTTCTTTTTTGTCCAGAAAGTTCGTCATATAGATATTATATTATATAAACAAAAAAATTCTAGGTACAATTTTTACACTGGAAGGTGCATGTAACTTCAAAGTTCAGTCAGCATGGAGAAGTTAGGTTCGGTTTTTATTTAATTTGATCAAAATGGGCGTACGAAATAGAAATATGATTTGGTGCAGCAGATCGTCCACAATCTTTTTAAAGACATTTTTATGGCAACATATTTTCTCATTTTTAAGTAAATTTTACAGTGTTGTATGAACAAGTTGTTCATACAACGGTTACAGTTTCTTAATGTCGTGTTTAAAACCATTTTAAGACATGCAAAAAACGTTCCCCCAGCAATACATAAAGCAAGTACAAAAATAGCACTAATTTGGAACATGGCATTTTGCAATATTTGTACAATTTGTGCTGCAATGCGTAGCAACAATACAAAAAAAGTGTAAATATTGCACTGGCATAAAGTAATTTAATTAGAGTACTAAAGTGTTGCTTTATTTGTAATACAAAAATAGTGTTTGGTATTTTTGAAATTAGGAAGAAACGGGCGATACAAACATTTAACAATAGACAGGGTGTTTCATTTAAAATAACAAACTTAGACAGGTAAAACAGTAATACCAGTTTGGCATTAACCTTTTTTTTTCTAACATTAATAATAACGGCGCTAACTGGTACGGGGGCACGTACCCTGTACCAGCATCCCAGACAGCACAAATTGTCCATCGGAGAGCCATTTTTTGTCCAAAACCGCCCGCATTGTCCATGGACCATTTATGGATATCCTTTGGGCAAAGGTTTTTCCTGATACAGTGGATGACAAAAAAACTGAGTCCAAAGAACTTCAAGTTTTGATCCATAAAGAACTGCTTTTTTTCAATTAGTTTTTAGATATCCAATGAATAACGATGTTTCTTGGTCCATCGGATCAAAAATAAACTATATCTGGCGGACGTCCATTTTATGTCCTGCAAAAGTGATGTACTTTATAAATTGACTAAAAATTGAATATTTATCAAAAAATCTATGTCAATCGGGCTTGGCCTGGTTGGCACATTAATAAATATGTCTTTTGTCCGAACTGTTTTGGATATCCAATGGATTATGTTTTTTCTTATTCATTACCAACAATAATATTTCTCTCATATCTAGCCGAATCATTTGTATATTATACTTAAGTATTTTTCATTATTTTAGACTAGGTGGTATTTTAGTATTTTAATACCCATCCTTTGCTAGGAACTCCATCCTCGGGGATCGACAATCAGACTTATGATGTTGGAGTAGTTTTGACAAAACTGTCCACTGGATATCCATTGGAACAAATATATCCAGTGTATTAAGAAAATTAGACCAACGGATAAACATTCCCACTAAACAACGTTATATAGATATTACGTAAAATTTACATAACAGATTTACCTTGTTATATAAATTTAAGGTCACTCAGAGGTCACAATAAGATAAAATTGAAGTCAAATTAAGGTACGAAAACTCTGCATAATGCCATGCGCAAAGCCCACCTAATTTTTGCATAAATGTGATGTAAATAAAATGGCATACCTTTTACATAAATATTACATCCATGTCACGTAAGAGTTAAGTAAAAACTACGTATATTTTACATAATAGGTTACCTTGTTATGTAAATTTAAGGTGGTATAAAGGTAACAATTATTTATTAATGGTAAAATTTAAGTCACATTAACCTGCATGACATGCGCAAAGCGTCAACTATCTGAGTCTGACATGAGCATGCACCTTGAGGCGGGCCAACAGAAGCTCCGTGGGTGGTTGCTTGACACGGTCCGAAATTGGCAAGCATGTGGCAAACTACAAAGTTAACCAAACGGGCTGGTTTAAGTGGCAGAAGAGGTGATTCTTACAGAGATCTTGTCAATACCTCAAAGTCCGCATCCTAATTTTGAAATATTTTTGATCTTTATATATAATATTATCATCCACTGTACAAGGAACATAGTGACATTAGCGCCATCTCTACCTACTAGGAAGAAACTATTAAGCACTGGTAATTTCTTTAATTTTCGTAACATTTTTGTAAATTTTAATGTATATATATTAAATAAAATGTTTTATATAATAGTTATGTAGCATTTGAAATGTAAATTTACGGTTCAATTGAATATATAATAATTAGATAAAATTTAGAACTTTTTTACATATAACTTGAATGACATAATTAATATATAAAACATTTTATGTAAAGAATATGTAAAATTGTAAGTGTAAAGTTAAGGTGCAAACATGCAAATGTTTAAATACATTTTAATTGTAAACCTACGGTTCAATTGATTCAATTCAATAATTATGTAAAATTTAGGACTTTAATTTGACGTAAATAATTTTAGACGGGAATTACATAACTTAGATGACATAATTAACACATAAAAAATGTTATCTAACAATCATGTAAAATTTTAAATGTAAAATTAAGGTTCACATTGTTTTATAATATTTATGTAAATTTAAAAATTTTAATGTGACGTAAATCATGGTATAGAACGTTTACGTAATTCAGATGATATAAATATTACATAAAATGTTTTACATAATAGTTATGTAAAATTTTAAATGTAAACGTAATGTCCAAATTGTTACATAATAGTTATGTACATTTTATTACTTTCATTTAAAGGAAATAATTTCATGTAACGTTTACGTAAATTAGATTACTTAAATATTAAATATATTTTTTTTATATAATAGCTATGTAATATTTTTTATGTAAAATTAAGGTCCCACTATTTACGTAAAATTAACATTGGTTATGATGACTTAAATGTACAGTCAAAGTTTTGACGTAATGTTTACATAAATTTTTTTATAAAAATATGTTTATGTGAGATTTACGTAAATATGATGTAACATATTTCACGATTTATATAAATAAATATTAGGTTAAAGTTACAAGTGTGTTTACTGGGTTGTAATTATTTTTTTTTTCAACAGTGAGCCATAAAGATACTTTTTGGATAGCCAATGGATAACTTTTGGAAAGAATTTCGTTCTACTGGATAACCATTGGATTTAGCATAGTGGTACAATAGTCAAAATATTGAAACTTTTGGACTTTTTGGTGGATATGCCTTGGACAAAATTTCTCACAGATTTGGATGTCCAATTGACTGCTGCATTGTCCAGAACTCTCTCCACTGGACATCCTTGGGAGTTGTGCTGTCTGGGATGGCATGAAAATAAATCTATATTTTGACATAATAATTGACATTTCATAAGTTCACTCCTTAAAAAGTGAGACAACGCTTGGATGCTGGAGCTTTAAAATTTCCCGCTTAAAATATGTTTACTTTAAAATTTTCCAAAAGTAATTTTTGACAAAATCGATAATGAAGAACTAACTATAGTCCAATTTTTTAATGAGCGGACTGACGTAATTTTTTTGGATCTCTATTTGATACATTGTTATTAAAGACAGCGACAATAAATATGTATGTCAAAGCGTTTTTGTTTCTCGCCATAGAGAAAGTGATAGCTTACGTTGTCTCTGTTTCTCACTTCATAACGACCAGGCCTCCAATGTCTAATGGAGAATCCAGACACCTAGAGACCTGTTTCATCCTTATTAGGAATCATCAGGGAGTCATAGGATTGTACCTGGCAGTTGAAGCCACACAGGCACCATGCACACCTCTCGAATTTAAAACAAAAGGTTTGTAATCCGCGGATACGTAGTACATGTGTGCGCCACCTACAAAATTGAAAAGTGCAGATGACCGTAAATACAGAATCCTGTATCTTTCAGCAGGTTTTAAAGAAGAAACCTGTATAAGTATAAGGTCACTGTAACATGACTTAAAAAGAGGTAACGTTCGCAGCAGCACCGCCCCCAATTATACTACGTGGTGATGATTCCTAAAAAGGATGAAACAGGTCTGTAGGTGTCTGGATTCTCCATTAGACATTGGACGCCTGGTCGTAATGGAGTGAGAAACAAAAACGCTTTGTTCGATATGCCACGAGTGTTACTTATTTTCGGACACGAGATTCACTTTGTTGTTTTTTAAATATGCATGTCGTTGATTGTTTCAACTGTTCCTTCAAATTGAAAACAACAAATTATTTTCCGTTAAATTACAATGGGCCCAATAATAAGGAACATCCAAAATAAAATATAATTATAGAGAAAAATAGCAAAATCCCATCAGATCAGAATCCTTCTACTTCGAACGAAAATATCTTTTCTCGCTTCCTATGAAGATCAGAACATAAAAACAAATAAAAAAAAGCCATGGAGGGGGGGGGGTTAAATTTTTTAGAAAAACTTTTAAAAATTTAAGGGGAGTTTTCTGCAATTGATACTTACAGGTTTAGTTTAATATTGAGTCAAAAATGGAATTGGTAGTGCAAGTTTCGCCTACGGCGCTACAACGTCATTTATATTTACGATTTTTTCTTAAAGCAGCATTTTAATCAAAAATTTTCGATTGCGGCGCATTTAAACATGATTTTGACAAAAGATTTTGCGTAAATAAACAATTTGAAACTTGGTTACCACCTCTCCCTTAGATTTGAGACCAGGTATCCTTGTATCAATAAAATTGTCGGTTACCACTTGTAGTTCCGAAAGGTATTTTTCCTCATTAGAGTTAATACCATTCGAGTTTCAAAATTAGCCAAATAATTTTTCACTCGCGCATTTTTTTTGCAAAGTTCACCCTTCCTACGGACAAAAATAGTACAAAATATTAAAGTAGGGCCAGTTTGTGATAAATGTATTAAAAAATCAAATTTCTGTTTATATACCTACTATTGATCGAGCTAGACTGATTTACTTTTTGATGGGCTTTGTTTGATTTTCGCATAACGTGCACAATAAACAAAAAAAAAATAAGATTTCATTTTGTGCTAACATAAATTAGTATTTTGATCCAATATTGGCAACAACAAAATTACCATTAAAGAGTGAAACACTCAAGTTTTATACAGGATGGTCCCAAAAGTTTGAGTCCACCCTAAAAATCTCCAAAACCAAAAGAGGCAGAGAAGTAAAATTTCACATAATTGAATGGTTTACAAAAAAGTACCGTTTTGGATGCTAATTATCGCACCAGTCATTAAGGAGGCGGAGCTAGGGCGGCAATGATACTTTTTTAAATGAGATACTCTGTATATTGTGGAAAATTTGAATAGAGATTTTCCTTCGGTTTCCAAAAACACCTAATATGTTACTTTTTTCTCTACCGGTTTTTAAATAATATGGGTATCTTCGGTATAAATTCCCTAATAGCATTTGCCCCAACCAAGTGTAGGCCCAGTGAACATTAGAGCGTATGCACATCATATGCACATTAGTACGAATGAACAGTAGAGCGGCTGGACCCCTCTCAGTAGATTGACATAAGAGCAATAAGTTAAACAAGAAAACAGATATTCGGTGATTCTTTGTCTAAATCATTGCTCTTATTTAAGTTTTTGTCATTTTATTTAAAAACCGTTAGAGAAAAAGGTAACATATTAGATATTTTTGGAAACAAAATGAAAAGCTCTATTCAAATTTTAAAAAATATACAGGGTATTCCATTTAAAAAAGTATTGTCTCCGGCTGCTTAATGAATGGCGGCACAATTAGCATCCAAAAATATACTTTTTTGTAAACCTTCTAATTATGTGAAATTTTACTTTTCGATCTCAATTGGTTTTGGATTTATTAGGGTGGACTCGGAATTTTAAGCCTTCCTGTAGATTTTTGGATTAGTGAGGTTAATAACGGGACTCTTTTTATAAATTAGTTTAAAAAATATATTAAATACATACATATATATCATTTACAAAAATACAAAAAAACCTCAATTTTTAAAATAAGTAATTTTTAACGGTACTAAACGTTATTATTCTGACTTTCCAAATTTTCTTCTTCTTTCGTAGCCTTGATCCGCGCGCATTTCGGACAGTCGCTTTTTCTAGCAAAACATTGTTTATAAAAAACGGCGGTGAAAATATCTCAGACATGAGCGGACGCGTCGAAAGGATTAGTAAGGTTAATAATGGAACTCGTTTTAAAAATTAAAAGACCACACATAGTTTAAAAAAATATATTAAATAATAATAATATATACATATATATACCATTTACAAAAAAAACTAACATTTTAAAATAAATAATTTTTAACGGTCCTAAACGTTATTATTCTGACTTTCCAAATTTTCCTGTTCTTTCGTAGCCTTGATCCGCGCGCATTTCGGACAGTCGCTTTTTCTAGCAAAACATTGTTTATGAAAAACGGCGGTGCAAATATTACAGACATGAGCGGACGCGTCGAAAGGATTAGTGAGGTTGATAACGGGACTCGTTTTAAAAATTAAAAGGTCACACATAGTTTAAAAAAATATATTAAATAATAATAATACATACATATATACCATTTACAGAAAAACTTAAATTTTTAAAATAAATTATTTTTAACGGTACTAAACGTTATTATTCTGACGTTCCAAATTTTCCTGTTCTTTCGTAGCCTTGATCCGCGCGCATTTCGGACACTCGCTTTTTCTAGCAAAACATTGTTTATGAAAAACGGCGGTGCAAATATTACAGACCTGAGCGGACGCGTCCAAAGGATTAGTGAGGTTAATAACGGGATTCGTTTTAAAAATTAAAAGGTCATATATAGTTTAAGAAAATATATTAAATAATAATAATACATACATATATACAAAAAAACTAAATTTTTAAAATAATTATTAACGGTACTAAACGTTATTATTCTGACTTTCCAAATTTTCCTGTTCTTTCCTAGCCTTGATCCGCGCGCATTTCGGACACTCGCTTTTTCTAGCAAAACATTGTTTATGAAAAACGGCGGTGCAAATATCACAGACATGAGCGGACGCGTCGAAAGGATACAGAATTTCAACGTTCAAACAGATTTCGCAAATATGCCCCCTCCCTTTACATACTTCGCACTCGATTTTCACGTGTTTGGTAAATAAGTCGACTAGGTTGTGAAGCTGAGACGGTAGCTCACCAAAATGAGTGTCCACCAAATCTTGTAGGCTATACAGCTCCGTGGTTTCTATTAAGTAAGGTCTGTCGCATTTCCAAAGCAAGTGATGGTCACTGGCCTGCCTACATACAAGCAAGTACTTTCTTAACCCTACTAGTTCTTGTCGTAACCTTTTCACTAAACTTAGCTCGTGCACCAAAGAAAACAATTTCGGATTTAACTTTTCTAAATTTATCAAAGGTTTGTTAGCAGTGACTCTGAGCTGTTGCAGACTTGCCTGACACACGGACTGGGGGCTGAGGTCCCAGTTGTGCACCACCCTGGCTGGTACTATCGCCGAACTGCCCCAGTGACAGGCCGAACAGTAGTATAGGCCGTTGTAGTCGCAGCGTCGGGCTTCTGTCCATTCTCTATCTAAAGATGGGAAATCGCTATTTAGGTATCCAGTTACAACATTTTTGGTACATTTATTCTACCCACAAAGGGAACTAAAAATCCCAAATTTAATTCTTTTTGGCCATTAGTTTTTTTAAATTAATTATTGAAAATCAAAACAAACTACCATTTTGCTCAAACATGTACCTAAAGAACAGGACAGTAGTTTATAGCTCGACGACTTCGGTCGTGGTGGGTGACTTCGGACAGTGTGTACTTGACCCCACTAGGGTCGTTTTACGCGACAACCAACCACCGAATAACAAAAATTAAAACGCAGGTTGATTCCTATAAGTTTGCGTCGCAAAGGCAATAAGCAATCTGGTCTGCTGCGGTAAGTTTTTTGTTTTATAATGTTTTTAGTAAAAACCTAATTTTGACAATTTTTAAAAAAGTCAAAAAGTAACTGTTACACAAAGTTTATTGTAAGAGTCTCGGAAATTTAAAAGTCATATTTTTTTTCAAAAAAAATAAATAAAAATAGTATTTTTTTGTTTTTTTATTATACATGGTGATTAGTAAAAAACGTCGTTTTGGGTGTAAATTCGGACAGGACGAAATCAAGTTTTAACAACACAAACATTTTTTTATACAGGGTGTTTGGAAAAAATTATACAGGCTGGTTTTTTATTGGACAAGGCTCAATATACAGACCGCTTCAAGCTACTACGAACATAGGGGGAATCAAGTCCAATTTACTCTCCGTGCCGTACGACCGAGGTGGATTCGAAGCACGCCGCAGTGTTATCTTTTGGAAATTCATTTTGTTTTTATTATTTTGTTTTATTTCTGCCTTGCTCGAGAAACAGATGGGTAAGTTCTTAATTGAAATAATACATTTTTAAAACTAAAAATGGATGTCTACGAAGTTGCCGAAAAAGTGCAGATGGTCAAATGGTCAAATCGTCATAACCCAACACACGTTCGATATTGGTCGAGGGAAAATTTGCATTTGTATTTTGACGTAAGAACACAGTATCCCCAAAAACTAAATGTTTGGGGGGGGTATTGTAGGGGAACACGTAATTGGGCCATTTTTTATTAACGGCAATTGCAATTTGAATGGTCCTAGATACTTGGATCCACTGCAGCAGCACATTATTCCAACTGCTAGGCAGTTGTTAGGTGTAAGATTTGGTGGAACATGGTTTCAACAAGATGGTTGTTCCGCTCACAATGTTGGCCTTGTTAGGGAATATCTTGATAATGTATTTCCTAATCGGGTTATAAGTACACGGGGAACTATTTTATGGCCAGCTCGATCTCCCGATCTTGCTCCTAATGACTTCTATCTGTTTTTGAAGAAGCTTTTCAAATTATCACCCCTAAGATGCTTGGAAACGTTAGAAGGGGTTTTTATAGTAGGCTCGGATATTGTCTAGCCGAGCAAGGAGGACTTTTCGAACATTTGCTTTAATTTTTTTTTGACTGGGAGAATCTTTTTGGTTTTTAGAATGTATTATTTTATTTTGAGAACTTGCTTTTATTTTGTTTCTCCTTATTATTTTCATTGTAACACGTCGTCACTGATAAATCTGAGCAGTTGACAATAAAACGCTCTTATTTATCAGTGACAAAAAATAAGAAAATTACGTTATAAAAATTTGCGTATTTATTGACCAAATTCCGGTTTCATTGACTACGCTCCACACAGCACCGTGGTTAGAGGCGTACTAAATACAAGGCGAAAGGCGGCGAACGGCAGCAAATGGCGATCGGAAGCCTGAGTGTTGGTTGCTTCACTGATAGGCGTGCGGTGTCTCTGCATGTACGTACACTGGCAAATTAGACTTCTTCCGCCCTATGTTCGCAGTAGCTTGAAGCGGTCTGTAGATCACGGTGATAGCCGGGAGTGTAATATTTTAATAAACATTTTTATTATAAGTTAAAAGTTGTTTTTTTTTGTAACATTAAAGTTAGACTTTTAAGTATTTTGTTGTCTAAGCTTTAAATTTTTGTTAAATTCAAGTGTTAAAATAATAAGATATATTTTTTTACTAAAACTTGCGTTTTTATCACAAAAGTGATTGAAAAATAAGCGTAGAATAGTTTTTTTAAAATTTAATTTTTGTCCGAAGTTACTTATAAAGATTCCTTACTTCATCTAAAACCGTGTGAACGGGATGTCTGAATTCACCCCACCCTTTTTTAAAGGCTGTCCGAAATCACCTGCTGATTTCGGACAGCCTTAAAAAATAAAAAAAAATACTTGCGACAAAAAGTTTAACCAACTTGCAGTGATACCATGTATAAGACCCAATGAAGTTCCTTGAGCGAAAATATCAAGTTAATTGGTTAAAGGGTTTAAAAGTTATGACAAAAAACTTAAAAAATTGTCCGAAGCCGCTCCGTTCTACGGTACCTTTCGAATGATGTATCACATGATGTACTTTTTTATTATTTTTTAAAATTTTGGTTCTGGATATTACAAAATTTCAACATGGAGACTTGATCAGTTTTTTGAATTTTGAAAATAATTTAAAAAAAATTAGGTTTATACTTTATCAAAATGGGCTTTAAAATACCTATAAAACAAGGTATTACTCGCTTTTTTACGGTATACAGTTCTCAAGATATTACTCTTATTGTGTATCTGCACATTTGGTTAAAATTGTATATATACAGGCATTTATAAAAATATGAATATCTTGAGAACCATACATACTACAAAAACGAGTGATAGCATGTTTTAAAGGTATTCTAAATGCCATTTTAATGAAGTATCACATGACCTAATTTTTTTCAAAACAAAATTTTAAAATTTTTAAAATATTTTTTTTTCTGATGAACCCTTAAAAAACCCATCAATCATCATCAAAAAGTTTTTTTTTTAATTTTTTTTAACAAAAAGTATCATCATTCGAAAAGTATTTAAAATACCTTTAAAACGACCTCTAAACCACTGTCCAGGTTTAAGTAGTTATCGAGATATTTCAATTTCTTTAAGTACATGTTTGAGCAAAATTGGTAGTTTTTGTGATTTTCCAGAATTAATTTAAAAAAAAAACTAAGGGTCAAACAAATTTCAAATTTGGGATTTTTCATCCCCTTTATGGGCAGTATAAATGTACCAAAAATTATCGAAATTGGGGAGATGGTCTGCCTAGCCCAATTTTTTTTCGGTTGATTTCATATGAAATGACCCAAATCTAGGTCGTTTTGATGGGGTTCATATGCAAATATTCAATTGGTGCCAATCAAAAAGCATTTAAAGAAGTCACAGGCCTACATTAATAAAATTTAACATAAAGGACAATTTTAGAATCAGTAGACTTATCTAACCATTAATTAATTAATAGAACTTTAATTTATTTATTTTTAGGGAGACTTTTTTAAATATACATGGGCAACTCAGAATCAAATAAAGACTGTTGATTTTTAAAAGCTTTTTTATCCATGTTATGCATGCACTGTTTTTTCTTTATTCAATTTCCGTTTATGCAAGTTTTTTTTAAACTCAAAGTTTTACTACTAACACAACAGGATTTTGATATACAAAAATATTTTCCTCCGGGCTTTTTCGCAAAAATATGAAAAAAAAACTCTTGGAATTAAACACGTTTCATGCTAAAATTATCGATAATTTTGATGAACTCATGCAATTACACCAGAAAAAAAAATCAATTCAAGCAGTATTTTTAATGTTGTACTGGCAAGTGGGTCTAGGGAACATTTTTTCTGATTGGCCCGACCGCCGATAATCGCTGTCAAAGTTTAGTATGGCCAGGGAAAATACAAAATTAAAATTGTGTGAGATACACTTCCGGCCACATAAAATGCGAACGCCGATTTTATATAGTGGTGGAGTATATATAGGTATTTCAAATTGACAAAAAATATCACTGTCAGATTTTGTTGTTGTTATACACTTATATGTAAAAATGTCCCAACTAAACGAATTCTACAAAGCCCAAATTTTGGCAAAATTAGACGGTGCTTGGTCGGTTCTAAGAGTAGCGGCCCAATATGGACGAAACAAGGCTACAATTCAGCAGGATCAGCAACCGATCGACTTTCTTGAAGACCACCCATTTGCGATGGCCCCAGAGGCGAAAATTGAGGCATATTTTCCTGGATCCATAAGAACGACGCGCAGACGGATAAGCCGTTCTAGGCTTAGGTAGCGCGTTGCTGCCAAGAAAATCCTACTTAGTGAAGAAAAGAAGCAACCCAGGTTAATTTTTCACTAAACTATTCACTACAAGAAGTACAATTTTGGCAACAAGTGGTTTTAACGGATGAAAAAATCTTTGTCCCACAATGACAGCAAACAAATTTTGGCATATCGCCCGGCACGAACACGCCAACAGCGTTCTCAACTAAAAAGCCAGTTAACTCATTTTCGTTTTAGTATCCTTTGGCCTATTATCGGCGCCATATTGACACCAAACTGACAGAAAAATCCATGTTTTACTTGTGAATTTGGTCATAAAAATGGCAGCCACATTAGGCTAAAGGGCACTGAGGAGGTAGGAGTTAACAGGCTTTTTAGTTTAGAACGGTGTTGAACACGCTATCCCGAAAAATATATTGCTGGGAACGAAGACCGGGCTGGAACATTTTCCGTGAATTTGTGGAGTTGGATATCGGCGAGAGGACATGGGGCTCTTTTTAGAATCTATGGAAGATTTACGGCTGAGGTTTATGTTGATATGATGAGAAATATTATGCTTCCAGAAGCAACCATTCTTCATCCAGAAGGTTTTGTATATCAACAGGATAACTGTCCTATCCATACCGCACGTATTTCTAAACAGTGGTTCCAGCAAAACAACATCGAGGTTTTGCCATGGCCGGCAAAAACTCCTGACGCCAATCCCATGGAAAATGTGTGGAGCCTTATAGCAAAAAAGTTAACACGAATGAATATTGTTCCCAGAAATTCTAACCACTTAATGGTGCTCATAGTCCGAGGGTACGACGAATTCATTGTTTCAAATCCAAATTTATTTCAAAATTTAGCAGATTCCATGCCACGAAGACTGGCAAACATTATCGAGGCTGACGGGGCAAGGACACGCTACTGAAGAAACTTTTTCCTGTTTTTTTTTTATTTACGTAGTGTTTTAATAATTTCTCTTTGATTTTGAACATTTTTGGTTGTCTGCAAAGACTTAGATTACTCAAATTTACTTACTTACTCAAAGAGTTCCTTCTTCTCGATACTTTTTTCTTATTCGCACAATTGTGGTCTTGTTTTGTCCACAATGAGCTTTAAGAATAATTTTTTTTATTTTATTCATTAGTATATTAGTTTTTTAGTAAAGTGTAGCCAGTCTCCTTATGTTTGTGTTTACAATGTCAGAAGATCTAACCTGTAATTCGAAAACGTCAAAGTCAGTTAAAATAAGCAACGCAATTAGCAAAACTTAAATTCAACAGACCTGCAGTTAACTTCTGCTGTGCGCATTTTATGTGGCCGGAAGTGTACATTTCGACATGGAAAAATGTTCTGTCTTTCTTTTATGATCATATAGAAAGAGATGGACGTGGAAGCTAGGTGTTTACTTAATACAAGCATTACTTTCACTCTCCGCCGCAATACGCTATGCGCTACAGGAACGTAGGTCCTTCACGGCCCTATCTTTCTGTTAGTCTCCGTAAGTTATTATGTTGTCCCCAACTAGCAATTTTTAGTTGTGCAAGTTTTAAAAATTAGAATTGCACTAATTTTAAACGTTGTTTTACGGATAAAGAATAGTTATCATGGCGACCGTCGACAACTTCGACTATTATACGACGCCTAAACGTTTATCACAACTTCAGTCGCCATTACAACTATTTATGACCGTCTATTTTACTAACAGTAATTCCTTAATTGTGAAGGCGCCGACTACAAATCGGTGTGTGCTAAACCGAAAATTGATCAATTTGCCCCACGTTTTCTGGCCAGTTTGTTGGAGACGCGGGCGCGCCTGTTTTCATCTAACCAAGTTTTCTGTTACGTTTGCAACAAACCAATTTTGGAGCACTGCTGTCTGTCATACAAACGTCAAAAGTGTTTTGTAAAGTTTCTATTAGTTTTGTTTCAACATTTTGCGCTATGAAAAGGAACAAATTGTATAAATATTCTTCGATATTTTATCGTCGCAGAAGGCTTTAGCTAGCATTAGCTGATATACTGGATCAAAATGTGTCATCTTCTGTGTGGCGGAAAAGAAAAAGGAAGGTCCTGTGTAAACAACAAGTACGGAAATTAAGTGAGCAGCAGAAAGCCAAACTGTGGAGCAATTTCGATTGGGTAAAAATGGAGGTGTGTTCGCGTCTTTTAAGTTAGAGGATCAGTTCAAAACAAAGTTAAGTAGTTAAAGCGGACGAGACACGGGACTCCTTTGGTTGTCATAAAAACTAATAAGTGCCGCCATAATTGATTGTAAAAACCATTGTATGCTAATATGTAAACAAACATTAAAAATTATTTTTTACTTTTTTCCTACAATAAACTACGATCTTTTTGCATGTAAAAATTCGTATTTTGTTTTTAGGAATCCTAAGCAACTCCTTCAGAGGTTTTTCGAAGCGATTTTTAAATCATGATTTTTTTTTTAATTTCATAAAATCATCTTAATCGAGGGCGCGCTTGTTTTTTAAAGCTACGACCTGCATATTTGACAGTAAACTATCGTCTGTTTATATATTTTGACATTGGTTCACATGTTTTGATGAATATAGAATATCATTTTATTTTAAAAATATTATGGTGTTAGAAATAGTTTAATTTGTAGTCGAATAGTTTATTTATCATTTTACGTAATGAACAATATTTTGAACAAATAATTGTACTCCAAAACCCATTGAACTATTACTTCAACTGTAGTCGCGATTGGGACGTTGACTCAACCAAAAAATCATCCACCAAAGTGGTGCAAAAGTGGGTGGTGTTTGAGTAAAAGTAAACGTTGCGACGTAACGTTGGCACGCGGTGCACAACGTTGAGTCGTCGACAAATTGCTAGTTGGGTCTCTGGAGTAAGGCTGATCACATACAAACTTGCATAACACATAGCATAACAGTTCGACCAATCAGAGACGGATTTGGAGCCGCCATATTGCACATACATAGATATATTTCCATAAGGTTGAACTTTTTATGCGGCATGCTATGCACTATGCAATTTTGTGTGATCAGCTTATCGATGCGATTGACAGTGTCATAGCTGAAAAGGCATAACAGTTGGGGAAACGTCACTTTTTCTATGCTTTGACAAAAGGGGTTGACAACGGCTTTTCAAAACGGCGTATTTTATTGTGTTGTTGTTGTGATTTACGCTACTGCTAGCCAGTGTTTAGAACTAAAAATACAGACAATATATTAAAATTCGGTTATTCTGACACAAAGGCAGGAATTTAAGCTACAAATTAACCTAGGATACCTCATCTGTTCTTTGCAGAAAAGACTTACCTCTTGTGGAATTTTTATACAATCCGCGAAGCAGGACAACTCTAGAGGTTGAAATAGAGCAATTTATTAGATATTTTACAGAAAAGACTCAAAAAAGGCCAAGAAATGCCAACTAAAGTAAACAACACAAAAGAAAAAGTAAACAAAAAAGTAGGGTTATATATCAAGTTGGACCACAGATCAAATTTATCCAGGGAATATAAATTTACCTAACCGTTATGCCTATATGGCTATTTTCCCGGGGAATGTCTTACTTAAGAACCACCTTATTCTGGCAAATTTTGATCCCGACTAAATTGGCAACGCTGGTTTCGAAAATTTCAATTATTTTGACATATGTAAAAAAGTGTCAAAACTACAACATCGGATTTTTTCATTATTTTGTGTTTCTTTGACGACTTTCTACCCAAATCTGTCAAAAAACACAGTTACCACACCATAACTCTGAATTTTTAAGGAAACATACAGCAAAAAAATCCAGCATCAATTTTTTTCGACTCAAAAATGTTGACATGTCAATTAGTTTTATGGTGATTATATTATTATTATTATTACTAAAACTTAAAAATAGAGCTAATTATTGATGATAACAATTAATATTACCGACACAACAATTGAAACATTTACTACGTTTATACGCACTTAAATCCGATTTTTATATAAAGACGGTTTTAAATAAAATCACTTTCTCCAAGAGCTTATACGTCCTTCATTAAATGTCATTAAATGTCAGTTTAAAAAGAAAACAAATAAAACAAAAACAACAAGTTAACAACAGATTTTTTTGGAAAACCAGAATTGAATATTTCTTTGGGTTTGAAACAATGCGCTACAGCGCTTTAAAGAGTATTTACCGACCCTCAAAAATGGGTTTTGGGCAATAAATTCTTAAATCGCTTTAGTGCTTAAAGCGGTTTTGGTGGTGTTTATTTTAAACCGTCCTTATATAAAAGCACCTTAACAGGCCCGTATAAACAAATTAATTGACAGGTATTTAAAAGGCTTCTATAAAAGAACGTATAAACACTACTAAAACCGTTTTGGGCACTAAATCAATTTTATTTTAAAGCGATTTAAGAAACCGGTTTATCGCTTTAAAACCGATTTTAGGATCAATATGAACACTTTAAAAACAATTTAGCACTTTGCTTCGAACTTTAAGAAATACTCAATCCTAGTTTTACCGCAAAATCTGTTCTTAAGTTAGTTGTTTTATTTGTTTTCTTTTTAATCTGACATTTAATGACATCTAATGAAAGACGTATAAACCCTCGGAGAAAGTTATTCTATTTAAGAAAAAGTCCTTATATAAAACCGGTTTTATGTGCGTATAAACGTAGTAACTGATATTTGTAATTTTTTTAGTTTTGTGTGTTTTCTGTTTTACTCGCTCAAGCGCAAAGCAAGTTTGTAAGTTTCAAAATAAAAAAAAAATAATTCAATGGTGACCGCAGGGCTAAAATTTAATATCAGTTTTAATAAAATTAAAAAGTTATAAGATGAAATACAAATATACTGCCTTTTTAGGCCTTTTGTGGAATTCTTTTATACAGTTTTTTATCTATTGTAATAATTATTATGGCACAATAAAAGTCTTATTTATTTATTTATTATTTATTTAAGTTATTGACAGATGTTAAAATTTTTGCCTCTTTTGTATTTGATGGCTTTAAAATAATAGAAAGTGTTATTGGGTTTATAAATCTATATCAAAATCGCTGCTTCCCAATAATCAAGAGATATGATGTGGCAAATGTCATTATTTTTGACAGATTTAGTGTAGAAACATAATTTGTCAGAATTTAAAAGAAAATAAAATAATTGATCCGAAAAAAAATTGTCTCGAAAATGAAATGACGGGAAAATCAAATCGCTAGAAAATATATATGCATAGAGATAGATTTAAACGAAACATATTTTTATAGAAACACAAAATGTCATAAAATATTTTTAACGAAAATAATTTAATAGAAACATAATAATGCCGAAGCACAAAATTCAAGAACCCCAATCCCGAAAATTACTTGAACCAATAGCCACGGATTCAATTGCTACGTTGCCAGGCTTACGTCAGGGAAGAATCGAAGTAAGTTGTGATATTGTATTAATTTACATCCCTCAACCACCCCATACCCGCAAGGAGGGGTGGGGGCACGACATATTGGGGGCCTCTTAGCTGCCTTGCCTTAAGAAAAGCAAAAAAAAGAATATAATTGGTATATAAAAACAAATACCTTCGGTTCCTTTAAAATTGCATACATTTTGAATACTAATATACAAAGGGGACATGAGACGCATTAGTTTGTTGGTTTTCTTTATAGTTTTTGTAATTATTCTAATAAAGGCAGCCCTTAGGGTGCTTATGTGCCCAAAGGTCACTTCAAGACTAGTCTGGGAATGCCTTGCTGGACTAATGGAACTGGCGGAACATAAATCAAATTAGTATGGGTGCTAGGACATAGAGGTATCCAAGGCAACGAAAAAGCTGACGAACTTACAAGACAAGGATTGTCAAAAAAATATATTGGACCAGAAACAGCCCTGGGGGTACCAAAATGTACAATAAGGTCCCAGGTCAAACTCTGGATAAGGGAAAAACACGAAAGCCACTGGCTAGAAAGACCGGGGCTAAGACGGAGCCTTTATCAAAGGCCTGAATGTCAAACTCATGAAAGGCCTGCTAAGCTATAGCAGGATGCAAGTGAGAACCATAATAGGAATCATGACCGACCATATGGCGGTTAAAGTTCACCTAAACAACATGGGCTTGTATCACGGAGACCTGAGCTGCAGATTATGGAACTGGAAACATGTAATATGCCAATGCGAGGTACTGGATCGCAAAAGGCACCTAATATTTGGGGAAGTTGAACTAGACCCAATATGGACTGGGGACTACTCCATTAAGGACCTGTACAATCTTGTACAGGGGACAAAATTAATGGAGTGGTTAGCCTAGGAACCAAGATGGCGCACAATAAGTCAGAAATGGCTGCAGGCAGGTTGGAGTCACAATCGAGGGGTTTTAGTCGGTAGGAATCCGACACTACCCGGGTTCTCCTGGTAGAGGAGAAATGACTCTGGCAGTAAAGTAGTTCGGGCTCTTTTGTATTTGATGCCTTATGGCTTGATGGTGTCTTATGCAAGATTTCCCCTTGAGACCCTTTAAAAAAAAAAAACAAAATTATAAAATATAGGCAAAAAATACCAGACGGCCTCCGTATTAATGCATTAACTTGCTTGTTGTCGAAAAAGCGAGGAGAACAGGGGGGCACCCTAAAAAATTTTTCGGGGGAGCCTCAGAGAAATCTGACACGCTTTTTCCCCTATCCCCAATTTTTTTCATATTAAAATCGATTCACGGGAAGTGTGTCAAAATGAATCGCAAGAAACTGTTAAATAAAATCGTTTAATAAAAAAAATCATCGTATCATCTTCCAAATAGAGAAACTTGTCAACGCCGCAATCCAAGGCCTACGGCGCTCTAGAGATTTAAATTTGACGCATGCCCAATAGCGATTCAGATGGATTGTGGTTCTGCTCAACGGGCATATTATTTTCTATCAATCTGTGGTTCGGGTGTTTTTGTTTCTAGAAAATTATTTTGTAATTCTGACATTTTAAGATTCGGGAAAATTATAATCGGTTAAATTATATTCGTGTCTTTTAAGGATCGAGTAACTTAAAATTCTATAACATCGTATTTGTATCCATTATTTTCTGGGTGTTTTACTTTCATTTATATTTCGTTTGGGACATTTTATTTTCTGTTCAATTGTGTTTCGGTTTTTGTAAATTCGGCTGTTTTGTAGGTTCCCGATTCAGTTAGTCTTTGGCTTTTGCCAAAACAATTGACATTTTCGAAATCAGCGTTATCAATTTAGTCGGAATTGACACTTCGCTTCTCAAAATTGGTCAGAATAAGCTGGTTCTTAAGTAAGCCATACCACGATTATTGGCTCTCCTGTCAAGTATCGGCCGTCGCGTCGCGCGTCGCCTCGGATCAATCAGAAAAAATGTTTCCTAGTCCTATATCTACAACTTTGCCAATACAAATTTCAAAACGATGGGAAGCCCAGTTTCCATTTTAAAACTGCGTTGTCCTTTCAGCCAATTATACCCAGACAGCACACGTTGTCCAATGGACGTCCATTTTAAATTAATTTTTGGTCCAGGACGTCCAGGATCTCAAATGGACGTCCATTGGACGTTCGTACAGAGGGCGGTTATTGTAAAAAACGTCCCATGGACATCAGTCTAAATATATTTTTAGTCCAGAAATATAATTACATATCAGATACATGCTCCTCGCAAAAATTCGACTTTGGTGCTATCGCAAGGTCTATTTTACGCTGGCCGCACATTTTCGCGTCTTTAAAAAGGGTATACTTTAGTATTTAGTATTCATAGTTATTCCGAAGGCTCCCTTCTTCCTTGGGTCATGTATTTTCTTATGAATTTCAAGTTTTTAGAACACATTAATTAACCCGAAAGTTAATACCCTTGTTAATATTTTCAGCACCTATGAACTAAATCAGTACAACTTGGTAAGAAATGAGAACAATCGATTACTTGATCTTGTTTTATATAATGGCTCCTATTGTACCGTTCAGAGAGCTATTGAGCAAATTAGTAATGAAGTGCCACATCATCCCCATTGCTAATTAATATACCTTATGTAACTACTACCTGTCCTCATAAAAATAAAAATATAAATGCCACCAAACCTTTGCTATACAACTTCAAAAAGGCTAATTTCGTTGGTCTATATTATGAGTTTTTACACAAAGAATGGTCATCCCTTTACGACATATCTGACTCAAACAAAGCTTGTGAAATGTTTCATGAATCTCTCTACTCATCCCTAGAGAGTTGGGTTCCAAAGCAGATTCCAAAATCTAAAATTAAGTATCCACCTTGGTATACTAGCGAAATAAAGAACAACATTCGATTAAAAAACAAACTTCACATAAAACATAAACGAAATAAAGTTAACGCTACATATCAACAGTTTACAGCTCTCCGAGAAAAAATTAAAAGTGATATTATTGCGGCACATCAGCAATATATTAACCAAACTGAACAACAAATTAAACAAGATCCAAACAGACTATGGACATACATTAACTCTAAACGCTCAAGTTTTAGTAGAATACCTACCGTAATGGTTTATAACAATACACAAAATAACAACTTAAATGAAATCGTAAACGCCTTCTCAGATTTTTTTCAGAAATCATACAATCTCAAAATTAATACAATTCTTACTCCTTCTAATGACTCAGAGATCATATTGCCACTGATAGACAAAAAAATCTTTTTCAGAAGAAGAAGTTCTTGAAGCATTAAAATCTCTTAAAAATAAATCAACAAGTGGCCCAGGTTTACTACCATCTTTTTTAATAAAAGACTGTGCTCATGTGCTTGTTAAACCACACACATATCTCTTTAACCTTTGTCTCCATAATTATTCAATACCCACTAGTTGGAAGCGTTCAAAAGTCAGCCCTATGCATAAAAAAGATGACAAGACTGGCATTACTAATGACAGACCCATAACAATTATTAACAACCCCTTAAAATGTCTTCAGATACTAGAACATAACAGGATTTCCCTTCAAATAAAGGTCGCTCTACAACCACTAATCTAGTAATCACCTCGCAAATTATTTCAGAAACTCTCGATAATTCATCACAACTTGACATAATCTATACAGACCTATCCAAAGCCTTTGACAAATTAGACCATCAGATTTTATTAAACAAACTTAAAGTATTCGGCTTCTCTGACAATCTCATACTATTTCTACAATCCTGGCTATCTGAAAGATCGCAGTTTGTTTCCATCAGTGGTACTGATTCAGGCGAATGTTTTTCTACCTCAGGGGTACCCCAAGGGTCAGTACTCGGCCCACTATTATTTGATATATTTATAAATGATGTGTGTGACAAGCTTAACTCATTGGTGCTTCTATATGCTGATGAACTTAAACTCCTGTCTCGAATCAACTCACTAAATGACTGCTTAAATCTCCAAAAAGATCTAGATACCCTAATTGCTTGGTGCCACATAAATAAATTAATAATGAACATCGACAAATGTCAAGTAATGTCTTTTTCTTTAAAAAATATTCCAATGTTGTACAATTACTGTGTGAATAATTTGATCTTATCCAGGCCTGAGTCATTTCGAGATTTGGGAGTATTGTTTGACAGGAAATTATCATTCAGCAAACACTATGAAACTATAATATCCGAATCAAATAGGACCTTTGGCTTTATTGCCAGGCTGAGTCGAGAATTTAATAATGTTGAAACTCGTAAGTCACTTTTTTCACTTTTATTAGATCTAAACTTGAGTATGCCTCTATTGTTTGGTCACCTGAATACAATTCATACATTGAGGATCTTGAGAGGGTTCAGAGAAGGTTTCTTAAGCTTCTTTATTTTAAGACACATGGTAATTTTCCACGACAGGGATACCCAGAGGAAAATTTACTCCACATGTTTAACATGCAGCCTCTTGCAACCAGAAAACTGTATTTTTCACAATTATTTTTGTTTAAGTTGCTAAACAATCAGATTGAATGGCCTGATCTTCTGCACAAAATTAACTTCATTGTACCTCGTAGGGCATCCCGCCATAACCTGACTTTCTCATTATCGAGAACTCGAACAAATAAGTTACAGTTCTCACCGATAAATGTTATGTGCTCCATACATAATGCTTACAATACAAATTTTGACATTTTTAACACCTCAATCTCACAAATACGTAAATTTTTTCTCTCAAATAGTTTAGTAGCTACATAGTGCTCTTTTTATTATTGTGATTTTCCTCCATCCTTTTTTTTCTCCTTTCTTCTTCCTAATTTGTTATGTAATTTTTGTATTGATATTTTTGTTATGTTGATTTTATTTCATTATTTTTAACGTATATTTGCATATTTTTAGTTAGAAATAAGGATTACTTGTTTTTGCATTTTTTTTTCCTGATTTGTAATTGGGAATTTCCTGTTAATCAGTGTAACTTATAAATAAATAAATAAATAAATAAATAAATAAATAAATAGATAAATAGATAAATAGATAAATAGATAAATAGATAAATAGATAAATAGATAAATAGATAAATAGATAAATAGATAAATAGATAAATAGATAAATAGATAAATAGATAAATAGATAAATAGATAAATAGATAAATAGATAAATAGATGAATAGATGAATAGATAAATAAATAAATAAATGAATGAATGAATGAATGAATGAATGAATACATAAATAAATAAATAAATAAATAAATAAATAAATAAATAAATAAATAAATAAATAAATAAATAAATAAATAAATAAATAAATAAATAAATAAATAAATAAATAAATAAATAAATAAATAAATAAATAAATAAATAAATAAATAAATAAATAAATAAATAAATAAATAAATAAATAAATAAATAAATAAATAAATAAATAAATAAATAAATAAATAAATAAATAAATAAATAAATAAATAAATAAATAAATAAATAAATAAATAAATAAATAAATAAATAAATAAATAAATAAATAAATAAATAAATAAATAAATAAATAAATAAATAAATAAATAAATAAATAAATAAATAAATAAATAAATAAATAAATAAATAAATAAATAAATAATTGGACGTCAAATCGCGCATTTAATTTAAAAAATGATTGTCCAAAAGACGTCCATTGAACTTTTAATAATACTCCATTTAATAGGCAAAAGTGTGCCATATGTACAGTTCATTGGACGTCCATTGTACATTGTAATTTGGACGTTTTATGAACTTCCAGAATGTCCAGACATGGAAGTCCAATGGACGCTTTTGTGCTGTCTGGGTACTGATAAATGCTCATAAGCAGGTTAAAGTTATAAAATGTACAGTGTGGTCAAAATTCGAGGGGATTTTGCCTGTCACTTTTTTATTATTGAAAATTTCTTTTTGGTGTAAATTGCTTCTAGATAGATAATTTAAAATCAAATTTATTTGCAAAATGCATTTTATCTGTAATATTTAGTTTTTGAGATATAACACTAAGTTAGTGTTTTTTTTTATGGAATTTTCTATTTTTTACTTGCAAATTTTTTTATTAGTCTTATTTATTAAAAATTAATTAAGAAAATAAAAAAAATATTTAAAATGTTTTTCATAGGTATTCTCGAGGGTATTCCATAATTTTGTTATTGATTGATTGATTGATGTTTGGTGTAAATTGCTCTTCTATACATAATTTAAAGTAGAAGTTATTTGACAAACTGGATTTTCACTGTAACATTTACTTTTCAAGATATAATAAGTTGGTATTTTTCTTATGAAATGACCTATTTCTTACACGATTTTTCAAATCAACGTGATATTTCCTTTAAAACGATGTATCGCACTTATAATGTTATTTTTGATATTATTATATGTTTGTTATATTTTTTATTTTCCTAATAATTTTGCTGTGGGTTTTTATTAATTTTATCGTCACATTTGGTAAAAAGTATACCATAAAAATAAATACGTAAATAATAAAAAAAACAAAAAATTAAAAAAATTAAAACAAGTATTAAAAAAAACAAAAAATTTAATATACCATTATGATTTTAAAGGAATGCTGAATTCAAAAATCGAGAAAAACCTAGGCTATTCCATAAAAAAATACCAAATTAGTGTTACATCTCAAAAACTAAATGTTACAGAAAAAATCCAGTTTGACAAACATGACATAAATTTTCACTAACAAAAAAGTTATATAGGCAAAATTCGAAAACGCATATTTTTCAAAAAGCAGCAATAACTCAAAAACGGCTTAACCGAGGGCTGAACATACTGGGATGCGGTTTTCACCATTATTAATTTCTCAAAAATAAGGCCCATAACATGTATATTGGGTTTTTGCTATCTCCCTTAGAGATCGGAAATACCCAAAACCCCACACTTCATTCGAACTTAGACCACCTTATACATACATGCCACAAACTTTAAAACACTATAAAAAAACTAATACAATATGTTATGCAAACAGAATTGCAAGAAACACAAAAAAAAAACACCAAATTAAAGGGGCAGTTTACCAAAATTACAAGTTAGGCTTAATTGATGGCAAAACAAACTTCAAATTTAATTTTTTATTGAATCTCTCTAGAAGTTTTGTCAAAAGATATAGCCTCAAAAACTGAGTGACTTTTTTCCAATGTTCTTGATGTTTTAAAAGTCAAAATTCTGACATTTATTTTTTTGACAATCAGTTAACTGAAAAACACGCAAATATACCAAATGGTCAAATAGGAAAACTGACATAGTAAAGTGTGCACTTATATCTCATTAACGGGGCGTAATCGTCATAGAAAAAAACGGAGATTAAAATTCATCGTAGTTTATTTTGCCATCGCTTAAGCCTCGGATTAAGCCTAAGTGCCCATCATGCAAAAGTAAAATTTTTAATCCATGCAAGATCACAATGTTAGTTACCTTGCAACAAAATCATTTTACCCCAACAAAAAAGTCCTTTAGGAGGAGCTGGTAGTAAAAAAATAATTAAAATCAATCACTTATCAATCATCATTTAATAAAAAAAAATGAGAGAAAACTAGTATGAAACTTTCTCCTTAAATTTAATTGGTTTATTTGAAAAACGTTTTGAATAAAATATGGTGAAACACAAAATTTTTGTACATTCTTTAACCCCCATATGCTTAAAATAGAACTTTAGTACCTACTGAGCAATTTAAAAGTTTGTTTTAATTAGTGAATTTGAGGTTTGTTAAATTTCATTGACCATTAAAACCTGTACCACGAGCTGTACCATAACTTGTTTTCTATGTCACCATTTACATATACAAGACGTTAAATTGAAAGTCTTGTATATGTATAGCCCTTTCCGAGAAATATAATAAAATGTAATTTTTCTTTAAAATGATAACCAACAACTTCAATATGATGTAATTTGTTGATTTTTTTAATTATATTAGTTTAGTTTATTTAATTTAATTATTTAATTTCAGATGTTTTTTGACTTTCTTAGTAATTGAAATTCGCCTCAACATTTACAGTCAATATTAAATATTTTTTTGTTAAAATCAGTACTCAGACCAACTGTGTTATCCCAGTAAGTAAAACATGACGTAAAAATATATTAAAAAAATGCTTACTTAAGACCAATGGTGCTTTACACTCAGCACACAAGTACTTCTGTGCTGATATACCATTTTCTGGGCAAATGTTCAGTTCATATTCCCCCTTCTCTGACGTAACCACATGGGCACACTCTCTGATTATTGAAGCCATGCATTTGTGATGACAACTGTAGTTGCAGTCCTGGCACTCATACCATGCTTGGACTACACTCCTGTAGGTTATAAATAAATTAAAATTATTTTGTCTAGTTTATCTCAGACACTTGAATCTGATAAACTTCCTATTAAACTTTTAATTAAGCTTTTAAAAAAAATTAAACTAAAAACCTTTATTTTTTTATATAGACCATTCCCTTACTGCTACTGAGTTTCTTACACATTCTGAATTAATTAGTTAATCTCAAAAACTAACCACACATAAAATATTTAAAAAAGAACAAGAAAACCTACCAAATAGTCCCAGTACAATGATCACAATATCTATGAGTAGTACTGCGAAGTAAAGGTTGCAGCTTCAAATGATGTCCCATAACAATCCTATTTGAAACACTAATTTTGTCTTTGTTTTTTGGGTGCCTATAAAAATATTTGAAATAAAATTTTAAAGTATAGGTACACTTCTGTTCAAAAAAAACAAGGACATGACTTGACATGACAAGGGCGCACAACTCCCAAAATTTTGTTAAATAACTGTTAAATTATTTTTACATGTGGTAAAATGCACTTTTAGTAGGACACATTTCTTGGTAAATTTAGACTGTAAAGAACTTTGGTTGAAAGAAATTAATACCACTTTACACACTTTATGCTTTGAACAATTACAATTTTTGCTATTTTTTGGATAAAACTGACAAAATAAAAATCATATGCACAACACCACTAAAGATGACAGACAGATGACAAAACAGATATTTTTATTAAACAATTGTCTCTCTTCAACAACCTTCAATATTTTTCATTTTAATAGAGAAAAGATGTTTTTGGCAGTACTTTTTTTGAACCTCTAAAAAACAGTGAAAACATGAGTGTTTTATTGTAGAAATCGAAAGTTTGGAAAGAAAGCTTTAAAATGCCATAAAAATCTGAAAAACATAGTAATAATTACGAAACAAAAACGATACTCCTTAAATTATACTAAAATATTTTAAGCCTTAAATTACCATCATGGCTTTACCAATAAATATGTGTCCCCGTTTTTTATGAATAGACGTTTACCTATAGCTGTATTAACTTATATTCTTAATGTGAATTTGGGAGTGCATTTATTTACTTACGTTGGGTCCTCCATGGCATCCTTCACTTCTGTTCTTCTTAATCTTAATTCTATAAGATGTCTAACAAGCCATTTTCTTTCTATAGAACACTGATCGCTAGACAGAATAAGATCTTTACAGTGGTCAATGGCTTCTGTTAGCTCTTCTTCAGTTGCTTCCTGAATAAAATCATATTTTCATTCAAATTGATAGATAACATACTTTATGATCCCTTAAAAAACCAGGGCACATAAACCTCATGTTTTACCTTATTGATAGCCAGCAGGAGCTCCTTGTTATTTAAATTTGACGGAAAAGTATCTGAAGCCTCCTCTGTTGATGCGTTTTCCGATACTGTGGAGGATGTTTTAACTTCAATGTTATCTTCAAAACTAGTCATAATTTGTCTATTATTATAACAATGAAATTTAAAAAATGCACGAAGTAATAAATAATTAAAGAGTAAACAACTGGTTTTGCCTTGAAATGTATATTTCATACATATTTGCTTGAAATCAAATAAAATAGAAAAAGATGAAGGTTAGGAGAACTGTCAGGCATAAAATGAAACGTATTGGTTGGTTGCAGATTTCTTTTACCTCGTAAGGGGAAAGCTATGTGGGCGAGGTCACGTTACTTTTCTCGTGCCCTGCCAAAGTCCACAGCCGAAATCTTGCGAAAAGCCGGGCGATCAAAACTTTTCAAACCCGTTTTTACTTGAGTTTTAAATTTGGAGTATAATTCAGAATTTTCGAAAATGAGCTCATTAAATCAAGTATCTGCTGATTTTAATATGTTGTTAGAGGTAAGCAAAATTAAAAAATAATAATAAAGTGTAGTAAAGTAGTTTAAGGTGACCAACCGTCCCGGTTTGGCCGGGACAGTCCCGATTTTTAACCATTTGTCCTTGGGAAAAAATCCGGTAATTATGCAGTATACGGTTTTCAGCCATTTTTGATTTTTTTTGAAAAATTCTTTATGGAGGCACCTTCTAGGGTCCCTAGGACCCCAAATCCGTTTGCGCCGGTTGGTTTTTTTTTTTATTTTTTTTGTTTTTTTTTAATTTTTTTTCACGAAAACAAACCAAACCAACACAGTCCAACCCAACCTAATCCAAACCAACCCAAAACAATTAAAAAAACACTTTACAACCCCCCCTGGGCACCCTTTTTTCTCATAAAAAAAAAAAAAAAATCGGGCGCAGGCGGATTTGGTGTCCTAGGGACCCTAGAAGGTGCCCCCATAAATAATTTTTCAAAAAAAATCAAAAATGGCAGAAAACCGTATACTGCATAATTACCAAAAATCCGTCCCAGATAGTCCCGGTTTTTCAGCAAAAGTTCGGTTCGTCCTGGTTTTGATACCACTGCATTTTGTAACTTTAAAATCACTGCAATTAAAAAAGCAGATGTTCTCTGCCATCTATAAATTTGAATTGAAACCTTATTTAAATTATTTTTCTTCAATAAGTATTATTAGGGGTACATATAAGAAAAAATACATGATAAGTATAATGATGATATATAATACATTGAATGGCCGGAGTGTCCCGGTTTTGCCCCTTTAGTTGTTGGTCACCTTAAGTAGTTTTATATATATTTTTAAGGTGCAGTTTTTTAAGTTCAGTTTGCGATAAAATACACAACATTGCCAATAGTTTCAAAATATCACAAAAACCGGGTCCAAAACTAAAAGGTGGTAGAGCTATAAAGGTATATATTATAGCTAGAGATGAGCTAGAGGTACCTGTGGTTTAGAATATTATAAGCTAATATAATATTCTAAACCACAGGTATATTAGAAGCTAGGAATTTTCTGTCTTTTGGACTTTTCTGAATAAGTTACAGATCCTTATTTTTTTTTTTAATTTGGCAAATTATTTTAAAATATTTACCATTTATTTAACACAACTACAGTACATTTTATAGGAATTAAATAAAATTCTCTTCCTACTTACAATTGAATTACTATATTTTTTGTTTTAAAATAAGACAATAAGTGTCAAAAATACTGAGACACATTTCTCCCTTTGAAATAAGGCGTCACTGTCTCTATATGCATATAAACAGTCCATCCCAAAAGTCTGGAATAATTGATTTTTTTTAGAGAACTAGAGGCGGTTTTTTTTTAAACCTTCGATAGGATAATTTTAGGTAAAAATATCGATCAATTAAAAAAAAATATGACCCCCGATTATATAGGGTGTCCCAAAAATAAGATATGAAACAAACTTAATTACCTTTCTTATTTTAAATTGGACACCCTCAATTCAAAAAAAAGGCAAGTTTGTGTTATTATACCAGACTTTTTGGACACACTGTATAATGAGCCGTTTTTGCTTATGCACGATGAATTATATAAATACAAAACAATTTATTGTGATGCAGCAGACTGTATTCCCAAAATTTCAAAATGGTATGGTTTATTTTGCCAGAAAGTTACATAGTGAAGTTATCTTACACACACAAGAGCACAGTGTATAGGTACATACCTACCTTATTTAAACCCAGTATCTTTTGCCGTAAAAATGCTTAAGCAACATATGTCGTAACTTTTGCTATGTTTTGATGATGCATGTAATTAAATCTGTATTGAAATCAATCATTAGTGCTATATGGAAAAAGAAGATAAAATGATTTCAATACAGACTTAAATGAAATCATCATCATATTATCATGAAAACAGTATTTTTGATTAGATCTACCAACAACAAGAGGTAAAACTTGCAGAAGCTGCACTGGTTGAAGAAAACCTGACTCCCGAAATAGAGAAACAAGAAAAAGAGAAGGAAGTATTAAAACAAGAACTAGCCGATATGCAGGAAACGTTAAAAAAACGCAAAATCGAATTTTACAAATTTGTCAAAATAGACTCCAGAAAATGCGAAGTTATGAACGCTGAATTGGACATGCTGAAAGAAGTTCAGGAAACGCATTTGTCACTACTTCAACAGATCTCTGAAATAAGGTATACCCATCAGACGGCTTGTGGAGAAACTGATACATATTAAATTATTGCACGTATTTTTTAAATGGATTTCCCAACACTTTTGTACTTCACACATTTTATATTTTAGCAAACGTCAATGCGATATCACTGAAAAATGTAGAGAGGACTTGAAAACTTATCGTAAACAATTTGTAAGTATTTGTCCTATCATAGTACCTATTTTTCATAATCGCGTGCGAAAAATGCGATTCCTGTTTTTTTTACCTACATATTTTTCCGCATTCAATTTTATTTGGGTGTCTTTGTAGCCCTTATGCAACTGATTTAATTTGATACACTAAACTTTTAGGATTCAGAAAATCTAACCGAGAGTATCAACTCGTACAATAATAAAATAGAAGAGCTGACTCAACAATCGGAGGTCAAATTGCAAGCTGAAAAATTTGAGCAGGCACCTGAAAAATCTTTCCCAGAACTCAAAAGATTTATGGCTAGTGTGGAGAAGCCCTCAAAAACTTTAAAAGAAATAAAAGATGAGGCTAAGAGGGCATTGGCTCTCATACAAACTATTAAGGAGAAGAAAATTGAGCTTGAACAGCAGTTGTAAATTTGTGTTTACTAGGTGCTACTTGCAATAAAGAGTTAAGTCGGGCGATTAGAATGTAATTTGCCGCAACTCCCTAAAATCAGGCAAGTCAGATTCTAACCGTCCCACGGTGCAGGTGGACATTAGGCTATTTTTTGTGATAAAGGCAAGTTTTAATTACGCATACAATAACGTTTTTTTGTTTGCTGTCGTTTCCCCTTCCAAAAATCCGCATATGTTTTAAAAGGTTGTGAGTTTTTCTCTCGGTTTTTTTGAATGTGGAGAGGAGACAAAAAAATATTTATGAGTTTTGGCGTGGTTTTAATAAGTTTCTTAATATAAGAACTGATAAAATCTCATCAAACTTTTCTGTCTTATCAAAGACAATTACAGCTTGCTAAATAATTTAAAAAGAGATCAATTTTGGTTATAATAATAGTACGCTAAAATGCGATTTAAGAAATTTAAACTAATAAATTTTTGTTAAACATCTTTTGGATGCGGTTTGTGTTATTTTTGTTTTTAACATATTAATTTTTAATTTTGGTTGAAAATGTATTATTTTTTCATATATTAATATAAAAAAATTTAAAACAAAGATTTTGGGGGGAAAACCTTTAAATCAGAACTTATGTCATTGTTTTTATTATTTATTTCACAAACATATAGACAAACAATAAAGCACTTTGTTAAAGTAATGGTTAATAATTTAATTAGTTAATTAATGTGCAAAAAATATATTTTAATCAGACTAACTAAATAATATAAAAAATTAAGATTCATAATAGTTACATACTTATGATAAATCAAAAAAATAAACACATTTCAAACTTTGTAAATCTTTGGTAGTAAAATGTAATAAATCTAAAATCTAAAAAAATTAATTAAATAAATAAGAAAAAAACTAATTTTGAACTAGATAATTTCTTAAGGAATGACTTTGGTATAATGTTATAACTGTTTGGAAAGTAATGTTGACAAGTTAGAAAGTGACAAATTTCACACACAATTCTGGATATATTTCCGCGAGGCGGTAGTCGAGCTCAAAAACACACGAGTGTTGAAAAGTCATTTTCTCACGAGTTACGTACGCTAATTTAGTTAGTTGTAGTTACTGGTCTTTTATTTAGTACAAAATGGGTTGAAATACTTTTTCCTACCAGCATGCGTAAAAGTGTACTTTTACGCATGCGGGAAGTTGCATTTCTCGCACGCTGTGCGGAAATGGATTTACTCTGTGTCTTTCGCGTACGGCGTGAGGGAAAATTTTTTTCCCGCACGCATTTTTTTTTAAATTATTTAAATAACTATTTTACGCAAGTAGGAAAAATTTTGTACCTGACACGTGCAAAAAGTGTCTTTTCCGCCCTTGACGGCTTGCCCAAACTCCGATCTGCATCGTTCGTGCCACTGCCGTCGCGTGCGGAAAAGTATCACTTTCCGAACTTGTTAGGTAAATAACTATTCTGCACATATGAGGAAGTTTTCCTTTGCCACTTTGCAACCCATGTGCCAGAAAGTACTGTTGACAGTTGACGGCTTTACCTACCTTCAACGTCAAACTTTTTCATATATGTGCGGAAAAGTACTTTTTCCTACGACGACATATGAAATTGTGAAAATGAAAAACGTTTAAATTTCACCCGTCACTATCACCATACTTTTCCGCACATGTACTGGAAAGTACTTTTCTACAGATGTGCGGAAAAGCAGTTTCATTTGATTTGTGCAAAATTAAAGACCAGTTTTTACAAATAATAGTGCAATTCATCAGTGTTCGTAGGAAAAACAGAGTACTCGATAGAAAGTAACTTTCTTACACTTGCGCTCATGTGAAATTTGTCACTTTCTTCTCTTGTTATTTAATATACTATTCCACACATGCACAGAACTGTTCCTGCACAAGTGTGAAATTTAATGGTTTCTAGGAACCAAAGTGTGAGAAATTCATCATTTTCGTATGCGGTCGTAAGAAAAAAAAAATTATAAATCAAAAATATATTTTTTTTTTTAAATCAATCCAAAAATCTCTTAGTTAAGTAACGCAAAAACCGGGAATTTGCCGGGGGAATACCTTTCGAATGAAGTATCACATGATATACTTTTTGTTAAAATAAATTGAAATAAAAAAAAAAAAAAAAATTAAATTTTTGAAAAACAGCATATTTTATTCTTTTTTATAAAAATATATTTTGTTTCTGGGTATTTTGCCAAACTATTTACAAAATTTTAAGATAGAGACTTGATAGGTTCATCAATAAAAATATTTAAAAAATTTTTAGTATGTATAGTTCTCAAGATATTCATATTTTGATAATGCCAAAATAGTCAATTTTAACCAAATAGGCAGGTACACAAAAAGAATATCTTGAGAACTGTATAATACATTGTTTTATAAGTATTTTAAATCCCATTTTGATAAAGTATCACATAACCTATTTTTTTTTGAAAAATTGTTTTCAAAATTTTTAAAATAATTTTTTTTGATGAACCCATCAAGTGTACATCTTGAAATTTTGTAAATAGTTTGGCGAAATATCCAATTTTTAATTTCAAATTTTTTTAAAAGAAAAAGTGTGATACATCATTCGAAAGGTATTTAAAATACCTTTAAAAGAGCCTTAAAAAACTGCCCTAGTTTTAGTAGTTATCAAGATATTTTAATTTCTTTTCAAAAATTTGGCATTTTTCATTCCCTTTATGGGTAGAATAAATGTACCAAAAATTATCGAAATCAGGGAGATGGTCTGCCAAACCTCTGGTTGAGTTGATTTGAAATGACCCATAAAGTTACTCCATAATGTTGTCGACGTAAGCGTTATATGAACAGCTTAACGTAAGTCATTCTTCAAAATATTTGGAATGTTAACGGCAGCAATGTCAAAATTTTGAATAGTTCGAAAGCGATTAGTGTACGACTTTTGTCAAATTTTTGGTATGTTGTGAAGTATAAGTTGCGTTTTTTTTCGCAACGTTGCGGAGGAAATTTTGACGTCAGTCCACCAAACGTTGCAAATATGGTGAAAAGGTTCAATACGTTTATATATGCAGTTTCATTTTTGAAAAAATATTTTTTTTATCTAAAAATACAATGGTCGATGTACTTTTTTTGTAATTATGGTTTTTAGCTTTAGTTGCACCCTCGAAACCGCAAAAGGCGGTTAAGTCGTGACAGTACTTGCGCGATCAAACTTATTTACTCAAACGGGTCTAAAAGGTTTATATGTTCAAATGTAAACGTTTGTTTGTATAATATAGGTTTCAGAAATAAAGATATGGCTATCTTTGTTTGACTTGTCCTTTATCTTCTTTGCCATATGGAATCAGTTAGGATGAATTGTACATAGTTAGGAATAACGTCTAATATTTTTAAAAAAATTAATAAAAGGTGTTTGTTTGTACATGAGTTTACTTTATTAAAGCGCACCAAAAAAATAGTGATTTATTTAAATAAAACCAAAATCAACACACAAAACCCATTTGTGAGCTGCAATTCTACTGTTTCCTTTTGTGATGTGTTCTTTTTTCCCTTTTTAAACATAGGCAATTCTTATTGGGCACCTTTAATAAAAATTCAATGTCCCGACAGAATAAAAATCTTCTAAAGAGCAAAACGACGACAAGTTGCTGGTGGAAATAATGAACGCTAGAGCATGTCCGCAAATTTAAAGTTTTGGTCGGGAAATGCTTCTTTCCTTTACCAATAGCATGACAAAAAAGATACAGAATCATTGACACCCATAAAATTTAATAAATTCTGATAAATTTGACAATATTGGCCCTAGTTAACACACGAAAACGATTAAAATAAATAAAAGTAATAGTTCTATCACAGTCTCTTACATGATTTTAAGAATAAACTTGAAAACTGTTTAAAAATACGATTTTTATGTCCATTTGCACCGCAGAGTTAAGACTAGATTTAAATTTAAGATGCCGATTTTCATTTGCACCGTATTTTAAACCGGATTTAAGGGTCATTAAACCCGGCTTGGTTAAATCTCATTAGGCAAGGCTTAAAAATTCTTAAATCCAGATTTACCATAAAATTTGTTTCCTATTGATCAGATTTTTGACGGAAAGTGTCAAAATCAATAAGCTGTGATTTTGTTTTCACATTTGATGAGTGCGTTGGTGAAGACAATAGCGACATAAAGCTATTTTTAACTCATCGCCGTATACGTATCCGCATCTAGCGAGGACCAAGTACATTAATTGGTCAGAAACTTATACCACGTTCGAAAAGAGCAGATATATGTTAATCTAAGGTGTTCTTGAACGCGATAGGTGTTGAGATGTGTTATGTATCACGTATTCTTACGACACACGTATCGTATCTCAGCACCTATTGCACCTTAAATTAGCATATATCTGCTCTTTTCGAACGTGCTACGAGTTTCCGACCAATCAGTGTGCTTGGTTCTCGCTAGATGCGGATACGTGTACCGCGATGAGTTACTATGTAATAGCTTTATGTCTCTAATGAATTTTAAAATAGAAGGGCCCAACGATCTGTCACGCTCATTTGTTGTGGAGGGCAAACAAACGATTTTCCAAAAGACGCAACATTAATTTCAAGGCAGTAGCTAAAATTACGACACTCGTTTTTGGGACTGGGTTACTTTTTCTGTGTTGTGTAGGGTTTACTGGAGTTGTGTTGTGTTGGATGGGGTTGGTTTTCTTGTGAAAATGTAAGAAACGGGTTTTTCGCGACTGTCGTTATTTTAGCCACGGTATAATTTAAAGAGATTTTCCTATTGGTGAAAATACTTTTTTATTGTAGTTTGTTCGTGTTGGAAAGTGGATGAAAGCAGTTTGTTCGCTGATTTTTGGAAGAGTAAAAAAACTGGTTAAAAAAAATGACATTTGCGCAAAGGTCAATGACCTGTGTTTTGTTTTTATTGTTTTTTGTTTGTTTTTTTTTAGTTTTTTAAGGATTCGTAAGAAATAAATATAATACGAAAAGTCCCTGGTTGCAAATGTTAATGAAAAAATACAAGAATTCTGCTAAAATAACTCATATAATTTTTTTTCACCATAAATGGGCTTTCACTTGAGGCGGATAATCATGCATTCACAGCAGCTTCCAGTGTTGCCAGAGTTTCTGCGTCTTAAAGTTAAATCTGGCCTGGTGCAGTACCCTCTCCAGATAGGCCGATCAACTCATACCGATTTAGTGTCCTTTTATCCACCTTCGCCGCCATTTTCACTCAAAAGTGACAGATAATCCATTAGTTTTCTGTCAAAATGGCGGCGAAGGTGGATAAAAGGACACTAAAACGATAAGAGCTGATCGGCCTATGTGGAGAGGGTAATGCCTGGTGCAAACAAATTTTCTTAAATCCGGATTCAAAATTAAATCAGGATTTAGGCAAATCTAGATTTAAGGAATTTGCGGTGCAATTGGACATTAGTCGCGTGTGAATGCGTCCTAATTTCACCAAACAAAAAAAAAATTCGCGTTGTCCAACGCCAACGCAACGTTGCGGAAAAAATGCAACTATACTAAATGCTTCAAAAAAACCTTTTGTTCCAATTTGTTTGCGGTCGTCTATTAGGGCCATGAAACTTCGCATAACCCTTACCTAAGCTCGATCGCCTGACACATTGTTATGCGTCACACTGTTGGCTAACGGGTCCAATTCCGCAAACAAACTTAGCCAGGACATTTGACTTTCCGTTTTCTTACTGCTTATGGGTTCCTTTTTCCTGTTCTCAGTGGTTTTTTCTGGGTTTGGTTCAGGAACCTAATGAATAAAATTTTTCCCCAAATAAAAAATAAGCTTTTGCCAATGAATTCATAGACAGTCAAAGCACCGGCGTATGTAGGGGGAGGAGTTCCTATTCAGGGGCTCAAGCCCCTGAATAGGAACTCCTTACACCCGCTTCCCACCTACGACTTTTTCGTTTATTTAATGGTAACCCGAGACTATTCTGTTACTCAAACCCCCTCAGGAACTATTTCTGCATACACCACTGCTTTAAGTAAATATTTCATATCTTACTTAACGCATTCAAAGGGGGCCGCCGTAGATCAGTGAACAGCGTCTTAGCCTGCAGAACAGAGATCGTAGGATCGGATCTCGGCAAGTACACATTGCTTCACACAACACCGGATGCGACTCGAGACGACGACGGGCGGCGGCCCCACTTCTCAGCAGCTCCGCAGTTGACGTTGTGCATAAAGTAACAACAAACAAAGTAAAAGTAGGCGGCACGGTTGACACTGCACCGAAAACTTTGCGGGACTCAAGGTGGACGGCCGAGGACCCCGCCAAACTGGGTAGAGGAGACTAGCCGGTGACCCAAAAAAGGACGACCTGGACTTCTCCGAGATCGGGACTCCATGGGACACGGCTGGACTCCGACAATTTGGTAGCGTGGTCGACAGAAGGTGACTTGGAAGAGGTGGTACCACCTTCGGGTAGCAGGACCACTCCAACGCGAAACCGGGACCTTGATTTTCGGGTCAACCTGTATGACGGCGGGCTGCTGGGAAGAAAAGTCTACCGTCAACCAAGTTCTGCTGGGACGGTAGCGATGTTAGATGGATGCAAGTCTAACATGTAGCAGGACTACCATTCGGAGGGGGTGTAAAGCCAGCGTTCCACTGTGTATACTTGCTACGCAGTTTAAAGATCCCTGCCCTCGACAAAGACGTGTCAGGCAAAATTAAGTTCTCTTAGAAAAAGAAAACTTGCATCCTAAGGGGCACGTGCATCAGTCGGGGGTGCACGGGGGTATGGCAAAAAGGGTCCATTATGCGGCCTAATTGCCAGGCCTACGGCCGCCCATCTACTACTACTACTACTACTACTACTACTACTACTACTACTATTACTAACGCGTTCAAAACAAAGCCAATAAGAGACACTGGGCCCGCTTTTATGGTGTATGCGACAACAGAACAGATTATTATTACGTACCTTAGGGGACGATGTAACGTTACGCTGATTGCAATCAGCTGTTCTGTCATTGCATCCACCAGAAAAGCGGGCTTTGTTGAAAACATGGCATAAAGAAAGCAAAAATTTAGTGAAAAAGAGTGTTTTGCCAACAGAAAATTTTTTCTCAAAAATTTAGTGTCCTGTGTTTTTTTTACCGCGTTATCAACGAGGATATAAGCTTACATCCTCGTTGGCGTTATACAATGAGCTTCAGGCTATTGCCAACATAGGGGGAATCAAGTCCGATTTACTCTCCGTGCCGTACGACCGAGGTGGGATCGAAGCACGCTGCATTGTTATCTTTTTGAAATTTATTTTGTTTTTATTATTTTGTTTTATTATTTCTGCTTTGCTCGAGAAACAGATTGGTAAGTTTTTAAGTGAAATAATACATTTTTAAAACTAAAAATGGATGTCTACGAAGTTGCCGAAAAAGTACAGATGGTCAAGATTCATAGGTTTGTGCAGAATTTTGAAAATTTTGGTTGTGTAGCGCTAAGAAAGCATAAAAAACCCACTGTTTTGAATGACGAGCAGAAGTACGAGATGTGATGATTTGCGCTGCAGTGAAGGAAAATCGAAAAACTGCCGAAGCCGTTGATACGTCTTCAGCCACTGTCTTACGTGTTCTCAAAAAGAATAGTTATCATTCTTACAAAGCGTCAAAAACGCATCAAATTTTTCCGGAGGACAACTATCGTCATATGGAATTTTGCGAAACAATGATGGAAAAGCTAATCGTGATGAAAACTTTCTGAGATCTATTCTTTTCACAGATGAAAGCACTTTTCCATTATTGAATCGTCATAACTCAACACACGTTCGATATTGGTTGTATTTTGACGTAAGAACACAGTATCCCCAAAAACTAAATGTTTGGGGGGGTATTGTAGGGGAACACGTAATTGAGCCATTTGTTATTGACGGCAATTTGAATGGTCCTAGATACTTGGATCTACTGTAGTAGCATATTATTCCAACTGGTAGGCAGTGCGTGTGAGATTTGGTGAAACATGGTTTCAGCAAGATGGTTGTCCCGCTCACAATGTTGGCCTTGTTGGGGAATATCTTGATAATGTATTTCCTAATCGGGTTGTAAGTACAAGGGGAACTATTTTATGGCCAGCTCGATCACCCGATCTTGCTCCTAATGACTTCTATCTGTGGAGTTATATCAAAAATAAAATTTATGGGCATGAAAGGGCTAATAATTTGGAAGATCTTCGGATTAAAATTGAAGCTTTTCAAGCCATTACCACTAACATGCCTGAAAACGTTAGAAGGGTTTTGCGAACATTTGCTCTAATTTTTTTTTTGACTGGGAGAATCTTTTTGGTTTTTAGAATGTATTATTTTATTTTGAGAACTTGCTTTTATTTTGTTTCTCCTTATTATTTTCATTGTAGCACGTTGTTAGTGATAAATCTGAGCAGTTGAAAATAAAACGCTTTAATTTATCAGTGACAAAAAAACAAGAAAATATCGTTATCAAAATTTGCGTATTTATTGACCAAATTCCGATTTCATGGACTACACTTCACATTGCACCGTAGTTAGAAGCGTACTAAACGCAAGCCGCGAACGGTGATCGCAAGCCTGAGTGTTGGTTGCTCCACTGATAGGTGTGCGGTGTCCCTGCGTGTACGTACACTGGCAAATTGAACTTATTCCGGCCTATGTTCGCAGTAGCCTGAAGCGCTCTGTATATTACATCTACGTATACTGATATGTTTAAATAAAATGTTTTTTCTACGAGCGTGCAGAAAACGTGATTTTGCACACTATTTTTAGTGCGGAAAATTCTACTTTGCGGCACATATTAGTAAATTTCGCTTCAAAATGTGAAAAAAAAAAACAGTAAACTATATACCAGCTGCAGCACCTTCTTTTTTATTGTCAAAGTGACGTCGTAGATAGAGAATACCCGTGTAACTAACAGGCGCAAAAATGTATCTGTTTTTTTTTTTAATTTGAGGGGCATTTATTTAGTCCAAATATATTTTTTTTCATTTTTAAGTCAATGGTATCTCTACCAAGACATCTAAATGGTTAATAGATCATATTTTTGTTCGTTTCTAACGCTTGCGGATAATCTTTTTCCGCACTTAACTGCTTTGATTAAACTCCTGCGTCGTGTTCAGCCAACTAGGCAGTCTCATGCGGAAAATGTGGATTTCTTACACTTGATAACAAAATAGCTATTTTGTGCCTTTATGTAGAATTCTTTAATTGATATTGGTATACCTAACAAGTTCAAAAAAAATGTAAAAGATATCACATTTTAGTCATTTTTTCCTTATTTTTTTAATTTGAGCTCTTTAATTGGCTCTCAGATAACCCTAAAATGTCAGTTTTAGTGGGAGCCAATTAGAGAGCTCAAGTTCAAAAAAGTGGCTCAGTGAAATTTCACCACTATGTAAGCAACGACTGGCTGTCAGCTGTTTTATCATCACATCTAACATAAAGCGAGCCTCGTTTAAAACATGAGATAAACAAGTGTCTTTTGGCATTGTTTTTAACTCTTTAGGTGTAACCTTGCAGCATTGAATAGACTAGAAAAAGCCTTATTGAGTGCAACATGTGCAGGAGGGTTTATTAGTATTCGCCATCATAAATCAACACAAGATTTTCATTGTTACAAGCTCCCGATAAAATACGTGACATTACCAGAAACCCACCTTTTTCTGTACCCTATTTAGTCTATTAAAAACCTTAGTTTGTTTCTTAGGTCTATTTAAAAAACTAATAAAGAATATTTGAATTTTTAATATTTTTATTCTATACATTTAAAAGCATTTACTTAAACATTTCTAAAATATTTCCCAAAATACGATATTATTAAGGTACGACTGGCAACTTGTTGAAGCTAACGCCATTTTCGTTTCGTTTTGGGTTCGATTTTGAACTATTATTATCATCCATTATGGTGAGACGATGTGTCGCTCTTTCCACAATTAAGAAAACAGCTGATATTTCAGTAAACAAAACGTTCCATGGGCGTGGTGAAAATGCTTTTTTAAATCCTAAACATTAATAAGTACCAAATAATAGGTAATTCTTGATAGAATACGATATTTAAAGTAGGTAAGCAATCTTATTCTTGTTTTTTTATTACACCTCTTCAATTGCAATAATCATGAAAACATTTTCAAAATGACACTCACTCTTTTAGGGTAGATATATTGGAATTTTCCACCACCAGAATTTAAACAGAGAAAGTGGGTCTTTTAAATGCCTCAACAAAAATTTAATGAATCTGGCGAATCGTTTTTAAGATATTCACTTTTAGAGTAAGATGCCCAAGTAACATTTTTGGTAAAAATATTCCCGAGTTAAGCTAGTAATTTTTTCTTATGAAAAACTGGGAGGTCAAAAAAGAGGGAAATTTCCCGCCTTTTTGCCAAAGTGGGGACAAAAACCAAGTTAAATTGGTGGGATAAAATAGATAATTAATTTTTTTTTCCTGAAGGTGAATTTGCCCAGAGGACATTTTTTACCAACTTTTGGGAGACATGTGCAAATCTGCATAAATGCTCAATCTTATTTGTGTCCTATTGTACACAATGCCCTCTTGTTTGTCTGTGACTGAAGCGCCCTTTATGTGTCAGAATAGAAGGAGAACATTTTTAAATGAAAATAAAAAAAAGAGAAAAATTATAATTATGTCCATGTCCTACAACAACTTTGGAAATAAAAAATGGTAATGAAAAATTACAGTTATATTTTAGTCATAGGGGTTAAACTACTATTCTAAACTATTAATGGGAGGAAACCGACATGCGGCGAAATTTTTTTTATTGAATTGTTTACTTTTACTTCCATAAAATTCACGCGCTCGTCGAAACATGCAGTTTTAACAAAAAAATTACCAAAATTATGCTTCGGGAAAACGCTAATTAAATATTATTTCCAATTTGTAATCATAATTTATTATTTGGGTATGAAGTAAGTGTAAACAAATCATTTCCATAAAGATTTTGTACTTTTTTCCAATAAAAATAATAAAAACTTGTTAAAAAAGAGGAAAAATGTCGCGTTACCTTCTTTTGGCGACTGTGCCCTAAAAGTCGTGTTAACCATGATTTTTTCCCTCAAATACAAAATTTCCAATGTTGAAACCAAAATTTCTTATTAATTTTGCATCAAGGATGGTTTATCCATTTTTCGAATTTATTGCCAATTGTTCCCCGCACACCCCCTGCCCATTGTTCGGTTGTCAGTTGTCATGTTCATTGGTGAGCAATTAAGCAAGCAAACAATTCGAAAAAGTTCCATCATATGGAAATACACACAATCGTTTACGCTCGCAAATGTCATAACTTGACATATGACATTTGCAAGCGTAAACGATTGTGTGTATTCCCATTGGTTTTGTTCGGCACTTGTAGAGATCCTCTAGGACTTGTTCGGTCCCCACAATCAGTTTTAATTTTTTAAACTTTTCTGTAAAAACTGCTTGATGCTGTGAAAGGTTTGTTTCTTTTTTCTTTTGGCATGTTAAAACACAAAACTCTCAGGATCACCACTACTAGGTAGGTACTTTAACACAGAGTATCCTTTTTGATGATCAAAACGTGAATGCCCTCTCTTCCTTAAACCCAAATTTTACCTAAACATCTACTTTCTTTGTTTGAATTTTGAGCTTCCATCTGGTTTTTCCTATGCCTTTTTAAGATAGGAGGATATGACGTATGTATGATTATTGATTAATAATAATAATAATCAAATCTTAATATTCGATATAATTAAATAAAATAGAATTATTTTCCATAAAGTTCGAACACATTTTTAGGTTGTACTTATTTGGTCAAAAAAACAAATTTTTGTCCTAAAACTTATTCCAAAAAAATCCCTAACTTTGAGGAATAACTGTAGGTCAAAAATAAGTAAATTTGAGTTCAGTTTTAAACCAAAAAAGTTCTTAACATTGATGGATTTCTTCAGGACATTATTAAAAACTTTTGACAAGCAATGTTGACCAAGAAATGCCCAAACAAGGCGGGGACATCAGAGTAGAATCTCAAGTCAAGTATTATATATATTTAAAACAACTTTGAAGACATTATACGAGCAAGAAAACCTTTAAAATGTCGTGTATATAATGACCGTTTCTTAAGGTTATTTGTTCCAATTTAAAACTTATTTTCAAACCTCAAACTACAAAGTAATTTTCTGAAGGAAAACGGGGGATGTTTTGACGTATGATTGGTTATCTTAACCTTCCAACTTCCCAATATGCCCTAAAATATTACATGGTGAGGTAAATTTTATCCCATGTTAGGGATGTATCCTAAAATCAAATAAAAAATGCAAAATTAACGTGTCCCGGGATTTCTCAATAAAATTAATCCACGCAACTTTAAAACTGATTATTGGTCTTCAAAATAAGGTATCACTTGGCCCACTTTCCCTACTTAAATTCTGGTGGTAAAACTTACCTCTTAAAAGGGGTGCAATACAATTTGATAATATAGTCAGAAATTATTCCCCTTAAATCACAAATTGACGTGTTCGAGTTTTTGTTTGATATCGCACTTCAAATACTCAAAAACGCCTGTTTGGTTTTCGTTGGGACACCCTGTATATATTTATATGAAACACTCAAACTCGTTTAAACTTTCTATACAGAGTCGCACAAATAAAAAACAAAATATTAATAATTATTATTTTTATAGTTTACCTACTTAACTTTTATACGCCACCAATTGGGAACATGTGGGCTTTTGTTTACGGATTCCCTTGGTTGCCAAGTTTCTTTTTATTAGCATAAGCAGGGCATAAGCACAATTTTTTCAATAATGTTTTAAGCTGATTACTAGTTTCTTTTTTGTTATTGTAGGTAAATTGTTTTAATGGATTCATTTCAGAAGTAAAAGATACAATAATTGAGAGAGCCTTGTCTTAGAATATTTACACAGTTGATGTGCCCATGGTTTGGAACTACACTAACTCTAGTCTATTCAATGCTTCAAAGGGTGTAAGGTATAAGTGCCTAGTAATTTGAAAGCTTAAAAATATAATAAAAGATGCAAAAATCAACGCACCTTGTCAAAGTTAAAGCCGTCCTCATGCAAAAGACTGGACGGCATGAAAGCGCTATTACTCAATAAATCCGTCACTCCGGCCCAGTTTAGGTCCAACAGCTCCGAGCTCGGTTTTGATTGATCCAGTGAATCCATCTGCGAAATCGACGAGGTGGCCATTGAAAAGTCTTCTCCCAGTAAACTTGAAGTTTCGTCAGTTGAGGGAGATACGATGCTATAAGAAAATACCACAAGAATGAGAGCTAACAGAAGGCCCAGAGTGCACATCCAATTCACTGATGGGTTGCGCCATTTTGATGTTAATCTCACTTTTTTCGCTGGTTTGAAGAGGTCTTTGTATATTTTTTTTTTTGTTTTTTTTTTTAAACCAAATAATTAATTTTTTATTACTTTTAACTTACTTTTTGGCTTCATTTTTCTCCTCTTTCATCGAGTCATTTTTACTAGCTTTTGTCTCAGTTTTCTGTTTTTCCGGCATGTCGGAATATTCCGAATTGAAGAAAGTCGACTTATCCCTATCTACTCCGTTTGACAGTTCTGTTATCACACTAAAATCGTAGGGCTCGACTTTTTCTAATTTGACAGCCGCTGTTGTCAAAGTTTCCGCAGCCTTGATGGCGAACTGCTGCAGTGCCTTTTGGTAGGGCACTAGGGCGTGGGAGAACATGTTGCATCGTGCTGCGGCCAGTAGGTCCACCTTGAAAAATAACAAAGGTTTTGACAAAAAATGCAAAAGCAATTTAAATTCAAAAAACGACACACTTGTAAACGGCGATTTGCCGAACTATTTTCAGTCCCTCAGCTGTTTTTATTTACAATGGGAATTGAGGACAAAAATGACTTAAAAAAACTACCTTAAATCAGCATTTTACAAAATTTGGTGCAAAGAAGGTTTTATGAACTGTCACTGCCGTGCAGCCCCAGCGAAATAAAGTTTGTGGTCTTTATTTACTTGTAATAAGAAATTATTGAAATTTGTAAACAAATAGGGTACTTATCCAATAAAATCAAAGAAAATTGCTAAAAACTAGAGTTTTTTAAAACTTCCAGTGGTAACAGCACAAAACGTCAACACTAAAGTTGAGTGGTAAAAGTACAAAAACAGTCACTATAACAAAAACAATAGTTGACAAAGAAATTATCAAGAACTAAGAGCCAAATTGGAAAAAAAAACAATTCCAAACGGCTAAACGACATTTGTTGCTCCAGCGGAACAGGAAACCCTAATAACAAATGGCCGTCGTCGCACGCAGATGCGCACCTTATCATGGAGCTGAAACGTTCTTAGAACAAGGAAAGTTCAATAAGCTAACGCAGAAGTATTCTAAAATCCATTTCTCCATTAATTAAGCACCAAATAAATTGTATTTGCGCGATTTTAGTCCACAAAACCGCAGAATCCCCGTTATAAACAAAATCAGCTGAGGGAGCCGAATTATTTCCAGTTTTTTTCCGCTAGGCGGCGAGAGCTTAAGTGAAATTCCCAATAGGGACTTATTGGAATACGGCTTCCACTATTAATAATTAGTGCCGACCTTACAATACAATGTTTATTCAACAATAATAAAATAAAATTAGTCGAAGTGCTTAAAATATAGGACCTCACAAAAAAATGAGCTAACACTTTAAGATTTTCACCATAGGTAGGGGTATGTTTAGGGATACCAAAAATACAAAATTGCCACCTATAAAGTGTAGTACTACAATATGGCAACACTGTAAACATTATCGGTGGGATTTACTAAAAGGGTTTAGTCTATTTTAGAACGGTCCTAAGTTTAAGTGAAATTTCTGGTTTTAAGCACTTTAAACCAACCATCACTGAGTTTTGGACATAATTTGATTTATAAAAAGAATTTTAATAAATTTGTTTATTGAAAAATCATCTTAAGACAATTTTTTATTGGATTGAAGAAGAAAGTTTCAATTTAGAAAAAAAGAAAATTAAAAAATTTAAACCCACGCGGGGTTTAAATAGTAAACCCTCTGTAGAACAAATTAAAATTGGGGTTACATGTCACTCTAATTAAAAATTACCCTTGTTAATTAATTTTTCCAATTAATACCTGATGTCATACAAAGATTTAGATGGGTAATAATAAAATAAGGAGTAGATTAATTTTGTATTTATTTAAAAGGTGTTTTTATTTATTAGAAACTTAAAAGCAAATTTTGTTCACATTTCTGTCACTGCCGAAATGTCAGTTTAAAAATATTAACGCTGCGGTCAATCACAAAGAGCGAGTTCGGATCTTTTACCTCTGCTTGCACCTTGGCTTGCACCAACCTCTACTGATGAAAGCTACAGCTTTAAAATGAGAGGTTTGAGTTTTCTTGACTGAGCTTTTAGATAACCTCAATGTTTTAATTTCAGTTTGTAAATAAATTAATATAGTTGTTTTGGGTGCATAATCAGTGACCTTCACGTATGTTTGTTTTGCCTCGTAGTGCCCTCATAAATATATTTTTTGTGCTGAAAACGGGTTCAAAATATGGCGTTTTTATTGATTAATGAACAACTTGGGATATTAAATAAGGTAAATTAATCCTTGTGAAAACGGTTACTTAGGGAAATTATGACCGAACTTATTACCAATTGCCACAAAACAATCCTTTATGGGGCTTATAAATTTAAACCACCCCCCAGAGGTGGTCTAAAAAATCACCAATTTTATAACCTTGGCGTTTGTAATGTAATGTATTTTATAGCATTGTCTTTTTTAGTGGCGTAGGTAGGGTGGAGCTCAAGCCCCCCCCCCCAGAGCCATTGAATATATAGGTACTCCTAAAGATTTAACTTTTCTAAAAAAATAATAATATAATGGTTATCTGAGACTATGTTACTTAAGCCCCCCCCTAGACAATCTCTGCGGAAACCACTGTATTTTCGACATTCTTAAAATTACCTATAGTACTTGTACTAATCATATCAAAGGCGCAGCACAAATTATACAGCTCAATTGTCTAGCACTATTTTTAACTAACTTTAAACCCGTTGAAATTTTCATAATAGTGGGTTTTTTTACACCAATTAGTTTAAAAAAAATTATTTGTTTCATTTTTTTCATTAAAAAATGTGCTTTTTTAAAATAAACGTATAAGAAATTTTTTATGTAGAAAGAAAATACCAATCGAACAAAAAAAGATTTATTTTCCTAGCGTTTATAGTATAGGAGATAGTGGCGTTTATGATGTTTTTACAAGACGAGTTTAAAATGGCCGTCAATTACTTGTCAAAGTGAGCTCAGGTGGCACCCCCATTTTTTTCTGTTTATGATAATTGCTTAAATAATTTAAGGAATAAAAACAAAATTTATTGCAATCGTTGTTCCCTAGGCGTCGTTCTAAAAATCACGAAAAAATGGTCCTTCGAGTTTTTTGGATGACATATTTCAATTGTTTTTAGGTGACATATAACAATTTTGTTATTTTCTGTTTAAAGAAGCCAGTTTTAGCTTAAATACAAAGAAAAAATTTTCAAGTAGGACTTACGGATTTTTAAATAAAGCCATTTAAACTTTTTATATCGTAGTGCTCCACTTTATAGGTGGCAATTTTGTATTTTTGGTATCCCTAAACATACCCCTACCTATGGTGAAAATCTTAAAGTTTTAGCCCATTTTTTTGTTCTCACCTGCCTGGCACTTGGACTAAATACACAACAAAAACTTTAATAACGAAATAAAAATATGAATAAATATGATGATGCCATACTATGTTAAAAACATGTGTGGAGTACACTCATATAACTGAGATACTATAATAGCCCAAGGATCGCAAAATTTGTAACAATAATAACTTTGAAAAACAAAGAAAATAATGTAAAAATCAGGGCAAAGGCGAAAATTCTACTGCGCATGCCTAAAGCAGTCTGCTCGAGTCCTGAAGTTTTTGACTCTGCATTTTTTCCAGGCTAACTTGATTAGGAGAGTTATTATCGCTACGGCTTTTTCTCGGAAGATGCAAGGGCAGGGCCGTTATAGTATCTCATAGTTATATGCGTACATTAATAATGACTGACTCTTGGTCGCTTGCCAAATGACAGTTGTTAGAATAGCGCTTCTGCGATCGACGTTCTTTCCAACCTAAGTTTTGTTCACATACTACCATTTGCTGTTTTTGGTTATATTTATTTAAAAAATTTATAAATAGAAGTTTAATGGCCTCAAAAATCCATAAATATTTTGTTAATAGGGACTTATCGGTACATAAAGTTGACATATTTATTTATTTTCTTTCTTAATTCATATGAATACAATAGTATAATTGGATGCGTCTAACTTTAATAAAGTTGGCACTGTTTTTGACAGTTCTGCACAAAAATTTACCGACTACTACATATTTTTAGGCACTTTATACCCATCTGTTATGACACACAATTACTCTTAACTAGAGGCCCTGTATACGATTTTTGACAGTTATTGTTTTACCAGAGGTGAGCCAGCACCACCTAGGAGAATTTTTCTTCTCTTGTACGAAAAAAATTTCTCCTTTGGGTGGCGCTGGGTGAGCAACTGGATTTGGCAACATATAACTAGTTAGCAATGATAGTTGGTATCCCCTGCCAATAAATAATTTTCAGTCAGATTTTTGATAAAGAAACGTCAGGTTTAAAAATGGAATTTTGCTGTATCAAAAAGTGTAAAAATACGTGTCTCGACGAATTTGTATTCTTCCTTTGTCCAACGGAAAAAGTGAGGGATTAAATCGAAAAAAAGCTTTTCCTCGACCAGGATTTGAACCCACAGGTCCCGGGTTCAAATGCTGGTCGAGGAAAAACTTTTTCCCATTTATTCTCTCACCCTTTGCCCTCTACGCCACAAATCTTTTATTTAAATATATTAATGTTTAAAAAGCCTTTTTTTATTGTGTAGTAGATGATATTGGTACAAATAAGTAAATAAAAATAAATGAAAATATCTAACCTTTTGTAAGCAGGCCAACGTATACCGGTCAAACTTTGTTTTAGTGGTTTTGACGTAAGATTGAGCCTTTCGAAAACGGTCCAACCCCGCTCCAGAATCCGGGTCCAATTGCGCAGAAGCCGACTTGATCCAGCTTAGCGCAGCGCGGTACTCAGTGCGTGCTTTCTCCATCTCCGAAACTAGAAAGAGAGAGATAGGAGGGTCAAAATAACTTTTATTGTTAATTTTTTCAATATTTAAATAAGGTAATTGATTCACTCTCCGGCCGGTCTATTGTGGCACACTTTTCAGATTGAGAGTAAGGTAGAGTTTCGAACTTACATTGTCTTTATTTTTTACTTTTTCTGCTTATGTATGGCTGATTCTCACGAGATGTCAACTTTTGTAGTTCACTAGCTAAAAAACATCTATTTTTGGTAAAAAGTGTTCACTGCTAAAAGGTCTGTTTGTCTTGTACTCGGAAAACAAATTTAAAATTTTAATATTTTCCATATTTTTTAAACATTTCTACCCTAAAAATATAATATCCGTGACTGTTCACCGTAAGAGTTCAATCCATTTTTTATTAAAATAGGGAAAAATTAAATTGATTTCTTAACTTTTCTTTCATAGATCAATACCAAAAGGATTATGTGACAATAGATGGTTAAAGCTTTAATAGATGCCACTAGTCAAAATTGTTATTTAAGTGAATTTCAACATTTACACTGTTTTTTCATCTTTCTTAAATAGAATAATAAACATTCTTAGCATCTAAGAATAAATTTCCTTTTTGTCTTTAATCTACAGCTATCTTCAAAATGCATGTAATGTATATTTCACAATTATCAGTTTTGTGAATTTTTCCTCACCATGTCGGTATTTAGAATATCAGTGTTAGCCCCTTTTAAGTAAAACAGTAAAGTTCCCTACCTTTTCAACAGAAATTTAATTGTCTTAATTTATAATTATTAATTATTTGTGAATATTTTCTCAACTCCGTGAATGATAATTTTTTAAAAAGTGAAGTTTTTTCAAATAAAAAGCAGGTCCACATGTGGAAAGATTTATCATTCTAAACCTTAATATCCAAAATTAACAAAAAATATGTGATCTTTCTCACTTCCTTTTTTTTTGGAAATCGTCATCATGTGAGTACTAACAAAAACTGAGTACCTAATCTTATATATTAGCATGTGTTCAGTAAACCATGAAGTTTACCCTTGATTGGTTCCGCTGTAGCCAAAAAGTATGGGTTTCCAAATATCCTTAAGGGTGACTCTTTGTTGAGAAAATACATTCTGGTTCCTCAGGATGAATGTTTCTTTGAATTTCCGCTTGAATAGGCGACGGCCTTTGTCTCTTGCCATTCCATATGATGTTGATTTTCCCAGCAATGTCGAGCTATTTTCGAACCAGTTGTGTTATCGAGTTTTACGTTCCTGTTCTGTAAGGCGAACTTCCATGAGTCGGCTGGTTTCTGCGATGTAGATAAGAAGAATAGGCACCCAATAGCATCTTCGACCTGTCTTCAACACAACCACAACAATAAGAAGTCAATTAACAAAAACTAAACCACAACGACATGACACCAAGCATTTACCAGGTACCATGCGAGTGTGGGGATATCTACATTGGAGAAACCAGACCCATGGAAGTTTGCCTTACACAAGGGGACACAACTGGATCGAAAATAGCTCAACACTAGTGGGAAAATCAACATCATTATTGAATGGAAGGAGGAAAAGATCGTCGCCAAAGAGGAAAATCTATTCAAGCGAAAATTCAAAGAAACAGCATTCATCCTGAGGAACCAGAATCTATTTTCTCAACAAAGCGTCACCATCAAGGAAATTTGAAAACCCATACTTTTCGGAGGTTCTTAGTTTTTTGTTAGTATTCATCTGTTGACGATTGCAGATAGATAAGCATTTGAAACGTTGTGAAAAAGTAAAAAATAATGACAATGGAAGCTCAAAACTCTAGTTTACTCTCAAGTTCAACATTGTCTACCACCTTCAAACAACACTTTTGTTCAGATTGTTCTTCACTAGAGTAAGTTTAGCCCTTAAAGAGGCTTGCAACTTGCTTTAGTGAAGCATCATTCAGATCCACTGCTCCGATCTGTGGCTTGCCGAATGTAAGCTGACAGGATTCTGTAATGAACTCTTTAGAATGTGCCAGTTCTGGCAGTTCTCTCCTGTACTGATCGAATTTATTGTCCACCCAGTTTGAGAGTACAGTGTTGACCATGTTGTATGCTATTCCTAGGGCTGATTCCGAGCCAATGAAGATGGTGGAAGCTACATCGCGCGCCTGTTGGTCCGCGGTTTCATTTCTGTCATGTCCAGAAATCCATACCAGTGACACAGTGTTCAATCGCCTAACAGTATTCAGTGTGTCCTAGCAACTATTATCGATTCTCGTTGAGCAATTTTAACCATTTTACCAAAACAGACACAGGTTGGTAACTATTCTTAAAAAATAGTAGAACCTACTCCACCTTCAAACAACACTTTTGTTCAGATTGTTCAGCTGTTGGTCCGCGGTTTCATTTCATGTCCAGAAATCCATACCAGTGACACAGTGTTCAATCGCCTAACAGTATTCAGTGTGTCCTGGCAACTATTATCGATTCTCGTTGAGCAATCTTAGCCATTTTACCAAAACAGACACAGGTTGGTAACTATTCTTAAAAAATAGCGGAACCTACTTTGTATTACAAAGATATAGAAGGTAATTCACCAGTGGTGGATATTCTCTAGTTGGTGTAGATTTAATAACTTAGCTCTTAATGTTGATAAATGAAAAAGTTTAACATTTCACAGAAAAACTAGTCCTTTTGACTTTGTATATTGTCTGGATAATACCAATCTTGAAAAACCTGAGATAATAAAAGATCTTGGTATATATTTTGACAGGGAACTTAGTTTTGTTGAGCACATAGATTTAATTTCTAATAAAGCAATGAAATTACTAGGGTTTCTCTGTAGAACTTTGAAAGATGTCAATAATGTTTTTACTCTCAGAAATGTATATATAGCTATCGTTAGGTCAATTTTAGAGTATTCCTGCATCATTTGGTCCCCTTATTATGAAACTCATAAATATTGCTTAGAGAGGGTTCAAAAAAAATTTTTACGCTTTATTGCCTATAAGCTACACATACCGGTTGAATCAATTGATTATAACGAGTTAATGTCTTTGTTAAATTTGCCAACTTTGGAGAATCGTAGAAAATTCTATGATCTTTGTATGCTGTTTAAAATAATTAATAGTAATGTTAACTCTCCAGAACTCTTGTCATTAATTAATTTTAATATTCCTGCTAGAAGCACAAGAAGTTCAAATTTGTTTGATGTAAAACATCACCGTACAAATTATGGACTAAATTCCCCAATCAATAGATTCAGTAGGTATGGTAATGAACTTATTAATTTATCAAACATAGATATTTTTAACATCAGTTTTAGCTCATACCAAAAAACTGTTAAAAATTGTTTATAGTCATCATTAACTTTAATTTTGTGATATAGTTAAATGTGATATTTTCTATATAAATGTATTTATACTTATTTTTTTGTAATACCTATTTTTTTATAATGTTAATGGCATGTCCGTCAATAAAGAAATTAAAAAAATTAAAAAAAAAGTGGTCGCAGGGACATTGACTCTCAAATCAATCAATCAAATAGTGGGGCGGCATTTTGCCGAATCTGTTCCCTTACCTGTCATCCTAGTATCCGAAATAGCTTGATTTCGGAACGTCTCTAACTCGTGATGCAGCCTTACTAAAGGAGGTCTGACAGTAAGCCTCTGATGTCCCGTATAAGCTAGCGCTTTGCCTGCTGTCGCCATTATTTGACCCGCGCTGGCGTTTTTCTCATTTTTTCCACATTCCTTGAGGTAACGCCCTAGGGTATTTTCCTCTTGGGCCAGATAGCAGAGTCTGGACAAAAATAATGTTAAAACAAATGGAAAATGCCTTTGTTCATTTTAAATCTAACAAAAAAAACGGGAGTTTTTTGTACTTAGTGCAAAATAAATAGTCTGATTTTTTACTATTGGGTCATTTCATGTGAAATCAACCAAAAAAAAAAAAAAGAGGTTTGGCCCCGATTTAGATAATTTTTGGTACATTTATTCTAACCATAAAGGAGAGGATGAAAAATCCCAAATTTGAAATTTTTTACACCAAGAGTTTTTTTTAATTAGTTCTTGAACATCACAAAAACTACCAATTTTGCTCAAACATGTACTTAAAGAAATTGAAATATCTCGATAACTACTTGAACTTGGACGGTGGTTTATAGCTCGTTTGAAAGGTATTTTAAATACCTTTTTTATAAAAATAAATTTTGTTTCTGGGTATTTCGCCAAACTATTTACAAAATTTCAAGATGGAGACTTGATGGGTTCATAAAAAAAAACTATTTCAAAAAATTTTGAATTTTTTTTCACAAAAAATGAGGTCATGTGATACTTCAGTAAAATGGCCTTTAAAACAAGCTATCACTTGCTTTTGTAGTATGTATAGTTCTCAAGATATTCATATTTTGATAAATACACAAAAAGAGTAATATCTTGAGAACTGTATACCATATAAAAGTGAGTAATACCTTGTTTTGTAAGTATTTTAAAGCCCATTTTAATAAAGTATCACATACCCTATTTTTTTTTGAAAAATTATTTTAAAAATAATTTTAAAAATTTTTAAAATAATTTTTTTGATGAACCAATTAAGTCTCCATCTTGAAATTTTTAAATAGTTTGGCGAAATATCCAGAAAAAAAATATATTGTTTTTTGAAAAAAATATAAAAAATTCTGTTTTATGTCAAAAATTTAAAAAAAATTTTTTAATTTCAATTTTTTTTTAAAACAAAAACTACATCATGTGATACATCATTCGAAAGGTAATTAAAATACCTTTAAAACGAGCTATAAACCACTGTCCTAATTTAAGTAGTTATCGAGACATTTTCATTTATATAGATACAGGTTTAAGCCAAATGGTAGTTTGTTTTGATTTTCAAAAATTAATTTAAAAAAAAACTAATGGTCAAAAAAAATTAAGGAAAAAACAAGAGTTTTTTGTACTTCAGTGCAAATTAAATCGCAAAACAACCGAAAGGTGCCGTACTGCACAATTTAAAAAACAAACGGAAGATGGCTCTCTTGTTTTTTCGTTAGCATGGGGGCGGTGCAGCTTAGCGCCAAGCCACACCACAATCCCCCCCTTTTAAGTGCGAATAACTCCGTTATTCATTAAGCACAAAATTTTTTAAAAGGGGACTAAATTAGTACATAATTAGTACATCACACAGAGATGTAAAAGTGACAAACTATTTTGTAATTTTTTGTTATTGAGAAGATAATTTTTTCTTCTCCTCACAAGGAGTGTGCCAAAATTGGTACAACTACTGCCAAGTTCCACAATTGTTGTCCTTACAATTTGAACTACTGTGACAAACATGCAAGCTCTCCTGAAGCCCTCACTTTTCTCAACTTTGTTAACATATTTTTCAGTGAATTACTTACACAAGACAAAGGTGTAAAGTAGCTATAGTTATTATTTTATTTTTATTTAAAAATATTAAAGTTAAAGTAAAATTTATGATTTTATTTTGTTTTACACCAGAAAAAGTGCGGAATTTATGTGAAAAAAAGGAGAGTAAGAGTTTTGTTAATAATAGATAAGGTACATTAAATTCTTCAAAAATAGAACTTACCGCTCCTGATAAAGATCAATGACTCGCTGGAGTTGTAGGCAACTGTCATTGATAGACTTAAATAATTCGAGTTTTGCATCAAGCTCAGCATCTGAAGACACTATGCACTCGTCCTCTTTGCCCCCTAGTTTCCTGAGGACACTCTTTTTTGTTACCTATGTAATAAAGTACATTTAAATTCTATTTGGACCATTTTTTACAGTTTATTCCACATAGATTTTAATATCTGGACAAGCAAGCAGATCATTAATGCAATAATAAACAAATATTTTTAAAAACCATACAAACCTTCCTACCTGTTTTTTTGGTATTTATAAAAATTTCACCTGCCAAATAAATATTTTAAAGATCTATCTTAAAACACACTCTAGATGGACCAGTTCAAACTCAAACCCAGAAAAAATGACATAAAAAAAAATATATTCCATCTTTTATTTATAAAGTCCCAAAAAATATTTAACCTTTTAAAATTCTTCATTTTTTTGTTGTATGTATTTCATACTCATTATCTTTTTGTCTTTCAATTCAATTCAATTCAAAAAGTACTTTATTGTCAACAAAATTTTTCAACAAAGCAGGCTAAATGCTAAACTAAATTTAAAAAAAACTTTAAATTAAATTAACACACAAACATAATACATAACAGTCACGTAATGTCTTAAAATATTATAATTAAACAGAATATAATTTTTAAAAAATATCATTATTTCTGATAAAGTCAAATAAAATAAGTTTTATTGTCAGAAATTCCTAAAATCTATTGACAAAGCAAAAAAAGAAAGAAAAGTAGTCATAGCTACTATGCTAACCCTTTAAATCACACTATTTTTTTTAACAGGCACCTCGTGTAATTATAATTAAGTTAAGTTAAAACTGAGACTAGAATATTTTCAAATGTAAGTACATATAAAAAAAATAATAAAAAAATACATATGATTCAAAAAGTACAACACTAGAACTTCAACAACTAACTGTTAACATAATTTAACAATAATAAAAAAACAGATAAAAAAATATATTTTTTAGTGGATTAAAAGTCAAATATATATATAGGTATTTATATTTATCAATTAAATAAGATTTTAAAAACAAAACATAGACTGAGAGACAGGATAAAATACTAACAAATCGGGTCTTCAAAATACTCAGTGATTGTATAATAGGGTCTATTCAACAAAGCATTTTTCAGTTTCTTCCTAAATATTTTACTAGTTTTAGCTTGTCGAATGGCTAATGGCAAGTAGTTAAAAATCTTTCAGCCCTCATAAATAAAAGATTTTTGCACTGTTTGGAATCGGCAGGGGCAAGTTTTCATTTTGCCTTGTGAGCCTAGGTTGTCTTAACCCAATTATAGCGTTAAGATTTTTAAAGACAAGACTGGTGGTCTCCAACACAAACAAAAAAGTCAAGGTGAAGATCTTATGTTTAATAAATTGGGGTATCTCTATTCTTTTAAGATCTTCCCAAATTTGTTTTCAACATGCCCTTTTACACGACAGCAGACGAGAATGACATTTTTATTACAAAATTACAAAAAAATATGGTATTCATTTTGATTTTACTAAAGGCATTTAAATAAAAAAATTGTTTAAATTATGTAATAGCCAGGGAGATTTCACTGTCCTGATTTTTATACAGTCACAGTCAGATTAATTTACTGTATCTCTTGGCAGTCACTGTATATATTTGGCCTATTAGTCAAACCAAAAACAGTGCTCCAACTTTCCGATCATGTCATTTTTGACAGCAGCTAGTTAAATGCGCTTCTTTAACTTATTTTGAGAAAAGGCACAAAAATTCTGTAGTATCTATGGATAAGGCCATTTGCTTTTGGTAATTATAATAAATTATAATAATAATAGATTTTTATAAAACTGCATAATAAAAACTATAAAATTAAAATATATATTTATTACTCGATTAATTAATTTTTCTTTTCTAGGATTTTCCATCCATTATAGGATCAATGCCCAGTTTCAGTCAAGTTTTTACAAAGTCAAATACAAACACAAAATATCCATGCACCTAGCCGGGATTCGAACCCGGAACCTTCCGTGCAGCAGGCAGATATGCTGCCCACTGCGCTATGGTGGCTGGAATAATGTGTTGGTTGGTTGGATTTTATCTGTTTTTTTTTGAAAATAAATAAACAATAAATAAATTATTTGAAATGACTTTGCTTTTTTATACTTCTATAGGGCCCAAGAAACACAAAAACAGTCAAAAAAGTGACAAGTGAAGGATCGCGCACACGCATTTTATTATTTTGATTAAATTTAATGTACAAAGAATAATTACTTTGTTTATAAGGGCCTCTTAAAGCGCTTTTATATAAAAGGACGGATTGAAAATGTTGTCATATAAACAACACTAAAACTGTTTTAAGCACTAAATTGACTTTATTTTAAAGCAACTTAAGAAAGTGGTTTATTGCTATAAAACCCATTTTAGGGTTGTTATAAACACTTTAAAAATGCTTTAGTGCTAAAGGAATACTCAACCCTGGTTTGCTGAAAAATCTGTTGTTAACTAAGTTGTTTTATTTGTTTTTTTCTTTAAACTGACATATTTAATGACATTTAATGAAGAACATATAAACCCTTGGAGAAAGCAATTTTATTTAAAACCATTTTTATATAAAAGTGCTTTTAGGTGCGTATAAACATACTAAATGAGTAAACATTGGTTTCCATATACCTATTTAACTTTAAAAATTAACAATTATGCAATATCCATTGTATTTATCAATTACCCATTAAAAGTTGAATAAATAGGCCTAAAAGGGTCATTTATTACACATTAAATTTAAGAATAATAAGTAACATTGGTTTCCATATACCTATTTAAATTTAAAAATTAACAATTATGCAATATGCATTATGTTTATCAATTACCCATTAAAAATTAAAAGTTGGGTAAATAGGCCTTAAAGGGTAATTTAGAATAGCAAAAAATTTGACACCTGTCAGGTTAAGCTGATGGGTGTCAAATTTTTTATTTGAGTATTTTATGTGTACAACACATCACCAACCAAAAGTAAAGTCCTATTTACAAGGCACCTTCAAAATCAGAGCCTGTCTTCCCAAAAGTTTGCAATATTCACCTAAAAAGTCACTATAAATTAGGAAATAAAATTTTACACCTGTCAGCATATGCTGCTGCATGCTATTCTAAATGAGCCTTAAGTTATAGCTTTTTAAATAGGGCTTTGATGGAGATGTGTGAAGGTCAGAGGAAAAATACTACTAGGACAGTAAATCTGTTACTGTAAAAAGTGCAACAAAATTATTGAGGAGTTTTGATAGCTCTCTCATGGGTAAAAGCTTTGGGTCTCCTATACATACCTACCAATCCTACTTGTACCTTTATACCCTACTTATATAGCATCATAACATACATACCCAATATTGGTGCTGCATATTGTTTCCCAATATCTGCTACTAATCCATACTGTTGTAACTTTTCTTTGGATTAATAAAATAGAATTTTTATCAACAAATTTTGTAGTTTATCAACAAATACGTCACCAAAGTGGGGCTATTATCAACAGCTGATTGTCAAAATTGATATGTGCTAACTTCGAATGGGTCAAATGCCCATTTGCTTGGGCCAAAAGGATTTTCGATTTACAATTGGTCCTGGTTCTGGTTGAACAAGAACCGGAACCGGTCCTTTCTTTTTAAAACAATGACGTCACAGTTGCAACCCGTTATGAAATTTTAGGGTAATTATGCAGTATATGGTTTTCTGCCATTTTTGATTTTTTATGAAAAATTCTTTATGGGGGCACCTTCTAGGTTCTCTAGGACCTCAAATCCGACTGCGCCCGATTTTTTTTTTAAGAGAAAAAAGGGTGCCCTGGGGGGGGCTTGTAATGTGTTTTTTTGATTGTTTTGGATTAGGTTGGGTTGGACTGTGTTGAATTAGGTTGTTTTAGTGAAAAAAAAACAAAAAAAAAATAAGCGGCGCGGTTTCTACATCCGTGGGCGCAGGCGGATTTGGGGTCCTAGGGACCCTAGTAGTAGATGGCCCCATAAAGAATTTTTCATAAAAAATCAAAAATGGCAGAAAACCATATACTGCATAATTACCAATTTTAGAACCAGCCGGGGAGGTTGGTTCGGCACATTATAGGTAGATTTTTTTTGAGAAAAATCAAAGATATCTTCACGATATTTTAAATGACGTCATTATTTTAGAACCGCTGTCAAAATTTATGTCAAAATAATGTCAACCAAAACCAGGACCAATTCTGAAATCGAAAATCCCTCGAGAGGGATTTTCGATTTCAGAATTGGTCCTGGTTCTGGTTGTTTGATATAAATTTCCACTAGCAGATTTTGGGGTCCCATAGTTTGTACAAAAATACATCTTACAAAGCGTATTTAACACAAACGTACATTGCGCAAACAATACTTTCCGCAAATCGTAAAATAGCATAACGATACTTCGCACAAACGATACTTTTTGCAAACCGTACATCGTACAACTCGTACTTTCTACAAACAATACATCTTACAAATCGTACAGTGTAGAATCCGTCCGACATACAATTTTTGTTCTCTGCTGTTTTAATTTAAGCTCAGAATAAACATCCAATCTTAGAAGGAGAAGATATATTCTTTTTTTTTTGAATTTTATAAAAAATATAGGTTTAAATAAATATAGGTATATAGAATCCAAAAAAATCGAGACATTAATATGCAGTGTGGGGACTTTAGCGGAATCAAATCCTCTAGAGCCTCAGGATAAAATATACGCAACCCCCCCCCCTTAAAAGCCTGGTTATGGTCACATTTTGACTTCAAATTAAATTTTTTTATTACTTATCCTTACCCCCCCACCCCCCCGAAGTCAATTTCTGAGTGCGCCACTGATTATTGAAATTTTTTTTAAATGTGATGATATACCTATAGGTAAACTATTTTGTGACACCTTGACTGCAATGGTTTTTTGATGTGAGTTAATTTTTAATTTAAAAAAAAAACCTTATAAAAATCAAATTACTATTGCTTTTTTCTGTAATAAACTTCGGCAAAATAGATTTTTTTAGCTGTAGGTTGTTTTACAACTCTTTATACAGTGTGTCTCAAAAGTCTGGAATAATGGATTTTTTGGGAGAACGCTTTTTTCAAAAAAAACTTATATAGGTATAGGATCATTTTAAGAAAAATAGCGGTTTCGAAAAATGTATACTTTTTTTATACACGGTGGACACCTTGTATTGAGTAGTGTTGGGTATTTTTGAAAAGGTTATTTTTTAAGGATCCAGAAAATGAGATAATATACAGGGCGTCCAATTTAAAAAAGAGATAAGGTGACGTATTTTATTTTTGGGACACCCTGTATAAAATGGTATATATTTTTAGAAACCGCTTTTTCTACTTTAAAATGATCCTACATAAGTTTTTTTTCAAAAACCCATAGTTATCTATCTATCTATTTTTAGCCATCCATGCATTCATAGTACCTGATCTGATAATTTGGGAGGGTGGGGATTTAACCTCACAGCACCTAGGCCTCATTTGACCCGTTGCGCATTTTCATAGTACCTATGGAGGCTATTGTGATCGTCAAAAATACCTAAATACAAAATTTCGTCATGGTGTCTGTCTGTCGGTCTGTCTGTCTGTCGGTAACACGATTACTCAAAAACTGCTAAACCAATTCTTATAAAATTTGACACCAAAATTCTTTGTCACCCTACGCAGAGTTGATTAGGTTCTGGTGGGGGTGGGGGGGTTGGCAAGACGATATTAGGGGGGATTAAACTTAACTCACTAACCGAATAGCAGCTAGCGACACGCGATTTTTACAATATAGGTTAGATAATTACATTTTCAACCAAAAATTTAAAAATATTTTTTTTTGGTTGAAAATTCAATTATCTAAGTTAATATGAAAACCGCGTGTCGCTTGGAAAGAGGAGGAGGGGATTAAGCTTTTAATAAAATTGTAACTTCAAAAGTATTATAATCCTTTTAAGAAAATTAAGTGGGTTAGAGAGGTTTCACCCTTTAAAAGGGAAATTTTTTATATAACTGGAAAGCCCATAAAAAATCTCAGTTGTCGTGTTTTTTTTCTATAAACACAAATCGTCGAATAACTCATAAAATCGTGCCAACGTCGGTATAACGTCAGCAGTAAGTTAGCGATGCTTTGGCCCGATTTTATGTCGGTTACATGTGTTTTTAGGGTTATCCTGAGGCTCTAGCGAAATTATTCCATTTAAAGTTCCCACCATATAGAAGGGCCCAAGAATATTCTGATAGTATACGAAAACTTCTCCTCCAAAGCTGACAGCCAAGAGTGTAACTTATTTATTCCCACGAGAGGGACGTTGACAGTTCGTTTTTTTATCCTGCATAGAAATCGGTTCACTCGATTACGATTTGTAATCACACAGACTGCATGGTCCAAAAAAGTGAAACCTATGATGTCAAATTCGCTGCTCACCATGAATATCTTCTAAACGGTAGGAGATACGAAAAGGTTTAAATTAGGGCAAATTTACGCAAATTTGATGCTTGCTGAAAACTAGGAAAAGTTTACAAATTCCGGATAGTTCTGGAGAAAAAACCGTAATCTTTAATTTTAGTCTTTATCTTTCTGCGCTCTTATTCTTTTAAAGCTGTCAAAAAACGCTTAAAACTTATTTAACAGGCAGTTTTTTGAAATCTACCTGACAGGTTCGTTTTTTAGATTTGACATTGCAGTGTGAGAGGGGAGCTCTGGCAAGTTCATTTTTGGTTCATAAAGGATGACAGATAATATTTTGCAACCTTATTTTGACAAGTCACCTGAATTTTTGGGTTACTTGACCATCATTAATTATTGTGTCTACATAAAATCCAAACACTTATCTTTCGACAAAATAATTAGAATAATCATTTCAGTTCCCAGAAGTGAGGATCAAGCTAAATTGCTATATAAATATAGATTATTATGTAATAAGACACCAAAGTTGAAAATTTCGATGACTGATTGATTAAAAAGTTATACAGACGAAGCATCAAGGCAAATAAAGGAAACCGAAACAGACACAAATTATTTACTATTTACCTGTACAGGATGATTTTTTCTTAATATTAAATATATATATATAATAATATTAAAATTAAAGTAAAAATCACTAATTTGGAACTGACTCTGTATAATATTTTTTCTACTAGCGTGCGGAAAACATACTTTTCTGCACTAGTGCGGAAAAGTTAACTTTAACGCCCATTTCGAGCGGTTGGACGGGACAAAAAAGTAACCCATTACAGAAAAACCAGCTGTGACTTCTATATGATTAAAATTATGACTACATTTTCTAATAAATAATAAATAGTTTAGAACAATAAGTTTTAACAAGAGCTTATAGGGGAATCTTTAAACTTTGGGTTGGACGGGACAAAAAAAAACAAAACCTAATTTTAGGAAATTCTTACTTTTATATAGGGTGTTCCAAAAAAAAACCGACTTTTTGGATTGCCTATAACTTTCACGTTAATTATCCGAAATTCGAAATTTAGCATTTTTTTGAAAAAGAGGACTTAATATTTTATGCAACTAATGTTGAAACTGACATTTCCTTAAAATTGAAGATGGCGGACAGTTTTGAAAAGTGGTTAATTTTGACCCATTGAAAATTTTTATGCTCGCCACTGTAATAAAACTGAGATGTTCGCTAAATAGCCTTATTCTTAAATAGCCTTATTCTTACGTACGTAACATTTGTTTAAATCGGTTAAGAATAAAAAAGTTCTACAGTTTTACATTTCATGCTCTTTGTGTGATAAAAGACTTTCTCACTTAAGTCAACTTTATTTGACGGGATACAGGTTCGTCAAAAAATATCGGAACAAATTCTAAAGTCTCTTTCGTATTTTTAACCCTTATTGGAAAATAAAATGTGTACGCTGCTGTAATAAAATTGATATGTGCACTAAATAGTATTATTCTTTCAACGCATACACATGTAACGCTTGTTTAAATCGGTTAAGAAATAAGACTTTCCATGAAGCCGTCCGCCATCTTGAAATTTAAAGAGATGTCATTTTGACATCAGGCACATTAAAGTTAGGCTTTTAGCTTGTCAGACAGTTTTAAATTTTTGGCAAAACTGTATCCTGTCGACTAAAAAACGACCTATGGTCAGAAAGAGGCATCAAATGTAAAACTGCCGAACTTTCTTATTTTTTAACCGATTTAAAGAAACGTTACATGTAAGAATAAGGCTATCTAGCGCACGTCTCAGTTCTATTACAGTGGCGTAGATACAAAATTTTCAGGGGGGTCAAAAATACCCATTTTTCAAAACTGCCCGCCATCTTAAATTTTAAGAAAAATGTCAATTTTGATGTGAAGCGCATAAAATCGTAAATTTTCTTTTTCAGAAAAACATTAAAATTCAAATTTCGGAGAATTAATGTGCAAATTATAAGCAATCTAAAACGTCCGGTTTTTTTTGGAACACCCTATATATTTCAATTTTTTAGAAAAACGCTTTATCATGGTTTTTCCAAACTAAACAAAAGGCATTGGAATTAAAGGAGAAAGCAATAAGTTGTTAACAACTATGTTAAAAATTATTTTGAAGCATGAACCAGTAAAGCTTTTCTTTTGGGTTGGACGGGACAAAAAATAGAATAATCGAAAAAATATTATTTGCTTTAGGTACGAAACTGTTTGTAAACCAAAAAAGAGTGTTACAGTCGTTTTATGATTTGGAGTTATTTCAAGATTTTTAACAAAAACCGATAGATCGTTAAAGCTTTTTTCCTTTTTTTAATAAAATTACATTTGCTTGAAATGGCCCTTTATGCTACTTTTCCGCACTCAACCAAAAATAAAATATAAATATATTGCTATATTTTTAAAAATTTTCTTTTTTGTGTTAGTAAACGTTTTAGTCAGGATAAATAAAGAGTAACATTTTTAAAATTCCTTTTATTGGGTTAAATGAATACTTAAGTCAATTAAGCGAGCTGAAAAAATATTTTACCCTACAACTCGCGTAAATTGACTTTTCCGCACATAATTGCTGCAATCGCGTGCAGAAAAGTGACACTTTCCGGAATTGTTAGATAAACTGTTATTTATTTCTACGACCGTGCGGGAAAGGGGTGTTTTTTAGTATGGAAAGTATCACTTTCCCACACTGAGTACAAAAAATATTTATCCTAACTCATGTGTCAAGTTTCTTTCCCATCCTTGCTGCTTTCCCGAACTCCGGTCCGCGTTCGTTCTCAGACAAACGAATGTCCCGTGTGGGGAAGATTAAATTTTCGCACAAGTTATGTAAGATAAAAACTATAATTTTCAGATTTTGCGCATTGTTAACAGTGTGCAAAATATAACTTTGCGCACTGTAATCGTAATGTCAAAACCATTTCTTCGCATTGTCAGAGCATACGTCAGTAGGCTTTAAAATGCCTTGTATCTAGTTTTCATACTTTTTATTTAAATTTTTGAAAGCGATTATCTCACAAACTAAATAAGATCAACTATGATGTTGGATGTCATTTTAAAGAGTTTTTTTGAGAGAATCTACAGATAGTAACATTTATAAAATTAAGCCCCATTATCAACATTTTTTAACAAATGACGTAAAAATGACCAAAAATGGATAAATTGCATTTGTTAAATGTGTAATCGCCCAAATTCTACCATTTCTGAATTTTCCTTAAAAAATCCTTTAAAATGACACTGAACATCCTAGGGTACCTTATTTAGTTTTTACGCCTTTTCCGCAGTCATTTGCCTGTGGAAAGTAGCAGTTTCCCGCACAGCGTGCACGAAAAAATTTTGTTTGCGAAAAAAATATCACTTGCGCAAAAAGAAATATCTACGAGTTTGAGGAAAATATAATTTTGCTCATTGGGTGTTACGTTACTATGCCACACTAGTGTGCAAAACCACTTTATTTTAATGTTATAATAACATTTTTATGAAACACATTTTTTATTGACTATTTTATGCTACTTTTCCTTACGCTCTTAGAAGAACAATTGTTCCTAATGCTTGCAGAAATAATTTCTTCCGCAGTCGACTGCTTGACCGAACTTCTAAGTCCTTCGGCCAATGAGGCAGTCTCGTACGGAAAAAATGGCTTTTCCGCGTGCATATTTTTTTTACAAAATTATGCACAGCAACAAGTTGGTTTTAAAAAAGAGAAGATCAAAAGATCTTGGGAGGAAAGAACGAAAATTCAAAATTGGATGAGTGTCCCACAAGGAACACACAAAAGACCAAAGCGAAAAGAGGAACAATTAAACGATGTTTCGCCCGGGGTGACCAGCGTGGGCTCGTCAGTGGATTCACTAGTCACCCTCAATCCAGACATCATTTAACACCATCGCACACTCTGACTTCCAACTCTGAAACACTCACAAATAGGCGTCGTTCCGCATGGTACTTATTATAAGTAGTATTCCCGTAACATATGCTAAGAAACTTCTTTAGATAAAATTTTATAAATTTTATTTGCCACAACTTTGACAAAAACTTGTGAAAACATTTTACAAAATACCTGAAAAATATCATATTTTCTGTCTATACTTTAAAAAAATCGTCAGCGGCGCTATAACATCATTGGTTGTTACAATTTTAGTTAAGTAATTTTAAACAATTTTAATCAGCAACATTATTTAACACTCGTAAAAAATTAGAATAATTTTTAAAATTTGCGCGTTCGGCGTATTTATACAAGCAGATTTAGAATTAAAACTAGACCCAACGGAGGTTTCCACCCGTGCAAACCCAACCCCAACACCTACTAAAGCGCCCCTCTCCTTTGAAATCGGCTTTACAAAAATTCTACAATTTTTGAAACACTTGAAACAGGATCTAACAACATAAAATCGTTCTTTTTCATTATGTTTTTGTAATTTTCTTGGATTTCTGTGAACATGACATTCAGAAAAAATATCGGTGAGGAGGCGCCAAATTTATGTCAACGGCATTCGCGTGCGGGAAAGATTAACTTTCCGAACTGGTTATACATAATAACTATTTTGATGGGTTTTTTGAGTGTACTTTATAAAAAACTAACCCTTTAAATATAAAAAATGGGCACTTTTAAGACGATTTTAGAATGGGCACGAATTCTTTACTAGGTTTTGTAGTTTTTGAGTAATTATAAAAAACCGAAAAATTAGTAAATATGCATTTTGCTGTCTACCCTAATTTTTTCATGAGTCATCAAAAAAAGTCGACAGTACCTACTACGCTACATCAACACCGTTATGAATTAAAAAGCCAGTTAACTCCTATCTCGCTTGTGCATGCCCTTTAGCCTACTGCTGACGTCATTTTAACCAAATTGACAGGTAAAACATGGAATTTCTGTCAGTTTGGTATCAATATGGCCGCGACATTAAGCCAAATTTAAGGATACTAAAACGATAAAGAGTTTTAACTGACTTTTTACTTGAGATAGTGTTAGCTAAATATGGCGGTTCAAAGATGGTCGACATGCGATTTACAAAAGCTGCTTTTTTCTTATGTGCATGATTCGGCTAATTTTTTTATATTTACCATTGAATTATAAACCAGACTGTTTATAATTCAATGATATTTACGCTGAGCCAGATATTAGGCCGTTTCTTACTAAACTTTCTTCGCTTAAACGAAAACATTTTTGATGTTAGTACTATAATACCCGTATATGTATAGAGGGTAAGGGTGAAGGTGGATGTGACGGGAGGCTGCCCCCAGGGTAGCTGTTATTGTCTCCCCACTTGTGGTGCCTAATAATGGATGATCTACTAATTTTCCTGACGCAGGAGGAGTTCGACGAACAAGCATATGTGGACGACCGTGTAGTGCCGCTTTCTAGCCACAGTCTGCGAAAGATTGCAAAGGTCGGTAAGAATCATAGAAGACTGGTGTAGGCAGAATGGTCTTTCAGTGAATCCTCAAAAAACCGAGATGCTCCTATTCACCAGAAAGAGGAAACTAGAGGGATTCAGAGCTCCCATAATGTATGGCAGACCCCTAACTTTCGTATCACACCTTAAGTATTTGGGAGTGACGCTTGACAAGAGACTCAAGTGGAGCGAGCATGTTGCCAGAATGACTGTTAAAGTCCAGGCGCCATTGTGGCAGTTGCGCCGAGTGGACGGTCGAATCTGGGGCATTAGCCCGAGGATCCTACACTGAATATACATGGCCATCATAAGAACAAGGATCTAATACGGATCAGTGGTCTGGTTGCCCGCTGTAGAGAAGCTGACCATATCCAAAAAGCTTACGAGCCTGCAAGGCCTCTTCGGCAGAGGGATGAACGGCGCAATGAGGACGACCCCCATCCACGCTCTGGAAACAATCTTGGCTCTCCCCTCGCTTCCAACTTGGATCAAGAAGGAGGCGATGGCGACGAACCTGCGATTAAGGGACCAGGGACTGTGGAAGTGCAGGGTGGAAAGAGAGGGCCATCTGGCGGTCGAGGTGACGAAAGAGTTGCCCCTCCTAAGACTGCCAGTAAAAGCACCGCTTAAACCATGGAGGTTCGATAAAAAGTACAAGTTCACAATACCGGAACGGAGTGAGTGGCAAAGGGAAGAATTCCGAACGGAATTAAGCAGAGAGGCGACGGTCTGCTACACGGATGGCTCTAAACTGTCAGCCAGGTAGCAATAAGCGCAGGAGTGTACGCGGAAAGCCTAGAAGTTCAGAAGAGTTAACCACTTGGAAAACACGCTACGGTGTTTTAGGCGGATGTGTATGCCATTATCATGGCAGCAACCCTATCCGAGGTCAAAAATGGCAGGAGGGACATATACATATGCTCTGACAGCCAGGCTGCTCTCAAGGCTCTAAGTGCACCCAAAATAGTCAGCAGTCTGGTGGAGGAGTGTGCACAAGCTGCAAACACTGGCTCAAGACAAAAGAGTGACACTGATGTGGGTCCCAGGTCATGAGAGAATACCAGGGAACGAGAAAGCGGACGAACTTGCCAGACTAGGGGCCGAAACCCAATACATTAGACCGGAACCTCTTCTGGGAATAACAAGGAAACAGGTACAGAGTGAGCTCAACAAATGGGCGAACAATGAACTGAAAACGTCCTGGAGGCAAGAGTCAAAGTGCAGACAGTCCAAGCTATTCGTGGATGGTCCGAATGTAGCCAGAACTAAATGGCTCTTAGGCAAGACCCGAAAGGACATTGGACTGATGACAGGGATGCCAATCGGCTGAACAAACATCTGACGCAAATAAGAGTAGCAGGAGATCCCGTGTGTCCCGCTTGCGGGCTCGAAGATCGGCGCAGCACTTGATAGCACAGTGTGACGATAGAGGAAGAAGAGCTGCACTCGCTCAAATGGGACGACATACTGAACTTCGTAAAGAAGACAGGGGGGCCCGGAGAGAGAGGTGCAGCGGAAGGGGTAAGGAACGGGGTATGGCAGAAAGGGCCAATGAACAGGCCTAATTGCCAGACCCACGGGCCGCCCCTATACTACTACTACTACTACTACTATAGAGGGTAAGCCATAGAATTGTGCGCCAAAGAAAAAGAGGTTTAAAACTCGCGAAATATATACTTTTTTAACATCCTTTAGGAACAATATAGTTATATATAGGTATAAGAATCTCAAAGAGTACTTACTTTAACACATACATGGTATACATTTTTGAAATCAGCAAAATAAGTAATAACATTTAAAAATGAAATTTATGGAGGGGATAAAATAAGAAAGTCGATTTCAAAATTTGACATATGCCAGTGGCGCACCGAGGGAGAGGGGGGATTTAGCGTCAACCCCACCCTCCCGAGATGCCTGGTTACAGTTGGCACAATCAAATGACAGCAGAAATAAAATAGATAAGTATATAGAGAACAAAATACAAGAGCCTAGACTTTAATTTTTAACAATTAAAAATATTGAAAAAATCATAAATTGCAAAATTTTTCGGCTGCGGCACCTTTCATTTTTACGATTTCTTATCAAAATGGTCTTTTTAATGTAATTTTATCAAAACATTCTGCCTCCGATTTGATGTCAAAAATCGCATCTTAAGAGTCATTTTCGCCTGCGGCGCATTTTACTATTTTTACAAACAAAAAATCAGACATTTAAATATTTCAACGCATCGGTATCGGTATGCCAAACGCGTTTGAAATAAGGCCAACAAGACTTGTTTAGACCATGTTTCGAACGATGACCGCTTTTTGAATAAGGGTGCGTTGACAGAACACTGAGAAATTTTCAAAGTTTTTTTCTAGAATGTTAGATTACAAAATTTGTTTGCTGGCGTAACTATTTTTTTCGCTGGGGCTACTAAACATATTATATTCCTATCCGAGTTCTAGCAAGAAACTCTGCTCTGTTGTAGCAGAAACTTTGATGTTCCAGCAAGATTGTCTAGCAACATAGGCGCCAGCTAAAACCACTTTACTGAAAAAATTCTCAGTGTACGTTCGTGGCATAGACAAACTACTTCAGACCGAACCCATTTTTTTTCTATGGTTCGTGGGTTCGTAACGTTACGTACATCCCTCGATCCATACGCAACGAGTGGAATCAGCTGTTCTATCACCCCACCCGTCAAAAAAGCGGGCATCGTTCAAAATATGTAGCATGAACAAGTCAAAAATGAAGTGAATTTTGGATTTGTTTCGAGCGCGTTAGGCAGTGGCGTAGCCAAAAATCGACTCTGGGGTTCCTATCTATCCTACCTATCAACCTACCAATCAACTACCTACCTATGGCAAATTTTTAAAAATTAGGTAGGTTCCTATTGCTTGAGCTCTTAGTTCAATTGAACTGAAGGGAGGGAAGAATATTAATTTTGAAGGTAAGTCTCCTCTAGTCTCATTTGCGTATATTTTTTTTAGAATTAACCCTTAAATGCGCCGCAGGCAAATTTTTTGAAAAAATTACATTAAAATGCTATTTTTCACGCGTCTCAAATGTTGTTGACAAAAAAATTGCCTAAAATATATAAAATTGGAACAATATTGAATATTGGTATAGGACCGCAGGCGAAAATTTACAAAAAAAAACAAAAAATTCTTGAATAATTTTGATCTCTTAGGTTTTTTGTAAAATATTTTTGAAAAACTAGATTGGGTTGAATGCCAAGAAGGGGTGGATTGCGGTGGTATAGATTTGTTGCCAAATCATAAATGCGCCGCAGATGAAAATTTTAAGAGAAATTATACTAATATACCATTTATTACACGTTTTAAATGCTGATAAATTCCTGAGAATTAAACTAAAATTATAAAAATTAATGACGACATAGCACCACAGGCAAAATTTTTAAAATTTAGGACATGACACCAAACACACGTCACAAACTGGAGTAAAGGGTCAAAAATGTGGGGGAGCTATAGCTCTCCCTGGGGCCCTTGATCTTGATTAATTTATTGTAGATTGGGTTGGACCTTCTGGGGGGTTTTAACCTCCAACCCCCCCCAGGCTACGCCACTGGGTTAGGTATACCGATACCGATGCGTTGATATTTACTTTAAGTGTCTATATTAAGGGTAAAACAACTCAAATTCCCAAAACCCCATCAATATTTACGATTTTACTTTAATTTTAAGTCAAAAATTGCATTTTGAGCGGTATTTTCTTAAAAAATTTTGCCTGCTGGAGCATGATTTTTACATCAAATTTTGGGCAAATAAACAATTTTAAATTTAGTTAACAATAAAGCTCAGGTCCGCCCCGGTTCCCTTGTATCAATTATGGTCAAATTTTTACTTAAGATTAAGTTTTTTTTAATTATTTATCCTTGGCCCTCCCCCCCAAGTCAATTTCTGGGTGCGCCACTGCATATGCTGCGATGACATTTGACAATATTGACATTTTTATTTTTATACTGTGCTAAAAGCTACTTATGCAAATTTTCTAAAAGACTATTTTTTTGTAAAATGCATAATAACCTGAAAAAGGGGGGAGGACATTTAAAATGGATGACCCCCTGTACGCGATGAGTAGTCCCAAATGTAAAATTGTTTGTTGTCGACTCTATAGAATCATTTAAGTAAATAATAACTCCTCCTTAGGTAGTGTGTTTTTAATAAGATAAAGAGTTAAAAACGACAAAAAAGTGAATTTTGCGGGTTTTGAACCTTTTTTTAGTCTACCACACCAATATGGTATGGGGAACTATTAAAATCGTGAAATTTTGACTTTTCTTAATTTTATCAAAAATGAGTTACTAAGGTTTCAAAACACCTTAATCAACGAAAAAAAAAGTTGTCTGTCTGTATTACACGATAACTCAAGAAGGTCTTATTCGATTTTAACGAAATTTGGTATCAAAATCCTTTATCGGCTGACCATGAACTGATTAACTTTTGGGTAGTGTGGTGTGGTACGTGGTTAAAGGGGGGAAAAGGGGAATAAAATATTTTTAAAAATTGTAACTTTGGAACAAAAGCAAGCAGTAGCGACATACGGTTTTCAGATTTAAGTTTCCATGAATATGAACTACAAATTTTGTTATAAAATCCAAATTCGTGGGAGCTTTAGTTTCCGAGTTATTTGAAAAAACGTTAAAGTATGTCAAAATCATAACTGCAGAAGTAAAGCAGCTATTGATATGCGGTTTTCAGATTTTGGTTTTCGTAAATATTACCCAAAAATTTTATTATAAGGTTCAAATCTTTCAAAGCTACAGTTTTCAAAATATTTTCATTTTCTTTCAACATAAAATAATTGATTGTATGGTGAACTATCCGTGCTTTCTAGGGGACTATTAAAATCGTGAAGTTAATTTTATCAAAAATGAGATATTACGGTTCCAAAACACCTTAATTGACGAAAAAAAAAAGTTGTCTGTCGGTCTGTTGTCTGTCTGTAAACGATAACTCAAGAACGCCTTAATCGATTTTAACGAAATTTTGTACAAAAATCCTCTATCGGCTGACCATGAACTGATTGACTTTTGTGTAGGGTGGTGGGGGATTGAAGGGGGGAAAAAGGGATAAATTATTTAAAAAAAATTGTAACTTTGGAACAAAAGCAAGTAGCGATATACGATAGCGATATATTTATCAAAATTTTTGATTAATATTTACGAAAACCAAAATCTGAAAACCGCATATCAATAGCTGCTTTACTTCTAAAGTTATGATTTTTTTATATATTTCAACGTTTTTTCAAATAACTCGAAAACTAAACCTCCCACGAATTTGGACTTAATGACAAAATTTGTAGTCCATATTCGTAAAAGCTTAAATCTGAAAATCGTATATCGCTACTTGCACTTGTTCCAAAGTTACAATTTTTTACAATACTTTATCCCCCTTTTCCCCCCTTCAACCCCCCACCTCCCTACCCAAAAGACAACAGAACAACAGACAACTTTTTCTTTCGTCGATTAAGGTGTTTTGGAACCTTTTAGTAACTTGATCATTTTTGATAAAATTAAGAAAAGTCAAAATTTCACGATTTTAATAGTCCCCCATACCATATTAGTATATTGGACTAAAAACGGCAATTTTCCTAACTTTTACCCCTAATTTATGAATAAACCTGTATTAATTGGGGGGGGTGCCTAGGTATATGACGAGATTGCTTTATTTTGGCATAGGTATTTCATGTGAAAACAACCCCTAAGGGATAGAGAGATACAGCGATTTAAAGTTTTATACCCGACAAAAAACTGCCTAGAACAGTTTTTTCTTTGATCGTGACACGTACCCATTTAGAAGCTCCAAAACCAGGACGCGTCACGTGATGCGGTTTTAAGTTTCTACATCCGTGGTTTTTAGAGTCAAACTGGTAGTAGATATTTAAAATTTTTTAGACAACAAAAACATCCTCTAACATTCTTTTTATTCTGAGCTCAGATTTAAACAGCTGTCGGTCGAGCACAGAACACAATTTGTATGTTGGACGGATTCTAATATATACGATTTGTAAGATGTATTAGTTGTAGAAAGTACGAGTTGTACGATGTACGGTTTGCAAAAAGTATGCTTTGTGTGATGTATCGTTATGCTATTTTATGATTTGCATAAAGTATTGTTTGTGCGATGTATATTTGTTTAAAATACGTTTGTAAAATGTATCTTTTGGAATAATTATAGGGACCCCAGATTTTCCCAGCTCTACTTTCGGCTTTTTTTTACCACAGAACAAGCTGTCATCATCGCAAGAGTAAGGTTATGTTTTCCGTCAACGTTAGATAAATTTAAAAAAAATTTGCTCATTTTTAATTTGTATTTCAACGCGAAATGTTCGTTAATTTATAACAAAATTTATCTAGGCATTAGGCAATCATGGCTGTGTTTATCAGCGAAATTACAAGTGGTTTTCGAAGGTGTTTTAATTAATTTTTTATCGCATTTCCTGTTTTTACAATATTTTCCTTTAATTTTGCTATAAATCAAAATAAAACTATGGAAACTAAGCCTCTAAACTCGGCGAACATAACAAACCCAAACAAAACCATTCTAGAAGAAACATTTTATGTTTTAACAAAAAAAAAGTGTATATTTAAAGTTCGGTTAACATCAGGTGGTTTGCATTTAATTAAGGAAAGTAATAGGAATTTTAAGGAGCAAGTCATACTCATTAAGGATATTATAGGTAAGAATCACTCTAAACTTATCTAGAATTAATGTGGCTCTTACAAATTTTTTTAGTAATTATGCAGTAGTGTTTTCTGCCATTTTTTATTTTTTTGAAAAATTCTCTATGGGGGCACCTATTAGGGTCCCCAGGACCCCAAATCCACCTGCTACATTTTTTTTTTTTAAGAGAAAAAAGGATGCTGGGGGGGGTTGTAATGTGTTTTTTTTTTGGGTTGGAATAGGTTGGGTTGGACCGAGGGTTGGGCTGTGTTGAATTGGGAAAAATTGAAAAAAAAACAACCGACGCAGGCGGATTTGGGGTCCTAGGGACCCTAGTAGGTGCCCCCATAAAGAATTTTTCATAAAAAATCAAAAATGGCAGAAAACCATATACTGCATAATTACCATTTTTTTTATTATTGGCAGGTTGCCAATGCTTTCGAAGCAAAAAAGTTTCCAAAAAATGCAATTGTAAAACTCTCCCTCGCTCGGACAGCTTGCAAGTGGTTGAAGAGAATTCAGAAGAAATGGATAACTCTGACATGAGTGCTTACTTATATATTTATGCCTACATTATACAAGGAACTAAGTCATCCAATAGAAAACGAGAGCGCACTACTATCACCCTCCGGTTCAGGTCCTTTGACAAATATGAAGATAACTATAAAGAAGCTCAAAGATGGAGAACAGCTATTAAAAAACTAATTTATGGTGAATATATCTCTAGCGCTCATGTAGCTGACTTTACATTAAATCAAAAATACAAAGACACAAGAAGGTTGTTAATCTTATGTAATCCAAAAAGTGGTGCTGGTAAAGGAAAACAGATTTTTCAGCACAAAGTAGCACCCATTTTGAGTGAGGCAGAAGTTCCATATGATTTACATATGACAAAGCATGCTAACTATGCCAGAGATTTTGTTAAAAATAGTAATTTGTTCCAATGGAGTGGAGTGATTGTGGTAAGTAACTTTTCAATCAATTTTTATTGGAATTCTGTTAATTTTATCTCTTTGATAACCTTTTTCATAACAGCCCTTTAGTTTTCAAATGGATGGATGGAATTGATAAAGAAATTGCAATACTATTCAACAGAATCCTTTTTATTTTTATTAAATAGCTTTGTACTTAAGTTAATCTATCTAATCTAAAAAGCTAATAATATAAGTACCAAGATAGGTACTTATCTTGGCACTTACCTAAATTAAGTTCTCAAAGTAATTTTAAATATCTGCTTAACATTTTCTTTGTAATGCAATTTCTTCAGAGCTTCAATCAGTTCTTGACCCAGTGTCAAATTTTATTTGGGTTTTTTACAGTTTTTTTTATTAAGAAAATCACAAGAAAAATCAAAAAACCCTTTTTTACCTATTCAGGAGAAATCCAAAATATATTTAGTGTCTATATCCTTGTTTATTTTTTTTTTGTATATGATATCCTTGGTTAAATCTCAATCTCACTACATTTTTCCTGTTTTAGTTAAAACTAATTATACTTACTCTTGTCCTTACCTATTTCACACAAATGCAATTAGGCCATTAGACACAAATTACCTTGTTTGTTTATAACATAAAATACATGCCATATATATTATATATATATATATAGCTAGAATTTTAGTTTACTTGGTTAGTTATATGTATGGTCAACCAATTACCTATATATTTATGTAGGGATATTTCAACAAAATAAATGTTTTTTAATTAATGCATTATTATAATGGACATGCATTATTGTTGGGGAGATATTTTATTTTGCAGAAAGCATTAAAAAAACATGCAAACCAAAAAAATATATGTAGGATGTTTCAAAATTCAGTATAAAGTTTTTCAGGGGCATATTTTTCAGGTCAAAATAAGACTTTTTACTGTGTAGATAGGGTGACAAAGGGTTTACGGACTCATGTTTTATAGAAAAGTCTTATTTTGACCTGAAAAATATGCCTTTAGAATCTTGATACTGAATTTTTAAATTCATCCTGTATATTTAGGATTTCTAAATATATTTAAAAAGGAAAAAAGCTTAAAAAAATAAGATAGTCAAATTTATTTTTTTTTAATGTTTATTTTCATCCCAACTTTCGATTTCACCTCAAATGCAAAAAATCACCTATTAAAATAACGAAATTATTTTTTTGTAATATTATTATCTCATAACAGACTGAGTAATAGACTTTTTCTTATAATTTTTTTTGTAAAGTATAAATCTCGGTGTAGTTTCTATTAGTTTAATTAATTACAATGTGTGACACGATTTCGGTAACCGAAAAACTGATGGAATAGAATAGAATAGAATCTATATTTGCCTTTGTTTGCTATAATTTGTAGATTAGATACGTCAATTTTCTTAAAAATTATCACATGATATAAGTGCACAAAATTTTACATAGATTTTAATAAAACAACAAAATACAGCCGAATTAAAACAATAATAATATCTCTAGTCAAACAAACAAACACAGTATAATATATAAATAAAGACTTAAAATTTAATGCTCAGGCTTATTAAATTTTATATTACAAAAATCTTCATAATTGTGCAAAAAATTTTTTTTAAGTTATAAATAATTATATAATTATGCCAAAACCAAAGTCTTAAAAGAACCTGGAAAAGTCTGGATAGAGCCAGAAAAAGTCTGGCTACACTCTGGAAACGTCTGGATATACTCTGGAAAAGTGAAAAGACCCCGGGAAAAGTCTGGCTACACTCTGGAAAAGTCTGGAAAGACCCTTAAAAAGTCTGGAAAGACCCCGGAAAAGTCTGGATACACCCTGGAAAAGTCTGGAAAGACCCTTAAAAAGTCTGGAAAGACCCCGGAAAAGTCTGGATACAGTCTAAAAAGTCTAGAAAGTCCCTGGAAAAGTCTTGCTACAGTCTGGAAAAGTCTTGTTACACTCTGGAAAAGTCTGGAAAGACCCTAAAAAAGTCTGGCTACACTCTGGAAAAGTCTAGCTACACTCTGAAAAGACTTTGGAAAAGTCTGGATACACTCTGGAAAAGTCTGGAAAGACCCTGAAAATTCTGGAAAGACCCTGGAAAAGTCTGGAAAGACCCTGGAAAAGTCAGGATACACTGGAAAAGTCTGGAAAGACCCTGAAAAAGTTTGGCTACACTCTGGAAAATTCTGGAAAGACCCTGGAAAAGTCTGTATACACTCTGGAAAGATCCTGAAAAATTCTGGCTACACTCTGGAAAAGTCTGGAAAGGCCTTGGAAAAGTCAGAATACACTCTGGAAAAGTCTGGGAAGACCCTGAAAAAGTTTGGCTACACTCTGGAAAAGTCTGGAAAGACTCTTGAAAAGTCTGGATACACTCTGGAAAAGTCTGGATGTACTTTGGAAAAGTTTGGAAAGGCCCTGGAAAAGTCTGGCTACACTCTGGAAAAGTCTGGAAAGACCCTGGAAAAGTCAGGATACATTCTGGAAGTCTGGAAAGACCCTGGAAAAGTTTGGATACACCATGGAAATACTCTGGAAAAATCTGGAAAGACCCTCTAAAAGTCTGGATACACTATGGAAAAGTCTGGATACACTCTGCAAAAACCTGGATACACTCTGAAAATGTCCGAGTACACCATGGAAAAGTACGGGTACTACACTCTGGAGAGTGTACACCCCTGAACAGTGAGGATACACCCAAGAAAAGTCTCGATATAGCCTGGAAAACTCTGACCGACCCAACCTAACCCATGGGAATACATGTATGCATGTATATTTTATATATGTTCTTAAGCAAGGGAAGTTTTAGAGTAAAACTTTACTCGATTTCTTTTTTAGAAAGGGGAGCAGCATGAGCTAAGTAGTCTGCGCCATCCAGATTTATCTCAAAATTCTCTTCTAAAGCACTAACAATCTCTCAATATCTTTGGAAACCCCCATATAATTATCCCATAACCAAGTCTGCTCATTACATGCGCATATATGTGGAGTAGCACAGTGCCTCTGCTTACCGATTCTAAGAAGTTTCTGATAAAAAAAACAACAGGATGCAATCTTGGATGTAACAAAATCTATGTTGGGGTCTCCAGGTCAAGTTTTTATCGACGAATACTACCAAAAACTTGGTATGATCTTCATTATGTAAAAATTCTACAGGATTCTAGTTTTTTGTTTAAAATTTGAGGATCTACAAGATCAAAAGCCTTCCTAGAGTCATAGAAAAGACCACAACAGATATTCCTGGAGTCAAGGCTACACTCTGGAAAAGTCTGGAAGGACCTTGGAAAAGTCTGGATACACTCTGGAAAAGTCTCGAATAACCCTGGAAAAGTCCGGGTACACTCTGGAAAAGTCTGGAAAGACCCTGGAAAACTCTGGATACACTCTGAAAAAGTCTGGATGCACTTTGGAAAAGTCTGGAGAGACCCTGGAAAAGTCTGGCTCTGGCAGAGATTCAAAAAGTACTGTCTCCGTAGATTTTCCTTTCACAAAGTCGTGTTGCGTCTCAGCCAGTACACTCTATTTTGTAAAATAAGTAATCAGAAACACAGTCAGATTCACAACTGGTTTGTAATTTATCTCCCTTTTTAAAAAGTGGTACCACCTTGCTGATCTTTAACTTGTCAGGAAAAAATCCTTTTAAAAAGGAGCAATTAGTAATATTTTCAAGGGGTAAAGAGATCTGATTAGATATTTGTTTCAAGATGTTATATGGAATTTCATCTGAACTTGCTGACTTTTTGTTGGAAACCACCTTCCTACTTGTTTTAGAACCATAAGTACAACAATTAAATTGATTTTAATAAATATTGATCATGTTAGTGACAGCGAAACCGAACTACGATCATGTTAAAATGTAAATAAATAACTAGGTAGTATTTAAGATTTTTTATTATTCACGTCATTTTCTCTAATTACATTAATTTAAACATGATACTTTTATTGTTATTTTTTTCCTTAGAAAATGAATCATTTTTGAATTACTTTCTTAATTACATACAATAAATTAAAAAAAATTAAGTCCGGCCCTTTTCGATTCTCTTCTATTTGCTCATTTACAATGGACAGCTTTAAAAAAGGTGGACCAATCAAATCCAAACCAAGGGTGTATGATATGGTAAAATTCAAGGGGATTTCCAATTCAAAACCTGGTATGAAAACATAAAATGTCTGGATAGAAAACAGATAACAACCCTAATTATGATTAGAACAGGCCACTGCCTTTCTGCTGAACACTTATTCAGAAGTAACATAAAAGAATCGCCCCTGTGCGAGTGTGGTCAGACCGAAGATATTAATCATATTTTTTTGGGCTGCCCTATAAATGCACTAGAAAACTTGGACCTATACCGTGCTCTTGCAGACACTGGAATGGCCCAACCATTCTCTATGGGAATCGTTCTGGGAGCCTTCAACCAAAAAAAGTTTTAGAACCCAAAAAAAAACACAGAAAACCTAACCAAAATTTTTTATGAAATAACAAAAAACCAGAAGAAAATATCTTAAAGTATCCCACCCAAAAAATTTTTTGTTTGTACTAAAAGAAAGTTTGTGTTATTTTTTTTATATGTTTTAAAAAAAATTAATGTTGTATGCTTTTTGTTACTGAAAGAATGACTAACACCTCCATAGTCCTATCCCAGTATTAAAAGAAAAACAAGAAAAAAGAATAAAGCAAAGAAAAGAAGAGAGAGAAGCAAGACAAGAGGAAGAACTTCTCAAAAGAAGAAAGAATCTCAAAAAGAATACAGGAAACCAAGTGACCTAGATTCAGACAAACTTGGAATCCAAGGGAGTGGGCTGGCAGATTGTCTCAGACAGAGACAGAGCCAAAAACGCAAGATAGATAGATAGATATTTGCTCATTTATTACAATTTATTACAATCGGGTCATATCCGATTATAACAAACTTGTTATACTCTTAATATATTAATATTAATACTCTAAATATATTAATTTTTGGGTTTGAGATCAAATATAATTTTATTAATTAATGAAAGGCTAAATACAAACACATAAATGATGTTAAAATTTAACTTAATAAAAGTTTAGCTTTATGAAAAAATCATAAATAAGATTTAACAAATTATATTTGTACTTAAAAATCCATTTACCTAATTTGGTTTTAATAATCTTCGGTATTTCCAATAGTACCAGTAATAAGTAGATGACCGCAATTAAAAAGAGTTTCGGAATTCGAGGGGCCTCTTATTATAAAAAAAAATAAAAAAATCCTATAAGATTTATTTTAAGAAGTCAAAACTGACCGTTCAGAGTGACCGCTTTTAACGGGTGGCCGAAATGAGAAGTTTCACTGTAGATTCGAAAAAGCACATTATTTTATAGAGCGCAGTTCACAGGTGTCAAATATTTATTTGTAATTTATAGTTGAAAAGTTTCGATTTTGTATTATTTTGTATTAAGACATCACTTTCGGTCGGTAATATGCTGTATCCTAAAAATACCCTCCAAATAAAAATTTTGACATGACTTGCGCTGCGGCGTGCTATTCTACATAATTTTAAACTCGGTGTTAGTTGGTCAGTCGCCCAGTGTATTTTATACATAAATATGAAATGTTTTTTCAAAATTAGGTTTTAATTTATGAACTTAAAAACTTTATAACCTCGTTTATAACAAAAATATGAATTCAATAAGGAACACAAATAAAATACTGTGGCCTGAAAAAATCGTAAAATCATACCAGGGTGGCCATTTTCTGGAAAACCGGGCAAAGTCAGGGAATTTCGACGGCCAGGCAAAAGTTAGTGAAATATCAGGGAATTTGGAATTTTAAAAAGCATAATAAAAAGTGTTGTATTTATTTCAAATCGGTTCCTCAGCTTTGCAGCTTACCCGAGTCAACTTTTTTCATATATACCGGGTGGGCCATAAAAAACCGGACAAAATGTTTTCCGTTATAACTTTTAAACCATACCACCGATTTTAATGCAACAAACTGTTCTTTGCAGGGAATTGAGCGGTAAAATGTAACCATATTTTAAAGGTATTGTACCAAAGGTCGAAATAGTGAAATTCTAGGAAGATTGTATGTCTGTGCTAGGAGATATGAGCCGTCTGAACCTATGAAGACTTTCTCGTAACTTGAAAATAACTTTGTAGATTGTAGGTGTTTTTGTATGAGTTTGGTCTCATTCGAAATGTAATTATTATTTAAAGGCTTTAAGCCTTGAAAAGTCAATAACTAAGAAAAATGTTAAAAACAGAGGACAACCTTATTTTTTGCATTTACATTTTTTTTCACATTTATTCAATTATTTCGGTACGAACCATTAAATATTGACTCCTAAAGATTAAATTTTCTCCAAAAATGAAGAGCAAAATGGTTGTAAATCAGAGATTGGTCTGGTAGTCAACCCCAAAGAACCTTATACAGGGTGTCCCAAAAGTCTTAGTCCCCCCCTTATATCTCCAAAAGCTTTTGAGATATTGTAACAATTCATTGGGAACTTCAATAAGAGGCAAAATGGAAATAATCTAGAGGAACGGTATGTATTGTCGCCCTTTTCTTGGGGCGGCCTGGGGGCGGCATGCCAAAACAAGTTAAATAGAAACACATATCGAGTTGCACCACATTTTAATGGTCTACTAAAGTGCTCTGTTCTAACGTCAATATTATTGACATCTGTCACTCCTGTCAAAAGTTATTGGGAATAATTTTATATATTAAAAAGTCCCCACTTAAATCTCCAAAAGCTCTTGAGGTATTATAAAAATACTTTGGAAACTTGGTGAAATGGAAAAAATCTAGAGGGACGATATCACCGCACTTATTTCTGAGGCGGCCTAGGGGCGGCTTACAAAAAAAAACTTAACTGGAAATGCATATCGAGTCGTACCTCATTTTAAAGGTCTTTAAAAATGCTACATACTATCATCGATATAATTGACGTATGTCACTTCCGTCGAAAGTAATTTACGGTAAATTAATTATTAAAACCATTAACATTAATAATGGGTTGTTGTAAAGGCAACACCATAACGTTTATTTTACAAATCTAGGTAGAATACATTTGATTATATTACAAAAACTGTTGAAAGTGACCTCCTTGAACTTCTTGGCAAAAATAAAGTCTATTTTCGAATTTGCCTCGAACGTTTCTAGCATCTCAGGAGTAATAGATCGACTAATCTGAATTACTCGTTCTCTTAACTGCTGCAAGTCTCTCGGCTTTGTCCGGTAGACCCTCTCCTTAATGTAGCCCCACAAAAAAAAAGTCAAGAGGAATTACGTCATATTTGTTTGACAGGATTTTCTTTTATTTTATTATGATGCCATGGAATCAGCCTACTAGATGTAGGTCCTTACTTTTTTCTGACAATAACGCAACACATTAAACGGAAAACCCAAGAAGGTACTGCTTGATATGTTAAATTGTTTCAAATAACTTTTGACAGGAGTGACAGACGTCAATATTATTGATGTTGGTATGCAGCATTTTCAGAGACTTTTAAAATGAGGTGCGACTCGATATGTGTTTCCATTTAATTTTATTTTTTTTCAGTATGGCGCCCCCAGTTGCCTCAGAAATAGGGGTGGCAATGCCGCCATTGTAAATTTTTTCCATTTTGCCTCTTATTAAAGTTCTTAAAGTAGTGTTACAATATCCCAAGAGCTTTTGGAGATATAGGGGGGGACTAAGACTTTTTGATGTATCAAATTGATCCCAATAAGTTTTGACAGGAGTGACAGATGTCAATAATATTAACGTTAGGATAAAGCATTTTAGGAAACCATTAAAATGTGGTACAACTCGATATGTGTTTCCATTTAACTTTTTTTAGTATGCCGCCCCCAGGTCGCCCCAGAAAAAGGGAGTATTGTTACAATGTCTTAAAAGCTTTTGGAGATATAGGGGGGTACTAAGACTTTTGGGACATCCTGTATAGGCACCTTTCAGCCTCTGTTTTTTTCCATTTTTCTGCTTTTGTTTCCTCGTCTTGACTTGATACCCAAACTTTGCTTATACTCAATGTCATAAACAGAAATGGTTTTAGGGGGGAAGTTGAGGATCCTTGGAGGGGGGTAACTATTTTATTCTTAATATTTAATAGTTTAAGGGGGGTATAAGCCTTCCAGCCTCCATCCTGCGTACGCCTATACCCTTAAAGAGTACCTATAGACAAAAAATATCAATGCAAGAAATAAGGTTGTCCTCTGCTTTTAATTAAATTGTGCCTACGCCATTTAATTACTTTTTGAATGAGACCAAATCTATAAAAAAAACCACCAGGGAAAATGAAACAACCTAGTACTTGGCAGGTAACCCAACCCACTTTTTTAAAAATATTCCATAATAAAGTTCAATTTTTTCTTAATTTTCCATTTAACATGCAAAAAATTTAGGAGACCATTAAAATGTGGTGCAACTCGATATGTGTTTCCATTTAACTTTTTTTAGTATGCCGCCCCCAGGTCGCCCCAGAAAAAGGGACGGCAATACCGCTCATCTAGATTTTTTTCATTTCGCCTCTTATTGAAGCTCCCAAAGTATTGTTACAATGTCTTAAAAGCTTTTGGAGATATAGGGGGGTACTAAGACTTTAGGGACACCCTATATAGGCACCTTTCAGCCTTTGTTTTTTTCCATTTGTCTGCTTTTGTTTCCTCGTCTTGACTTGATACCCAAACTTTGCTTATACTCAATGTCATAAACAGAAATGGTTTTAGGGGGGAAGTTGAGGATCCTTGGAGGGGGGTAACTATTTTATTCTTAATAAACATAATAAACATTGTTTATCGTCTCCTGATGATGCTAACGTTGTTAGCGAAACGCGCGTTGAGTGCAAAAAAGTGTAGTTTTGGTTTGTGGAAAACAATCATAACTTTGTTTTAGCGCAACCAAAGGTTCCAAATTCCCAACATAGTAGGTGTTGGGTTGGACTACTTAAAATTTGAGAAAATTATACTAAAAATGCCATTTTTAACATGTTTTAAATGTTGTAGGCAAAAATTTAACTTTTTTGCAATTTAAGCTAAAAATTTTGAACTTCAGGATGAAGCGAAACTTTTAAGGGAAATTTTACTAAAATATGTAACAATCAATGATGCGTAGGTAAAAAGTTTTTGCATGTTAAATGGAAAATTAAGAAAAAATTGAACTTTATTATGAAATATTTTTAAAAAAGTGGGTTGGGTTACATGCCAAGTACTAGGTTGTTTCATTTTCCCTGGTGATTTTTTTTATAGGTTTGGTCTCATTCAAAAGGTAATTAAATGCCGTAGGCACAATTTAATTAAAAGCAGAGGACAACCTTATTTCTTGCATTGATATTTTTTGTCTATAGGTACTCTTTAAGGGTATAGGCGTACGCAGGATGGGGGCTGGAAGGCTTATACCCCCCCTCAAACTATTAAATATTAAGAATAAAATAGTTACCCCCCTCCAAGGATCCTCAACTTCCCCCCTAAAACCATTTCTGTTTATGACATTGAGTATAAGCAAAGTTTGGGTATCAAGTCAAGACGAGGAAACAAAAGCAGAAAAATGGAAAAAACAGAGGCTGAAAGGTGCCTATACAGGATGTCCCAAAAGTCTTAGTAACCCCCCTATATCTCCAAAAGCTTTTAAGACATTGTAACAATACTTTGGGAGCTTCAATAAGAGGCGAAATGAAAAAAATCTGGATGAGCGGTATTACCGTCCCTTTTTCTGGGGCGACCTGGGGACGGCATACTAAAAAAAGTTAAATGGAAACACATATCGAGTTGCACCACATTTTAATGGTCTCCTAAAATGCTTTATCCTAACGTTAATATTATTGACATCTGTCACTCCTGTCAAAACTTATTGGGATCAATTTGATATATCAAAAAGTCTTAGTCCCCCCCTATATCTCCAAAAGCTCTTGGGATATTGTAACACTACTTTAAGAACTTTGCATTGCCACCCCTATTTCTGAGGCCACTGGGGGCGCCATACTGAAAAAAATAAAATTAAATGGAAACACATATCGAGTCGCACCTCATTTTAAAAGTCTCTGAAAATGCTGCATACCAACATCAATAATATTGACGTCTGTCACTCCTGTCAAAAGTTATTTGAAACAATTTAACATATCAAGCAGTACCTTCTTGGGTTTTCCGTTTAATGTGTTGCGTTATTGTCAGAAAAAAGTAAGGACCTACATCTAGTAGGCTGATTCCATGGCATCATAATAAAATAACTTTGTTCCAACACCTACTAAACCGGTGAGGGAGAGGGGGGTCAGGGAAAAACTTTAAAAATGTTCTGGAAAACCGGGGAAAGTCAGGGAATTTGGTATTACAAAAAAAGTGGCCACCCTGTACCAGTATCATACCAGATTCTTATTTTAGTACACGAGCACAACCATTTTATAGAAGGTCACTTTTCGCTGGATGTAATAGGACAGTGATTTGGACACATTAAGTTTAAAGACGGCGTCTGGTCAGCTTACATCTATTATATTTTTTAGGTAGGAGGCGACGGCATACTGTTTGAAGTTATCAACGGCATCTTCGAGCGAGGGGACTGGTCGGAAATCCTCAAGTCCGTGCCGATAGGCATCATTCCAGGCGGATCTGGAAATGGCCTAGCCAGAAGTATAGCGTATCAGTTTTCCGAGCCCTACATGCCCGCTTCCTTGCCGGCCACCTTGGCTGCGGTTAAAGGTATAAGGAATATTCCTTACAAGTTTTTTTCATTGTTTCCCAACCGGTTTCGGCTACAATGCCATCATTAGGGGTTAGGAACAATTATGTTGCATATCACAAAACCGAGAATAGTAAGGGAATTTCGACGGTCAGGGAAAAGTCAATGAAACTTCAGGGAATTTCGACAAAAATCTGGAGTTTTAAAAAGCATAATAAAAAAGCTGAGAAAAAGCGTTGGACCATAAATTCCTTGAAATTTAAAAACAACAGAACTATTTAAAAATGTGTACTTTGTAAAAAAGTTTTTAACAAATTTAGAGTTTTAAGTTTACAACAGTAGGTATTTACAGAGTTGAATGTCTTTGCTTCTTAGGTATTTTCCAGACATACGTTCTTTGATGGCTCATATCATATACCATCCTCATAGAATTTCACTATTTTGACCTTTGTTACAATACCTTCAAAATATTAAAATATGGTTACATTTTACTGCGGGGCATAGGTCCATGTTATCCGTGCAGGGTTCTTTCGAAAATTTTGCCTGCGGCGGTATAATGAAAAGTAATGTCATTATTTTCTACAAATTTTCGCCTGCGGCGCATTAGTGACTTGATTTTCCCAACGTATCTAAAATTTGTACTAGATTCGACCCCAACCCAGTCCTTGGCAGGTAACCCAACCCAGTTTTTTAAAAATATTCCATAATAAATATAAAGAAGGTCAATTTTTTCTTAATTTTCCGCTTAACATATAAAAAAATGTTACCTAAGGATCATTGATTGTTACAATTTTAGATAAATTTTAGGGATTGTCTTTTCAGCAATATTTAAAAGATGTTACGATGGCATTTTTAGAAGACCCAACCCAACTTAGTCCCTCTTGGAAGGTAACCTAACCCACTTTTGTTAAAATAAAAATTTTTAGCTCACACTGCAAAAAAATTAAATTTTTTCCTTCAACATTTATGTTAAAAATGGCATTTTTACAACCCAACTTCTACTAAACCGGTGAGGGGGGAGGGGGTCAGGGAAAAACTTTAAAAATGGTCTTGAGAACCGGGAAACGTCAGAGAATTTGGTATTACAAAAAAAGTGGCTACCATGTAACAACAAATGGAATAGTATACCCACTACACAAACACAAAATTGCACAAAAAATTTTCTTATATTGGGTCATTCCATATCAAATCAACCAAAAAATCACAAAAATTTTACGCGACCAATTCCAATTTTGATGATTTTTGGTATATATTTTCTTCTTACCATAAAAGTTGAAAATGCAAATTTTTAGATTTTTTTGATTCGTAGTTTTTTTTTTAAATTTTTCAAAATAAAAAAGTCAGCATTTTGACCTTAACAAGAATGTACAAAACTAGCAATATCTCGAGAACCACTTACACTAGGAAAGTAATAAATGGCTCATTTTAAAGTCATTTTGAAGCTCTTTTTTATGAAATATCACAACATAATTTTAACAAAAAAAAAAATTGAAAATAAAAAATTAAAAAAAAAAAATTGAAAAATTCAAAAAGGCCATTTTTAATTTTTTTTTTTTAAAATATATAATTTTGGTCAAAGTGTTACTTAATTATCCACAAAATTTTATGATGGAGAAATGATGGGTTCAATGTCAAAAAAAATATCAAAAATATTAAGTACATTAAAAATCATGCATTTAAAAAAATAAACATATTTTAGGAGCACCAATAGTGCACTGGATATTAAAATAAATAAATTTGTTGGATGGATACAGGTTTTAAAAAATACCCAGAGGCTTTATCTACAAATTATTTTATTTTAAATTCGCAAAAGAAATAAACAAACTTTTCTACTTCGTTGATAAAAATTAGACAGAAAACACTAAGACTAACTATATACCTTAAATTTATTTTTTTAACTTTCTTTTAAGAATTTCTGATGAATCTGACATTTCTTTTTTGCTGACATTGTAAGTTCTGCCAGTAGCAGTGTTGGGTTCAACTTTTTTTTATAAGACTTTCTGGTTTAATAATTAAAATATCTTGAGGTGTTGGGTAAAAAAATGATGAGGCAGGTCCTCGTGGATGAAGAAAGCTTACTTTCAGTTCTCCGCTCTCATTATTTTTCCCCAAGACACAAGCCAGCCACCAAGCACTGTCATATTCTACAGTGACAAACCCTGACTCGATATTTTGCAAAATAATGCTTCCACCTTTAAAAAGATTATGTGTTTCGACCTCTAAGCATGTAGAAAACTGTTTTGCCAAAAACGTGCTTTCTGTAAGAGGAATTACAGCATGAATTTTTTGTGTCCCCGGTATTGTTAAGACTTCCGCAAATCTTTTATTCAAAATTATTTCATGATTTGTATAATCTGCTTCTGTGCAATATTTAAAATCAATGCCAGATATGTTTTCTTCACACCAAGTAAACAATTGTAGAGGTGTCATTATTTGATTGTCATAGGGCCTCTGCAAACTGGCTTTGGCAGCAAGTCTTTTAACAGTTCCTCCCAAGCCATCGCAGGCACTTTTGCCATACGAGGTGGCAAAATAATGCCACTCTGCTTCAACACCAAAATCTTTTTTATGCAGGCATATATTCAGAAAATTCTTTTTGTTTATGTACTGCGCAGCACATCCATCCGAAAAATAAGTACGTCTCCGGTAGAAAAGAGGTTTTGTAAGTAAATATTACAATGGGGGGCAATGTTAATCTGATTACTGATACAGAATGAAACGTAGGATATAATTTTTTATTAAATAAAATATTGTTAAATATTTTTATAATATCGCTTTAAACCCCATTATATTCTTCTAATTACCAAAATGCATTGTCTATTTATAGGCGATTTTTCATGCATGTGACATTTTTAATAAATTTTTTCACATTGAACCCATGATTTGTCCATCTCAAAATTTTGTGAATAGTTTAATAACACTTTAAAGAAAATAATATAATTTTTTGAAAAAAATTAAAAATGGCCTTTTTGAAATTTTTCAAAAAAAAAATCAAAAAATTTTTTTTTTATTTTTTTTTTCAATATATGTTATGCAATATTCTCATATGAAAGGTCTTTATAAGAGCTTTAAAATGAACCTTCACCTACTTTTCTATTATAAGTGGTTCTTTGGATATTCCTAATTTTGTGCGCACATGTTAAGGACAAATAAGTGACTTTTTCGATTTTCAAAAATTAATTCAAAATAAACAACTGGTCAAAAAAGTCTGAAATTTTGGATTTTCCAGTTTTTTGGTAGGAAAAACATGTATACTAAAAATCATCAACATCGGAGATGGTGTGGTAAAATACCCTGGTTGACTTGATATGGACTGACCCTATTGTTGTTTTTATAAAATTATTTAAATTATGTGGCAAAATCATGCAGAACCTATAACGAGTCCCTATAATTTGTAAGAATTATACACGATCAAAACGTAATTTAGAGAAATACACAGGAGCAAATCGTTTTTTTTTCGAATCGAATTTTGTAAAAAATTAACAATACAGAAGTCGAAATTCATAGGAAAGTATTAAAACCGTACACCCCAGATGTGTGCGTCCCATCGATGTTAGTTAGTACGTCGATGGTGCGTCCTTAGGTATTTGGCAGGGCACATAATAAAATTTTCAAAAAATAATTAAATTACAGAGAAAAACGATTATTTTCGTCATGAAAATGATTGCACGGAATGAGATTCCAACAAAAAATGATATATTTTTATTTTTAAAAATATACAAGGCAGGAAATAATCCAATTAAAAATATACAAGCCAAAATTACCAATATGCGCGTGCAGTTTGCTTCTGAAAACTTACCAATTAAAAAAAATATATTAACTATATTTTCAACACTTAAACTGAGTTTAAACCTGCCCGCCTCCCAACTCGGTTTAAGAATAAACCAAGATGCTTAACTGTTCGAAAAGATTAAACCAATTTTAAGCTACAAACCGAGTTTAAACCGCTCCTGAACAATCGGGCTTTAAAGTCAGACCATACTTGGGTCAGGTCGGCTAATAGTGGCAGGCCGTATTCCAGTAAAGTCTCTATTGACAGGCTTTTCACATTTTAAAAGGTGGTGCATTTGCACACCGTGAACATTCAAACAACTAGTTAGAACGCATCCCTGCACCAAACGAGTAGTCCCTGGCCGTAAAAAAATCGAAACCAACCAGTACTACGTTGTACTTATATTCAGTTTTTACTAATTTCTTTTTTTGTACGGATGTACGAATTTGCTATTGTATTTTATACCACTTTACGATTTTTATGTTGTTCTTTCTAAAAAATTATGTGACTCCCTTATGGTAAAGCCATGATGAATAATTTAGTTAAATACCTATTAAATGATTTTTAGATGTGCTTAAATACACTTATAGTAGGACACGTTTTTTGGTAAATTTAAACACTATAAAGAAATTTGATTGAAAGAAATTAATACCACCTGATGTCTCACACACTTTGTGTGCTTTTAAAAATTAAAATTTTTGCTGTTTTTTGAAAAAAAAATGGCAAAATAAAAATCAAATGCACGACACCATTCAAGATGAAGACAGATGACATAACAGAAACTTTTATTAAACAATTGCCTTAACTTATTTTCATCTTTCTCTAAAATGATTTTTTATAGCCTGCTGTCTCTCTTCAACAACGTTAAATAGTTTTGCACTTCACTACATTATCTATCCATCTACCTCTAAAATTCTGCCCTCTCTCTCTCTACTGGCAGTACTTTTTTTGAACGCCTAAAAAACAGTGAAAACTTGGAAAAATTTGAGAGTTTTTTTCTAGAAATCGAAAGTTTTGAAAGAAAGCTTTAAAATGTGAGCAAAATCATGGCATAAAAAAGTGAAAAACATAGTAAAAATTGCTTAAACAAAAACATTACCCTTAAATTATGCTAAAATATTTTAAGCATTTAATTACCATCATGGCTTTACCATTATACACAGGTACTATAAAAATAAAAAATAAAGTGTATAGGTTTTGATTTCCCTTCATAAATCATATTTGAATATATTTTAGAACAGCAATACATACAAACACCATTATCCTCTTCAATTTGTTATTATGTTAAATAATTTTTCCTAATGAAATATTTCCTACCCTCTGATAATGGAATTGTAGCCGAAACCGGTTGGAAAACAATAACAAAACGTGTGAATAATATTGGACCCGACCCAACCCTGGAGACTTCGCCCCATTCTAAAGGTTAATGAATCAAATCTAGGAACGAGGTTAACTCTATGAGCTAAAAAAGATAATTTTAAAAAGGACTAAAAAGATAAAAACACAGAAACTCACTCAAGTAGCTACCGATTGTTATGAATGTTTTTTCTGGTTCCTTTTTTTGACACTCTTCTATTTCTTTGACTTGCGCGACATATAGAGCCACAAAATCATAAATGCTATTTTTAAATTTTTGTTGAAAAAAAAATCCCCCAAACTGAAGCAGTGCATCACAGTAATACACATGTTATTTATGGTGCCCTGAGGTGGACCAACACCGTCTCAACTATTAAAAAGTCAGTTATTATCTTTTGGCTCACTATCTCGGCCATATTGACACCAAACTGATAGAAAATCCATGTTTTACCTGTCAATTTGGTTATAAAAATGGAGTAAACAATAGGATAAAGGGCACTGAAGAGATAGGAGTTAACTGGCATTTTAGTTAAAAACGGTGTTGGGTGTATACACTCAAATCTTGGACGGTTTTTAAACTCCACTATAACTTATTTCTTGACTATTTGTTATAATATATTTTAGGTTCTGTGATTCCAATGGATCTAGTCAGGGTAGAAACCACTAAGCAAATTTTATTTTCATTTTTATCTGTGGGATGGGGACTAATATCCGACATTGATATCGAGAGTGAGAGGTATGTATAGAATTTTCGTCGAAATACGTTACTTACGAAGGCTTAACGTGACCCGCTCGGTTATTTTTTGCAACCAATCAGATTTATTTCTATGCAAAAGCTGCAGCTGATGGGTGATAATTCGTTTTTTTGTTTTGTTAGGTTTTTTATTTTTTTGTGAAAGTGAATTTGTAAAAACAGGAATTTTCTATTCTATATTCATTGGCAGTTTGTATGTGGGCAATTACGGTTGATGGTGTGGTAGTAGCTTTTAGAAACGTTCGCTCAATTGGTTGTCTGGAGTTTTAAAAGTTCAATTTTACTTGCAGATTACGAATACTAGGTGGAACAAGATTCACGATATGGTCGTTAGCCAGACTTATAGGTCTCAGAGATTACGGGGGTCGTTTGTCATACTTGCCCATCGATGTACCATTTACCAATGCCAATGAAAAGCTGTTGCCAATGGCGAGCAGTATAGGAAGCAGTTTGAATTTTCCGTCTGAAGTCACTTTCGAAACTTTGGAGGGTGGGTTTTACTAATTAAAGTAAAGTACCATTATGTTTAGTTTCATCATCTGGTGGTGGGATCCACTTACCGGTTAAGGGTCAAACCATATCAAGTCAACCAGGCAATAGTTTTGACCATCTCCGATTTTGATGATTTTTGGTACACTTATTCGTCTTATCAAAAAACTCAAAAATCCAAAAAATCAAATTTTTTGGATAAGCGGTTTTTGTTTTATTGATTTTTGAAAATCAAGAAATGGACCAATATGTCCTTGACAGACACTTACAAAAATAGTAATATCTCAAAAACTATTGATCCTATAGAAGCGAGTGTTAGCTCATTTTGAAGGGTTTTTAAAGATGTGTGACACAATATAGTTTGTTTAATTTTTTTTTTCTTAATTAAAAAAAAAAAATTTTTTTGAAAAATCTCAAAAACACATTTTTTAATTTTTTTCAAAAAAATATTTCTTTTTTTTTTCAATGTTTTTTTAACATTTTTGGAAAATTTTAGGATGGAGAAATAATGGAGTCATACTTTAAAAAAATAATAAGATATTTAATACAGAGCTAATTTACCTAATATGGGTATAACAAAAAAATGAAAAGTAAGAATAATAGAAAATTTACAATAAAAAATATTTAGGTGGCTAATTTTTTTTGTAAAATCTTTGAGGAATTTCTTCTGCAATTAGCGTATATGTCCTACCAGTGGCAGTATTTGGGTTGACCCGTCTTAAAAGAGAATTTTGATCTATGACCAATATATCAGCTTTTGGCTTTGGAAAGTAAAAAGACGGATAGACCATGAGGATGTAAAAAACTAACTTTTAATTCCCCGCTTTCTATATTTTTGCCAATGATACATCCCATCCACCAAAGACAGTCATAGTTTATGGTTACAAAACCGGAGTCGATGTTTTCAATTTCTGTGTTTGACAAACCACAGGTTGCAAAAAGACATTGAATATTTTCGTCTTTACTTAGTGAAAATGGTTTCGTAATAATTTTTTCATTACTGAGGGGGATAATCGAGTGCAATTTTTGAGTCCCAGGTATCGATTGTGCTTCCAGGTATCTTTTTTCCAAAAACTTTTCATGTTGCTGGTTTTCTGTTGCAAATTTAAAAATATCTTCGGGGGTCATAATCTGTTCATTATATGGTCTCTGCAGACTTGCTTTAGCAGCCAACCTTTTTACGGTGCCTCCCAGTCCATCGCATGCACTCTTCCCTTGGGAGGTGGCAAAAAAATTCCATTTTGCTTTAATTTTAAATTCCTCGAGATGGTCGCAATATTAACAAATTTTTTTTATTTTTATACTGTTCGGCACAGCCGTCTGAAAAATAGATAATTTTGTCTAAATTATCAATTTGCCTCTTTAGTTCAGGCATAAGGTGGCTTAAAAAAAGATGAAATGCCACAGTGTTGTGTACCAAACAGTCTGAAATAAATATATAATTTAAATGACCCAGTTTTCCCTCATGAGTTTTGTAATATATTACAAAAGGATGTAGGGTTGCCTGGCTATTTGTCCAGTGATAGGACTGCACTTCATCCTGCAAAATAAATGAATAATTTTCAGCGAAGTCGCATGTGATTAGTGCTTCCCCCTTTTTTAAATTGTCTTTTACCTTATTGTAGTATTCTTTTTGCATGTGAGTGTAAAAAGAATGACATTTTAATTTAATCAAGTCGTTTGAAAATTCTTCAATGCAGTCCTCTGCTGGTTTAATTAATATCTCCATATTGCATCTATCTACAGATATCCACTTCTTAAAAGTCACATTGCCAATCATTGCTTCTTCGAACTTTTCATTCAAAAAGTTTTTTAAATTCTCAGTTCCTGGGCATATCTCACATTTGTCCAAAAAGCAGTGAACTCCTGGTGGGTTACACATCATTTTTGACTGATAAACTTGTTTATTTTAGAACACTCTATCATTAACTTCATATTTTGATATATTGTGCACACACACACACTGTATGTGTACCGCTCTTTCCTGCTAAAATGTATGGTTTTTTCCTGCAAGGTTTTTTATATTATTTTTTTAAAAATAGAACCAACTTCTTCATCCTAAAATTTTCCAAAAATATTAAAAAAATACTGAAAAAAAAATAGTATTTTTTTGAAAAAAATTCAAAATGGTGTTTTCAAGATTTAAAAAAAAAAAATATTAAAAAAATAAAAAAAAAAATAAAAACAAAAAATTACATAGTGATACACATCGTTAAAAAGGTCTTTAAAAAACCTTCAAAATAAGCTATAACTCGCTTCTATAGGAGCAATAGTTTTTGAGATATTGCTATTTTTGTATGTGCCTGTCAAGGGCATATTGGTCAATTTCTTTATTTTCAAAAATCAATAAAACAAAAACCGCTTATCCAAAAAATTTAATTTTTTGAACTTTTAAGTTTTTGAATCAGAAGAATAAGTGTACCAAAAATCATTAAAATCGGAGATGGTCAAAACGAAAAGTGCCTTTTTTTTGGTTGATTTGATATGGTTTGACCCTTAGAAATACTAAAAAGTTTTTCTCAAAACTGGAAAAAATATCCGGTTAGTTCTGAAGGCAGCCGAAATTTATTTTTCTGCGCCTTTATTTTTAAAGCTATCAAAACACACTTAAAACTTTTCACAAATACTTTTTTTAAGATCTACCTTCCTGCTGACAGATCCTGTTATGAGATTTTATAATTTAATTTGAGAGGAGCGCTGTTCAATTTATTTTTTCTTCCGTTTGTTTTATGAAGGATGACGTATTATTTTGCAAACTTATTTGACAAGTCACCTGATGTTTGGTATTAGTGTACCATTATCAGTCCAAATTCAATTTTTGCTTCCAAATTACCCTCTTTAAAAATTACAGTTTTTGTTGACGTTTGTTTTAAAAAATATTTTTTTTGTACTATTTTGGAAATATGGTTTTCCTTTGTTTTAAATTCCAAAATTTTATAAATTTTTAGAATTGAAAACAAAGAAGAAATACAATAGAATCGTAGATTTCTCCAGGGTGAAGCAGTTGAATCATAGTAGGTAGAAGGAAAGAAAGTCCTGTATGCTCCACAAATATTTTATCTCATTAAACACGACGCGTTTCGATATTTCTTCAAAAAATCATTTTTAAGTGTGCGTTCTGTTATACAAAAAAACGAGTGTTTCAAAATTAAATCTAAATAAAAAATAAAAAAGGGTACATTTAGGACACAAACTACACATAATTAAATTAATAAATAAAACATGTCGGAAAATTAAAAACACCTTAGTCAAACATGCACTAACAACAAATTTAAAAAAAGACAAAGGAAACAAGAATAATAAATAAAATGCGAAAAACTAATTAAAAATATAAATAAAACTGCCGAGACGGGACAAAGATAAAAAAAAGAAAACTATTTAAAGTTATTGATAACTTTGGCTATCTCTCTCTCTAATTTTTTGAACTTTTAAGTTTTTGAATCAAAAGAATAAGTGTACCAAAAATCATTAAAATCGGAGATGGTCAAAACGAAAAGTGCCTTTTTTTTGGTTGATTTGATATGGTTTGACCCTTAGAAATACTAAAAAGTTTTTCTCAAAACTGGAAAAAATATCCGGTTAGTTCTGAAGGCAGCCGAAATTTATTTTTCTGCGCCTTTATTTTTAAAGCTATCAAAACACACTTAAAACTTTTCACAAATACTTTTTTTAAGATCTACCTTCCTGCTGACAGATCCTGTTATGAGATTTTATAATTTAATTTGAGAGGAGCGCTGTTCAATTTATTTTTTCTTCCGTTTGTTTTATGAAGGATGACGTATTATTTTGCAAACTTATTTGACAAGTCACCTGATGTTTGGTATTAGTGTACCATTATCAGCCCAAATTCAATTTTTGCTTCCAAATTACCCTCTTTAAAAATTACAGTTTTTGTTGACGTTTGTTTTAAAAAATATTTTTTTTGTACTATTTTGGAAATATGGTTTTCCTTTGTTTTAAATTCCAAAATTTTATAAATTTTTAGAATTGAAAACAAAGAAGAAATACAATAGAATCGTAGATTTCTCCAGGGTGAAGCAGTTGAATCATAGTAGGTAGAAGGAAAGAAAGTCCTGTATGCTCCACAAATATTTTATCTCATTAAACACGACGCGTTTCGATATTTCTTCAAAAAATCATTTTTAAGTGTGCGTTCTGTTATACAAAAAAACGAGTGTTTCAAAATTAAATCTAAATAAAAAATAAAAAAGGGTACATTTAGGACACAAACTACACATAATTAAATTAATAAATAAAACATGTCGGAAAATTAAAAACACCTTAGTCAAACATACACTAACAACAAATTTAAAAAAAGACAAAGGAAACAAGAATAATAAATAAAATGCGAAAAACTAATTAAAAATATAAATAAAACTGCCGAGACGGGACAAAGATAAAAAAAAGAAAACTATTTAAAGTTATTGATAACTTTGGCTATCTCTCTCTCTAATTTTTTGAACTTTTAAGTTTTTGAATCAGAAGAATAAGTGTACCAAAAATCATTAAAATCGGAGATGGTCAAAACGAAAAGTGCCTTTTTTTTGGTTGATTTGATATGGTTTGACCCTTAGAAATACTAAAAAGTTTTTCTCAAAACTGGAAAAAATATCCGGTTAGTTCTGAAGGCAGCCGAAATTTATTTTTCTGCGCCTTTATTTTTAAAGCTATCAAAACACACTTAAAACTTTTCACAAATACTTTTTTTAAGATCTACCTTCCTGCTGACAGATCCTGTTATGAGATTTTATAATTTAATTTGAGAGGAGCGCTGTTCAATTTATTTTTTCTTCCGTTTGTTTTATGAAGGATGACGTATTATTTTGCAAACTTATTTGACAAGTCACCTGATGTTTGGTATTAGTGTACCATTATCAGCCCAAATTCAATTTTTGCTTCCAAATTACCCTCTTTAAAAATTACAGTTTTTGTTGACGTTTGTTTTAAAAAATATTTTTTTTGTACTATTTTGGAAATATGGTTTTCCTTTGTTTTAAATTCCAAAATTTTATAAATTTTTAGAATTGAAAACAAAGAAGAAATACAATAGAATCGTAGATTTCTCCAGGGTGAAGCAGTTGAATCATAGTAGGTAGAAGGAAAGAAAGTCCTGTATGCTCCACAAATATTTTATCTCATTAAACACGACGCGTTTCGATATTTCTTCAAAAAATCATTTTTAAGTGTGCGTTCTGTTATACAAAAAAACGAGTGTTTCAAAATTAAATCTAAATAAAAAATAAAAAAGGGTACATTTAGGACACAAACTACACATAATTAAATTAATAAATAAAACATGTCGGAAAATTAAAAACACCTTAGTCAAACATACACTAACAACAAATTTAAAAAAAGACAAAGGAAACAAGAATAATAAATAAAATGCGAAAAACTAATTAAAAATATAAATAAAACTGCCGAGACGGGACAAAGATAAAAAAAAGAAAACTATTTAAAGTTATTGATAACTTTGGCTATCTCTCTCTCTAATTTTTTGAACTTTTAAGTTTTTGAATCAGAAGAATAAGTGTACCAAAAATCATTAAAATCGGAGATGGTCAAAACGAAAAGTGCCTTTTTTTTGGTTGATTTGATATGGTTTGACCCTTAGAAATACTAAAAAGTTTTTCTCAAAACTGGAAAAAATATCCGGTTAGTTCTGAAGGCAGCCGAAATTTATTTTTCTGCGCCTTTATTTTTAAAGCTATCAAAACACACTTAAAACTTTTCACAAATACTTTTTTTAAGATCTACCTTCCTGCTGACAGATCCTGTTATGAGATTTTATAATTTAATTTGAGAGGAGCGCTGTTCAATTTATTTTTTCTTCCGTTTGTTTTATGAAGGATGACGTATTATTTTGCAAACTTATTTGACAAGTCACCTGACGTTTGGTATTAGTGTACCATTATCAGCCCAAATTCAATTTTTGCTTCCAAATTACCCTCTTTAAAAATTACAGTTTTTGTTGACGTTTGTTTTAAAAAATATTTTTTTTGTACTATTTTGGAAATATGGTTTTCCTTTGTTTTATATTCCAAAATTTTATAAATTTTTAGAATTGAAAACAAAGAAGAAATACAATAGAATCGTAGATTTCTCCAGGGTGAAGCAGTTGAATCATAGTAGGTAGAAGGAAAGAAAGTCCTGTATGCTCCACAAATATTTTATCTCATTAAACACGACGCGTTTCGATATTTCTTCAAAAAATCATTTTTAAGTGTGCGTTCTGTTATACAAAAAAACGAGTGTTTCAAAATTAAATCTAAATAAAAAATAAAAAAGGGTACATTTAGGACACAAACTACACATAATTAAATTAATAAATAAAACATGTCGGAAAATTAAAAACACCTTAGTCAAACATACACTAACAACAAATTTAAAAAAAGACAAAGGAAACAAGAATAATAAATAAAATGCGAAAAACTAATTAAAAATATAAATAAAACTGCCGAGACAAAGATAAAAAAAAAGAAAACTATTTAAAGTTATTGATAACTTTGGCTATCTCTTTATAGTGTGCGTTGCTGGGTTCATTCAACTTCGCTACTTCAAAATTCAATTTCCTGCCCTTGTGAGCATCATGTAACATTTATTTTCCAAACTAAAAGTGTGACCAGTCTCGCGCGAATGCATGCCAAACGCCGAAGGCTTATCGGATGGAGAGAGAGAGGGGTCAGTCCATATCAAGTCAACCAGGGTATTTTACCACACCATCTCCGATGTTGATGATTTTTAGTATACATGTTTTTCCTACCAAAAAACTGGAAAATCCAAAATTTCAGATTTTTTTGACCAGTTGTTTATTTTGAATTAATTTTTGAAAATCGAAAAAGTCACTTATTTGTCCTTAACATGTGCGCACAAAATTAGGGATATCCAAAGAACCACTTATAATAGAAAAGTAGGTGAAGGTTCATTTTAAAGCTCTTATAAAGACCTTTCATATGAGAATATTGCATAACATATATTGAAAAAAAAAATAAAAAAAAAAATTTTTGATTTTTTTTTTTGAAAAATTTCAAAAAGGCCATTTTTAATTTTTTTCAAAAAATTATATTATTTTCTTTAAAGTGTTATTAAACTATTCACAAAATTTTGAGATGGACAAATCATGGGTTCAATGTGAAAAAATTTATTAAAAATGTCACATGCATGAAAAATCGCCTATAAAATGTACTTAATATTTTTGATATTTTTTTTGACATTGAACCCATCATTTCTCCATCATAAAATTTTGTGGATAATTAAGTAACACTTTGACCAAAATTATATATTTTTTTCAAAAAAATTAAAAGTGGCCTTTTTGAATTTTTCAATTTTTTTTTTCAATTTTTTATTTCCAATTTTTTTTTTTTGTTAAAATTATGTTGTGATATTTCATAAAAAAGAGCTTCAAAATGACTTTAAAATGAGCCATTTATTACTTTCCTAGTGTAAGTGGTTCTCGAGATATTGCTAGTTTTGTACATTCTTGTTAAGGTCAAAATGCTGACTTTTTTATTTTGAAAAATTAAAAAAAAAACTACGAATCAAAAAAATCTAAAAATTTGCATTTTCAACTTTTATGGTAAGAAGAAGATATATACCAAAAATCATCAAAATTGGAATTGGTCGCGTAAAATTTTTGTGATTTTTTGGTTGATTTGATATGGAATGACCCAGAGTGAGTTCGAGAAAACTTAAATTCTCAAAAATCAGCAACGCACACTATAAAGAGGTAGCCAAAGTTATCAATAATTTTAAATAGTTTTCTTGTTTTTTATCTTTGTTCCGTCTCGACAGTTTTAATTGTTAGATGCCGCTCATTGTTTCGTTTCGAATTTTATTTATTATTCTTGTTTCCTTTGTCTTTTTAAGTTAGTTGTTAGTGTATATTCGACTAAGATGTTTTTAATTGTCCGACGTGTTTTATTTATTAATTTAATTATGTGTAGTTTGTGTCCTAAATTTTACACTTAATGATGAATTTTTGACGTTCTGTAAGTTTTTTTTATTTTTTATTTAGATTTAATTTTGAAACACTCGTTTTTTTTTTGTATTACAGAATGCACACTTGAAAATGATTTTTTTAAGGAAAAATCGAAACACGTCGTGTTTAATAAAATAAAATATTTGTGAAGCATGCAGGACTTTCTTTCCTTCTAGAGCTACCTACTATAAAGAAAAAATACATTTCCAGAATAAAAAGGTAAAACCAGTATTTAAGAAAAAGAGATCAGACAACTGTCAGTTTTTTTTGCAAGTGTTTCTTTTGGATATCTTATATGTAAAGGATCCATCGATATACTAACCTAGTATGTCGATGAAAGGATCAGTTAAGTTAAAATTTTTATTTAGGCTGATGATGGTCAGCTAGCTCAAAACGTCAAGTTAAAAAAAGGTTGCAAAATTATATTTTTTTAAAAAACTTCTTTGATATTTACTTAACAGAGAATTACCAAAGACACATGAACTAATATTCATGCATCTTTGGAATAACTCAAATCAGTTTGTTGAAAAGTCAGTGAAACAGACACGCGAGAAAAATTTCCTAAGCGACCTATTAAGCATAACACACGTTTTATCCAACAACTGCATAAAATATAAAAATTAGAATTTTTGTCCAATGTAAACACTAAAGCGTCTGATTTTTGATAATACTTTAGTCTAGGTTGTTGTTGGATGCTATAGACAGTGTGAGTTTTAAACCATAACACACTAGTAAGTTTTTTAATATTTTATTAGTCCCAAACGGCATAAATAAAATCAATCAATCATAACTATCAGGTGTTGGATAATGTGCTTTTTTTCTCAGGCCGTTATGTTCATGAGGAATAAAAAATGCATGACCGCCCTATATAGGCATTTGTTTCACATGTTACATTATTGATTATAGCATGCATGATTTCTGCATCTCATTACTTTGTGACCTACTAACTATTTTTTATATTACTAACTAGGTCGGCCGAGAATGGACTCCTGGTACAGCGCTAATTCGAGGAAAAGTGCCTATTTCTCGGCTGGCGGTGATAGTTCTTATCAGTCAACTGCGGATAGTGGTCTTGGTGAGGGTAACATAATTATTTTAATACTCAAAATTGTTCATTGTCAACACACAGTACTTATATTTCAGATTTTCCGAAACTCAACACAAAAATTTAAAAATTCTAAATATGCCTTACGCAGGGCCCGTAATCGACGCATATTTTCATATTTTTTACTTGCTTCATAAAATGTTTATCTTTTTGACAAAAATTGGAAAAAATTCACATTAAAAGTAGGGTTCACTGCTTTTTGGTTTTCAAATTGACTATTTTTTATATTTTTACTCCTTGGCTGTTTTACTTTAGCTTTCTAGATGTTTTTTGTTAAAGATAACTGATACTTTTTTACCTGATATTTATTTGGTTTTTTAGTTTTTTATTGCTCATTTGGTGCAGTAAACCATATAACTAAGATATATGTTAAAGTAACACTTCCTTGGATCAAGAAATTAAATAAAAAACTACTACCTGTACACACATAGGGCTTTAAATGAATTATGTACTTATCTACAGGTTTTCATTTTAAATATCTGTCTATAATCCGTCAAAACCCGAACCTTTTCGGCATATGTATAAAATTAAATCCAAAAATTTGTTGTAATTATCTACCCAAACAAATCTGGCTTCCGTGGTGTATCCGGACTTCCAGGTTGTATCCATACTTTTCTAGGGTGTATGCAGGCTTTTCAAGGATGTATCCAGTATTTTCTAGGGTATATTCGGAATTTTCCAGGGTATATCCAAACTTTTCCACGGTTTATTCAGACTTTCCTGGTTGTATACAGACTTTTCCGGGGTATATCTAGGCTTCCAGGGTGTATCCAGAGCTTTCCATGGTGCATCCAGAGCTTTCCAGGGTTTATCCAGACTTTTACAGAATGTATCCAGACTTCTAGGGTGCATAGAGGCTTTCCAGGGTGTATCCAGAGTTTTCCAGCGTATTTCCAAACTTTTCTAGGGTGTATACGACTTTTCCAGGGTGTATCGAGAATTTAAGATTTTTCCGGGTGTACCCGGACTTCCTAGTAATCCAGGCTTTTTCAGGGTGCATCCAGAGTTTTTCAGGGTATTTCCAAACTTTTCCATGGTGTATCCAGACTTCCAGGTTGTGTCCAGACTTTTCCGGCTTTTTCAGGGTACATCCAGCATTTTTCAGAGTGTATCCAGACTTTTACAGGGTATACCCGAACTTCCGGGGTGTATCCTGGCTTTTTCAGAGTGTATATTCCACATCTACTTGTAACTTTAAGTTGTAAGTTCTTGTTATGACCAACTTGAACTGCCTAATGTGTACTCATTTAATATAGTCAGATTTTTTTGAGGAATTTATAAAATAGGGACTAAAGTGGTACTTTTGATCCCGACGTGACAAGTTTGCATACGGTGATGATTTATAAACTTTTCCTTGGGATAAGTGGAACCCACAAGAGAGTCGAATTTACAACAACCGAAACACAATTGAACAGAAAATAAAACGTCCGAAACGAAAGTAAAACACTCGGAAAATAATGGATACGAATATAATTTTATAGAATTTTAATTTATTCGATCCTTAAAAGACATGAATACCGATTATAATTTATCGTATCGAAAATAATTGTCTAGAAACGAAAAACACCCGACCCACAAATTGATAGAAAATAATATGCCCGATCTTTAAATGAGCAGAACCACAATCCAGCCGAATCGCTATTGGGCATGCGTCAAATTTAAATCTCTAGATCGCCGTAGGCCCTGCATTGCGGCGTTGACAATGTTCTCTATTTGGAAGATGAGACGGCGAATTTAACAGGAGTATAATAAAGGCTGGTTGGTGAATGTAAAGGGGATAAATTAATACAATATCACAACTTACTTCGACTCTTCCCTACCGTAAGCCTGGCAACGTAGCAATTGAATTCGTGGCTATCGGTTCAAATCATTTTTGGCCAGATTGGGGTCCTTGAATTTTGTGGTTCGGCATTATTATGTTTCTATAGCCGGGTCCAGACCAAGCAGACAAAACAGAAACAGTCATGTTTTAAAACAAAGTTGCGACAAATCCAAAACATTTTTGCAACATTTTTGTTTTGTTTCTGTTCCGGGACTTTGGCATGTTCCATCTTTTGTCGGTAAAGATCAAAGAGTCTTGTTTTGTCTATATTTTCGCCGACAACTTGTTAGCACAGTGTGGACGGCAATACACGAAGTGTATTGTTTGGCTTGCACCCCGTTTTTTTTTTAGTTCGAAAAATGTCCGGCGAAAACAAACATGGAATACCAATACATGTAAACTGATAGAAATATATAGGGAACATCCCCTGTTATGGGACCCCGGTAACGAAGGAGATTTCCTCTGCATTAAAGATCTCTGTTGATGATACTGCGAAAAAAATTAGAAACATCAATAACTGGTATATGAGGGAAAGGCGAAACTATAAAAAAATGAAGAAATCTGGGGCTGGTAAACATCTTCATTACAAATGATTTGGATATGAACTGCTCAGTTTCTTGCAGGACAAAAATAAGCCTCGAAGGAGCCGCATCAACTTCACGGGCTACTACTACTACTACTACTAATACTACTACATAAATTTTTGTTTTTTAAGTATCTTTGCAATGTGGACAGATTTTCTGAGGTTTGTTGCTGATTTGTATTTGTTTTTTGCCTCAGCCTTGTCGTAGTTTTGTTTCAAAATCGTGTTTCTGTTTTGTCTACGGTCTGGACCGGGCTTATCAAATTATTTTTCTTAAAAATATTTTCCAACATTTTGTGTTTTTATAAAAATATATTTCGTTTAAATTTAATTCTATGCATATATTTTCTAGCGATTTAATTTTCCTGTCATTTTATTTTCAATTATTTTTTTTCTTTTAAATTCTGACAAATTATGTTTCTGTCATTTTCTACTGAACAGGAAGATAATTTAACACGCAATTAATAAGAGAAAAATATTCTTACATTTTAAGGCAATGCTGTCAAAGTTGACATTTATATTTTACGAAATATAGGAAAATTAAATGTTTAGAAATTAAAGATATTTATCTTTTTATCTTTGAATAATTTTTACTATAAGTTTTAAAAAAAATAGCATTATCGCTGGCCCTGTCTTTTTAATGTCCCAATCATTTCATTTTAGTTCAGCCATTCTAGACAGGACACTTTGCACGAAAAAATAAATACATTAATTGTAGTCAAGCAATTCAAATGTAGACTAATTTTCTATCTACTTTAGTAAGTTGGTAAAAAGAAGCATACCTTCACCTCAAAAGATGCGAAAACTTACAATAAGCGTAAAGCTAAAATCACATGTAAATAATATTTCTTACAATTTTACCAAAAAACGAAAGAGTTAAGAATTTAACTAACAAAATGTTGCATAACAGATGGGACATAACGGACAGAACACTTTTTCCACTAAAAATAGAAACATAATTTAAATTATAAGAACAGGAACCGAACCATTTTGGCCACATAAGACACTGCTGTTGTAAAATTAAAATCAAAAAATTCTAACCAAAAAATTTACCAGCCACCGCAACACCAACGACTTTGAGAGCTGTTAAAAATAATCAACGCTAGAGTATGTCTACAAATTTAAAGTTTTGATCGGGAAATGCTTCTTTCCTTTACCAATAGCATGACAAAAAAGAGACATAATGAAAACAACGACGATTTTCCGTAATTCTCGGACATACATCTTTTCGACATCAGCACCCCCAATATTCTACATAAAATAAATGAATTCTGATAAAGTTGACAATATTTCTCTATTAATGACCGAATGACTGATCGAACTGAAAAAACATAAAATGTGTTTAATTTTTTAAAAAAGACGTAAAATATAAATTTGACAGCAGTGACTTAAAATGTAGGATTATCTGACATAATTTTCTGTCAAGTTTATTCAAGGACATTTATTTTACCAACGTTCTAATATCAATATCAAAAAATGTTTCTCTACTAAGGATACAAAATCTCGATTTTCTTATATTAGATCTTCTAACATTGCTTTTTCTTAGGGGAAATAAAACAAGATAGCGATGGCGAAAGGACAATGTATGGACCAGCCTCTCAATTGCCGTCATTGACAGCCCCAGTACCTGACTCGTGGAAGTGTATAGCTGGTCGATTTGTTATGGTAAATATAAACCGTAGCTTTCCCTGCATAGTTGGGGAACATATGGACTTCCGTGGACTTTTTGATGATGATTTTACGAAACCTGTTTTAACCGGTTACAGCCTCAAAAGTGCTGCAGTCAAAAAGTGAGGTTAGGACGACAAAATATTTTTTTTAATCTTAACGGTTTCACCTACGATAATGAAATTTGGTACTCATATTGGCCTTCTGGCCAGATTGTATTATAAAATTTTAAAAATAACATTTAGTGCATCTAGGGGCCGGTAGAGGGTGAAATGTGTTTTTAGATTTTTCCCTGTATCTCCCGAACGACTGATCCTGCACACTTGAAACTATGTGGTTTTGTAGTACAACCTATTAACAATCAGGCCTGATATCACAAATTTTTAGCCTGTGAGCGGAGGGCCCTGCACAAACGCCATTTTTTTAGAAAATTTCGAAAAAAACATTTAGTGCCTCTAGGAGCCGGTAGAGGGCGAAATGTGGTTTTGATTTTTTGCGTAAATAGATTTTTTTTTCCAAATTGTCAAAAAAATGGCGTCTGTTCAGGGCCCTCTGCTCACAGGTTAAAACATTTTTTTGTGATATCGGGCTGATTGGTAATAGTATGTACTACAAAACCACATAGTTTCAAGTGCTCAGGATAAGTCGTTCGGGAGATACAGGGAAAAATCTAAAACCACATTTTGCCCCCTACCGGCTCCTAGAGGCACTAAATGTTATTTTTTTATTTTTATGATACAATCTGGCCCGAAGGCCAAGTGTTATTTTTTTATTTTTATAATACAATCTGGCCCGAAGGCCAATATGATTACCAAATTTCATCATCGTAGGTCAAACCGTTAAGATTTAAAAAAATATTTTGTCACCCTAACCTCACTTTTGGACTGCAACATTTTTGAGGCTATTCATAGGTGGAGAAATGTTGAGTGGTCTATAAGTAACCGATTTATATAAATTTTCGATGCCCTTAAGTTAAGTTTGCGTAAATAGATTTTTTTTCGAAATTGTCAAAAAAGGCGTCTGTTCAGGGCCCTCCGCTCACAGGCTATAAATTTTTTTTGTGATGTTAAGCTGATTGGTAATAGTATGTACTAGAAAAACACATATTTTCAAGTGCTTAGGATAAGTCGTTCGGGAGATACAGGGAAAAATCTAAAAACACATTTTGCCCTCTATCGGCCCTGAGATGCACTAAATGTTATTTTTTAAATTATATTATTTAATCTGGCCAGAAGGCCAATATGTGTACCAAATTTCATCATCGTAGGTCAAACCGTTAAGATTTAAAAAAATATTTTAAAATTGTCGCCCTAACTTCACTTTTTAACTGCAGCACTTTTGAGGCTGTTCACAGGCAAGGGGATGTTGTGTTTGGAGGCCGAATTTCGACTCTATGCCCCTCGACTAGCAAATCTCGTGTCTGTAATAAAAAATAAAAATAACCCTCGTGGCATATCGGACAAAGCGTTTTTCTTTCTCGCTTCATTACGACTAGGCCTCCAATGTCTAATGGAGAATCCAGAAACATTCAGACCTCTTTCATTCTTATTAAGAATCATCAGTTGATTGTGCCTGGCAGCGTTGACAGGTCGAAAAAAAACATTTTCCCAGAATTTGGTTTAAATGGTGCCAGATTTTACATAGAATTCCCCTGATTTCTATTTCACGATTTTTGTTAAAATAAAAAAAACATACAAGCTTTACAATAAAAATATTTTCAAAGCCATGCATCTTCTCCCTTTCAGGCCGGTACCTAATTCTTATAGTTCCTTATTTTTTTGTCCTTTTTTGGAGCTTTTTCACTTTTTTCATTATCAGTGGTTTATTCATCAAAAGACAACATAATAAAGAAGTTGTTGCTACATGCAGCCTAAAGAATGATTAACAGGATATTAAATAAGCAATAAATAAATTACTACAAACTGTACCTACAATCTAAATTCAGTTTATCGCTGCACCAAACACAAAATATGTCCGTATAGCTATAGGGCTCGCATACAACTGGTTGTTGAGACTCATATGTGCCCGGTAATTCCCCTATTTATAATCATTCGAAGCGACCACGGTGTGGCACTGCAAGGCACGACCCTCTGCGATGTATTGTAAGTTGCATATATTCAACATTATTTATTATAATTGCTTTTTGCTCGATTCCTTAACTTTATGAATGAAAGTTTTTGCATTATTTGTGATTTCTCCAAATTTTGCTTGTTTTAAAAAGTTTTTCTCAGACTATTTGCTATTTTCACAGATTTTGCTTATTTTAAGAAGTTTCTCCTCAATCCCTAAATAACATCTAATTTCCCCAATTCTGGGGAAAAATCCCCAGATCTGGCATCGCTGGTACCTGGCAGTTGAAGCTACACAAGCAACCATGCACACCTCTCGAATTTAAAACAAAAATTTTGTAGTTGAAGCTACACAGGCAACCATACACACCTCTCGTATTTAAAACAAAAAGTTCGTAATCGTGTGGATTGCGAACTTTTTGTTTTAAATTCGAGAGGTGTGCATGGTTGCCTGTGTAGCTTCAACTACCAGGTACAATTCTATGACTCCCTGATGATTCCTAATAAGGATGAAACAGGTCTGTAGGTGTCTGGATTCTCCACTAGACATTTGATGCCTGTTCGTAATGAAGTGTGAAACAAAATCGCCACGAATGTAACTTTTCTAAATCCTATATCCTGCCCAGAAGTCTGAAGAATGGAGCAGTCCCATCAAAGTCGGCCCAGTAGTTTTTGAGTGATGCTGGAACAAACAGACGAGCAGACAAAAATGTATTTTTGTTATTTATATCGATCGGTTAAAAGCCCAGATCTAAAATAACTCCTATTAAAAAACCAAAATTAAACCACTTTCCGATTGCAAGCAAACTAAAACAACTACGAAAATGGCGATTGGATCCCTATAACTGGTAGGCGTTGAATAGCCAGTTAGTCAAAGAAAATATGAAGTAGACATTAGACAATTTCAACGTATCAGTATCGGTATACCAAACGTGTTCGAAATAAAGCCAAAATACACTACATTTTTTACTTGTCTATGCGATGTTTCGAACGATGCCCGCTTTTTTGAAGGGTGCGATGACAGAATTGTTGATTAAAATCGTTGCGTACGTTTTTGGGTCCCTAACGTTACGTACATTCCTCCGTATGCAACGAATTGAATCAGCCGTCAAAAAAGCGGGCATCGTTCGAAACATGGCATGAACAAGTCAAAAATGTAGTTTATTTTGACTTTGTGTGGAACGCGTTAGATATACCACAAACCCAATTTACTATTATAGATACACGCCTCTTATCAGAGCCACCTGTCGGAAGACTGCCTGTTTGCCCCCGAAGCAAAGCTGAATGACGGCAAAATATGGCTGCTGATTGTACGAGCCGGCGCCACCAGGAGTCAGCTACTTCACTTTTTGTTGGGGCTGAGTACAGGGGCGCACGCGCAGCCGCATACCGATAGCTGTGGGGATGGCAACAACTTTGTGGAAATCATTCCCGTCAACGCGTTTCGGATAGAGCCCGATACATCGGAAAATGGGTGAGTTTCGATGTCTTTTTTCGAGAAGCTATCAAATAAGTTGCGTTTTTTGTGCAACTTTGCGTTGGCGTTGGACAACGCGAATGTTTTTTTTTGTTTTCGTATAGGAAGCGGTGGAGCACCAGTGATTCTATATTGCCTGTGATTTTTAATAATGTCGATTTTGTTATCACTTTTTGTTAAAGGTAGCGTACTAGTATGTTATGTAGGCTAGTTATGTTTTTGTCTAGTTTATTTTTGAAACTGTTTTTGGTACGAGTACTTTTCTACATTTAGTGAGTCCTATTACTTGATTACTCAAAAATTTTTTCCTTCCTAGCAGAACAGATTTTTCTTTTTTGAGCTTTTAATGGTGTCCTCTGAGATTGTTCTGATTTTTAAGAAACATTTCTACCATTCTGAGCACTGGAGAGTAGTCAGTATTTAGAATTTTATAGGTTTCTATCAGGTCCCCTCTTTATCTTCTTTCTTTCAATGTTATGAGTTTAAATCTCTGTGCAGCCTCGTTTCATATGGTTGGTTGCGGAGTTCTAATGGAATTTTTGTGATTTTGCGTTGGACACGTTCCAGAAGTTCGATGTCCTTAATGTAATAGGGGCTCCATACAGTGTGGCCATATTCTAGTTTTGGCCTGATGTAAGTTGTGTACAGTTTTTTGATCATAACAATCGACTTATTTTCAAAAACTTGCTTCATAAGATAAATAAGCTGGTTGGCTTTTTTCACAGGTCTAGATACATGCGTTTCCCATTTTGAGGTCTTTTGTGATGTAAACACCAGGGTCTTTTTGTTCTAATACCTGCTTTAGCTCAACATTGTTTATTTCATAGCGGTTTTTTGGGTTGTTTCGGCCAATATGTAAAACTGTACAATTACTTTCATTTAATGTTAATTGCCAGGTGTTTGTCCACGTTTCTATGATGTTTAAGTCATTTTTAAGCTGCCCGACTTACGTTAGTGTATTGCAGTAAAGTAAAGAAACTAAAATTATTTCCACCCAAGATCTTTTGATCTTTTGTTTTTTAGTTTCTTTTCGGTTGAAGTAACTGATTTGGAGGTTTTTTAACTTCTTCTTTGTTTTAATTGCCTTAGGAGCATAATCCTATTAACACGCCAGGACGAATTCGTATTAGGTAACTTGGATAAGTAAGTACCAGTGCGGAACCATTCCTATTTGTGAGTGGTTCAAGGTTGGAAATCTAAGTGTATGCTGGTGTTTAATGATGTATAGTGGAGGGTGACCAGTGAAACTACTGATGAGCCCACGCTGGTTACCCAGGGCGAAACATCGTTTATTCATTTCTCTTTTCGCTTTGATCTTTTGTGTGTTCCTTGTGGAATACTCATCCAAGTTTGAATTTTCGTTATTTCCACCCAAGATCTTTTGATCTTTTGTTTTTTATGTTCCATTAGCTCTAACATAAAATTCTCTCTGCTTTAAGAAGCAGTTGCTCCACTGTAAATAGTTCCTTCTGATTCCAAAGTGATTCAGTTTATAACAGAGTCGTTTGTGCGGAACTGTGTCAAAGGCTCTTTGCAAATCAAGGTAGATTACATCATCAATAGCTCTGGACCATTTGTTTATGCAGGTGATCAGATTTGTCGTGCTCGATCTCTTTGGTAAAAAGTTGTGCTGCGATGCTGGAATAATGTGGTTTTCTAAGACAAATGTTGTTGTTTCCTTTACTAGAAATTTTTCCATTACTTTACATAAAGTGCATGTGAGCTGATTGGCTGATATCTCCATTTTTGTAGTTTGGGATTATAATTGCTTGCTTCCAGATGTCAGGCAGGGTGCATTCTTTGATTGAGTCTCGGAAGAGCTTAACGCATTGTTTAAAGAATATTGCTGGTATTCCATCAGGTCCTGGGCTAGAGTAGGTTTTTAGATCTTGGAGAGCTACATTAACCGTATCTGTGGTAAAATGAATAAGAGCTAATTCATTTGGATTTTTTTGTTTTAATCGGGAGATATGAAAAATGATTAAGATTTTCTGTGGTAAAGACAGAATGAAATTGTTCAGCAAATGCGTTTGCAATTTCTTTGGGGTCTCTTATAGGACTTGCTGGTTTAGTGGATTTTTAAGGATAAGGTCGTGCAAATGGCTGTTTAGGTTAGTCTTGATATAGGAAAACAAATGTTTTTCAGCTTTTTCGAGGAGGATTCCTTCGTATTGTTTTCTTGATTCCAATATTAAGTATTTGAGGGTTTTATTTTGTGTTCTGTACAGGCTGTAATTTTCATTTGTTTTTTTTTACGTATTTGTTCCATAGATTTATCTTTTTGTCGATTTCTTTAAAGATTCTCTGATTTAGCCAAGGTGCACATTTTTTTCGGGAAAAATTTTTCTATTGTTCTGGTAAGAGCCTCATGAAATGTTTGATAGTCTCTTATTGTTGGCTGCATATTGGACATATGATTTTTTATGTAGTATTCACATGTTCATAGTTGTCGATGTGAAAATTTCTTTTTTCAATTTTCTTAGTTGGATTTCCTCTAATTGTTATTTGTGCTGTGGCTTTTATTGTTACATGATCGCTCTTCCCAATGGGCGGACTAGATTCAATGTGCTATATCATTTTTTTGTCACTAGTGAGAAATAGCAGGGAGCTTTGATTGTTTCTAAAACGCGTATGAAACGTTACCAGTTGCCGACATCTCCACTTTGTAAGGAAGAAACTCGTTTGCTTTTGGACATGATTTAGTTAGACTTTGAGTTTTCCAACAAATTTCTGGGTAGTCGCAGATAAGTACATCCGAGTTTTCATCGAAATTTTTTTGTTGCATTACAGAGATAAGATGGCTGTTGTCTTCAAGGGTTGCTCGCCCTGGACCGGTATTCTCGTAATACGTAACGTTTTGAAGTCGCTAAGCGAAACGAATAGCGAACAGCGCGCTCAGCGGTACGCTGACCAACGACTTTTCGTAATCGCTCTGCCGAACGCGCTGCCCTGCGAGCAGACAGAATCAAATTCGCTTAGCACATCTTGGCATCACCGAATTTTGCATTTTTATTTCTTGTGAGTCTTGTCGCTCCTTGTCTTTTTCTATGTGTAAGAAAGAGGCCATTACGTGATCGATTTCGATCCCTAGTTCAGAAAGGGTAAATCAAATGGTGACTTGCACAAGTGCATGTTGATCCTTGATGGTTTGGTTTAGCTCAGTTAAACCCGCCCTGTGACATAAACTAGTAGCACGTTCCCGCACAGTGTGCGGGAAAAAGTTTACCCCGAGACTTAACCGCACACCTACGAAAAAATTCCGTTTAAATTTATTCCGGCACTCAGTCAGGGAAAGTGGTGTTTCCGGCACGGTCATATATTGATACTTTATTATGTAGCATTTATTGTTAAAATGGTTTCACAATAGTTACTTATATATCTAGTAAGTTATACCTTATAATTATAGTGAACATGCGTATTCTACATTTTAAGAAACAGAAAATAAAACTCTAAGGTATTTGTTACCCAAAAAATAACCTAACCAATTCAACAACAAACACAGAATTCATACCTACATCCACAAGAGAAACCTCGCGCGTGGAAAAATGTATGTTTTCATGGAAGTGTTGAATTAAAAAAAGAAAATAATAATTTTTAGTACATTTATGAATAAATAAAATGACAAGATAAAAAACATAAAAATGGTAATTAGTGTGAAAAATGTGATATTTCAGAAAAGTTAAGAAAATACAGACGAAAACACAGAAATAAAGATAGTTACCTATATTGTTTACTAATTATTTTTGATATCAATTAAGCTATTTATTTGATGTTTCCTAATTTCATATTTTATGGAAGTTTTTAGTTTATTTTTGAAAGAAAACAATTGATGTGGGCATGAGCCTAACAAAACCAGATATTTTTTGGTACACATCCGATGAAAGATAACAAAAGCACCGCTGACCAATGGCTTTTTTTTACCCTTGGTTTTACAGAATTTTGATTGCTTCTATTTCTAGTATTATACGGATGCTCAATTATTTCGATGTCGATTTTGTTAAGAAAAGTTTTTGTTGCAATTTTTTGGAAAAAATGTTGTCTTACATCGAGCATCAAATAGTAAGGTTGATGTGTATGTGTTTGTCGCCCGTCCCCCAGCTACTATAATAAGAGATTTTTATTTTTCTTATTATTAATAAAAACGCAAACTGAAAAAACTACTATATATTCTGCAGCACTCTACAAAGTATTGTAAGAGAGGAAAATCGTACGCGTGGAGGGCAAAACAGCTGGCAAATGGTAGGTGTTTCTCAAACGGTCGCCACGCGCTGAGCGCACTTCGTCGACGCCTTGCGTTCAATATACGTGAATACCATTGTTGTTACTTTGGTCACGTGGTATGCGAATATTACGTTATCATACCGTCAGCGAGTACGAAACGCCGAGCGTATTTAGTTACAAGAATACCGGTCCTGGTCTGTAGATACAGGCTATCGGGTAAGTTTTTTAAGTTTTCGCATATTTTTGCATTAAAAAATATGGCATTGATTGTTCCTCCAGTAGAGTAATTTTTGTTGACATTTGCTTTGATTTTGTAGCCATTTATTTCCGATGCAATGAAAATGCACACACCTCCCCCTTCTTGTGCTAGTCTGTCAGCTCTGTGGATGTTATTATAGCTTGTGACTTCTAATAATGAGTCTGGAATAGATTTATTAAGTCAGGTTTCTATGATAAGGAAGAAAGTTGGTTTTTCTTTGCACAGCAAGGATTGCACACATGTGATTTCGCTCAATTGAACTTAGGTTTTCTCGATTTGTTTATTGTAGTGATCGTTGAGTTATTAGTTTAGAGATCTCATTAATATATCTAAATTTTAGGTCTGGTTCGTTAGATTTTAGTTTCTCTAGTTCGTCAAGGAGTGCCTTTAAATGATTTCTTTGGATTGTAGTCTGGTTTGAGATAGTGGCTCATCCCTTCCAACTTAGATCTTTGTTTTAGGAGGTTTTGTGCCTCAAGTTTTGTACTCAGAGTTGTTTTAATGGGTCTGACCTTATTTGGGTCATGTCTCCCTAGTCTTGAAACCTTATTGCTGTCTTTGTTAAAGTTTGGGCTAATATTCTTTAGGATACTTTCGACAGCTGTTAGTTCCTTGTTATTTCACTCTTCATAGTTTTCCCCAATGACCTCTTGGACCCCGCACACGACTAAAAACGTATTTTTAAACAGTCTTCAAGTTTATTCTTGAAATCGTTTGTGAGACTGTGATAGAACAATTATTTTTATTTATTTTAATCGTTTTCTTGTGTTAAATTGGGCAAATAGGTCGCGATTCTTCATCGCCTCATTTAAAATAAAAACACAGCGACCTTCATATTTACCCTAACGTTGTAAGAGAAATTGCGTCATTTTTTTAATAACATTTTGTAAATTTAATATTTTAATGATATTCTGCATAACTAGTTTAAGGCGGACCTAAATTATTACTACGCGTACCAATAAACTTCAAAAAGTGTCGAAAATTCTCACTATGTAAAAGGAAAGACAGAATTTGTGTAACTTTTCTGAACAGTGACAGCGAAATATTCTATCTATGGGTTTGTATGTTAAAAGTTTTAAAGGTTTGTTTACACATAAAAATAAGCTTAATCATGCATTTTGAAATAAAAAAACAGGGATTTCGGAAAAACAGACTACAAAAATTAAAACTGACATATTGTTTATTTACTAGAACAGTATTAAAAACCTAAATTTTATCGAATACTAGCAAATAGTCCTGACAAAAAAGCATAAAGTGTAAACTTGTGTTTAAAAATCGTCAGATTTTTTGTAAGGGCGAGATTTTCTGATGATTTTTGAAGAATCGCGACCCTGTCAAATTTATTAAAATTCATTAAATTTTATGTTGATCGGCCTTTACTATTATGGGTGCTGATGTCAAAAAGAGGTATGTCCAAGAATTACGGAAAATCGTCGTTGTTTGCATTCTGTCCCTTTTTTGCCATGCTACTGGTAAAGGAAAGAAGCATTTCCCGACCAAAAATTTTGCAAAAAATTACAACAAGTCAAACAAAGATACCCATATCTTCATCTCTGAAACCTACAATACACAAACAAGCACTATAGGTTGCATATCCACTCATCTCGATCACAACTGCGTTTACATTTGAATGCATACACTTTGTGGGGCCATTCGAGTAAAAAATTCGATAGCGCAAGTACTGCCACGACCTAACCGTCTTTGGAGGGCGCAACAACAAATGTATGTACATCGTTTTTAGATAAAAATTCGAATCTATTTTCAACTTGCTGAAACTGCATATACAGGGTGGATTCTATAAACGGAACGGTGCTTCTAGCCGGTTAGAATTTGGTTTTATAAAAAAATCCAAAAACACGTCAACTGAGATTTTTAAATTTCTTTTTTTTGACAATACCGCACACTAATACCCTATCTCTTATGGTTTACAAGATAGAGGCATTTAAACTTGCATGGAATTGTTATCTATGCCCTGTTTTACGGGGGATATTTGAATGAATATCGAAGTTGGCACGATTAAAGGAAATAAAAAATCTCAGTTGACGTGTTTTGGGATTTTTTTATTCAACCAAATTCTAACCCGCTAGAAGCACCGTTCCGTTTAAAGAATCCACCCTGTATATTGTGTAATATGATTCTATGTAGATGTTTTGAAATAAAACGATTTCACAAATAAAATGTTTTTTTTTTCAACCAAAAAGAATAGGAACTTTCTGTAGAATTTTTTGTTTAGTGGACAGATTCAAAAGAGACCTTCTTTTTTTACTTTACTTTTTCTCATTTCTCTTCAGTCAAGTTGGCCCGATTTGACCTTGTGTTGACAGGTTTCATATTTTGTTAATTTGCACATCACCAAGCAACACCGTTCTTAACTAAAAAGCCAGTTAACTCATTTTCGTTTTAGTATCCTTTGGCCTATGATCGGTGCCATATTGACACCAAACTGACAGAAAATCCATGTTTTACTTACCAATTTGGTTATAAAAATGGCAGCCACATTAGGCTAGAGGGCACTGAGGCGGTAGGAGTTAACAGGCTTTTTAGTTAAGAACGGTGTTGCACCAAGTAATATGGCTGCTCAGTACCTTCTCCATACAGGCCGATCAACTCCTACCGATTTAGTGTCCTTTAATCCACCTTCGCCGCCATTTTCACTCAAAAGTGAAAGAAAATCCATTAGTTTTCTGTTAATATGGCGGAGAAGGTCGAGAAAAGGATACTAAAACGGTAGGAGTTGATTGGTATTTGTGGAGAAGGTATTGGGCTGCTTTTTAAATATTACGAACTACAAATCTTTTACGCTGGTGCATGCTGTTAACGTATTGTCATGTTATACAAAATACTGTTGTTCTCTATGCGAATGGGATAGCCGAGCAAAAAAGGATCACTATAAAAGAAGAAATTCGCCACGAAGACAATCTTTTGTACCGGGAGTGAAAAATATATATATATATATAAAACAATCCTTTAGTTTCTTCAAATAAATTATTACTTCCGACGGTATACCGGGTGTCCCAAAGTGAGTAACCTATTAGAATATTTTGGAAACTATACAGTGGACACTTTTCAAACTTTATATTCTAACGTAAGTCCATTAAATACTTTCATATTTGCAGTGTTGCCATTTGCAGGAAAACTAGGCATCAACTTTCTTATTTTAAACCGAACACCCTGTATATTTTTGCATTTTTGGATTCTACAAAATATTTTAGGTACATTTTATGTATAATGTCCTATACCTATGTTCAACTGTTTTTAAAATATTGACAGGTGAAAATTAACATTTTTTAACTTTAACAACCGGTAACATCGAAATTCCTATCTTGGTTTTTCAGAAGCTGTCGTCTTATATCTAAACCCAGGGTTAAAACATCCCAAGGTTAGTTTAACCCTGGGTTAAAAATGGTATAAAACGATAGCTTGTGAAAAACCAAGACAGGAATGTAAAAACTGTTTAGCTCTATCCTTAACCGTTTCGATGTTACGGGCTGTCAAAGTTAACACCTGTCACTATTTTAAAAACAGTTGAACATAGGTATAGGATATTATACATAAAACGTACCTAAAAAATTTTGTAGAATTAAAAATACAAAAATATACAGGGTGTCCTATTTAAAAAAAAATAAAAAATTGCCATACCTCGTAAACTAAATGACATATGCAAAATCCAAGGTAGCACGATTAAAGGAAATAAAAAATCTCAGTTGACGTGTTTTTGGATTTTTTTATTCAACCAAATTCTAACCCGCTGGAAGCACCGTTCCGTTTAAAGAATCCACCCTGTATATATATATATGTTTTTTTTTTTGATACTGGGACTTTTCATCCATAGTAGAATCAATGCCAAATGTAGCAAGGTATATTTGCATAATTAGAAACAAACACAAAATATTCGGGATTTGTACCCGGGGCTTTACAAACGGTATGCAAATACGCTACCCACTGCGTCACGGAGGCAGGCAATAACAGTTATATGTAAATTTTATATAGGTAGAAGGGAATCTCAACCAGGTTAACATTATTTGAAAAATTCAAGGATTTATGACAAATTTCCCGAGCCCACCGTATTTCCGACTTTTTCCCGGCAACCCTGTATAATTTCGATAGTTAAACCTGTTAAAGTTTTTTTGCTTTTTATAGTTTATCGCAATGGTAAAATGATAAAACAGATGTTTATTTACATATAAGGCAACTTTTTTGACAGTTCTAAACGCCGACCTGGTTAGTATAGTGGGTAACATACCTAGTCTATTAACCAGGAGACCCGGATTCGATCCCCGAGGCCGTCGGTAGTCTACTTGGACTTTTTCTGGCAAAATTACATAATTTTGTGAGATTAAGCAAAAACGCCGTATGGAGCGGAGTAGGCCGTGTTAGCTAGAAGGTAAATTAGATCACTCTAGGAAAAGAAAACTGTCTTCTTAGGAGGTGCTCATTAGACCGGTCTGATGAGCGGGTAGGACGGGGACATAGATAAACAGCGAAAAAAGTATTACTGGTCGGTCGTCATAGTTGCGCAGGACCCACGAAAGTATTTGTTTTTACTTTCGTGGCAGGACCATAGCAAATCACAGAGAGAGAGAGAGAGAGAGTGCACAACGAGTAGCGCTATCAATTTATCAATAGAATACACTATGAGGGTCCAGAGGCGTTTTCTCGATATGAAATTGTTTTAAAAAGTTTGAATAATTTATTTTCTCGCGTTTTAACGGTGACGTCACAAATTTTGCCTTTTTAGATTTTGTTTTTTTGTAAAGCACTGTTTATACTTTTTTTACCAGCAATTACACTGAGAGACGATCAACGGAGTAGTTATTAAAAATGATATTAATGAAGGTTTTCAAACACGCACAAAAGTTTAATCAAAATAAATATTCTGGAACAGAAAAAAGTGAGGTTACAATGAAAGAAATGTCAGCGACGTCTCTGTTTTGAACTAATAACGTCGTGGTTGAAATTATTTAAAAAATATTTCAAAACAATTTCAACCCGAGAGTACGCCTCAGGCTAGTTCAAGAGAAAAATTTCTCCTCTAGATGGTATTGGGGGAGCTTACTGCGCCTATTTGTGATCAATGCGGGGTACTTTTTGTTGATATTCGTTAATTTTTTGTTGACAGCTATTTGACGGTCGACGGCGAACACGTAGATTACGGGCCGATCCAGGCTGAGATTTTTCCAGAACTTGGAAGAATTATGGTTCCTTGATCCGACCATTCCATTAGTACTAATTTAGTCAATGAAAATTCCAGACAAAAATCAAAAAATGTGATTCTATCTACTTTAGAGCCGCTACTTATCAGGCTTGACAGTATTTAAAATGTTCAATAACATATTCTATACTTATAAGAACTGTTGGTTACCTACGTCATTGCCAGCGGGATTTGCAAACGTCTTTTTTTACTCGGAAGGTAAGTATGAAAGATTTATCTTGCCAGCACATTTTAATCCCAACGCACTGCGTTTCTTAACAAAAGGCTTAGATACCCAACAGAGTAATTTTTACTTTACCTAAGGTTGTAAAAAGCAGCATTTACCTTTTAAGTTATTGGGATCACTGTCCCTCGCACTAGTTAAAATTTTTGTAAATAGGATTTGTTTTGAGCCCAAGAGTGACATAGACTAAGGATGTACAAGAAGCTAGCGGGGCAACTTGTGATTTTTTTATTAGAACCTTTTAGAGCTAATTTAGTGCTAATTTAAAAGTTAGCGCATGCGCTGCTAGGTTCCGTGAGAAGCCAGCAGCGCATGCGATTGCAGCCTAATTAAGAGAATTTAGAAAACAAAAGATACCTACATAATTAGAGCTAATTTAGTGCTACATGGTTTCATATATTTTTTGTTGAAATATACCGGGTGGGCCATAAAAAACCGGACAAAATCTTTTCCGTTATAACTTTTAAACCATACCACCGATTTTAATGCAACAAACTGTTCTTTGCAGGGAATTGTGCAGAACTTTGAGTGAAAATATTTTTTTGTCCGCCATCTTAAAATCTAAGATGGCGGACAGAAACAAACTTTACCCTTCAAAGAGCCTCGTTTATTCTTATGTTATGGACATTTTTTGAATTTTTTATGAAGTCGTAAAAAAGCTTTGTTTCTGCCACGCAGAACGAGGTATGAATCATTAAAATCAATTGAGTGGTTCCCAAAAAGAATAAAAAATTTTCAATCGGTATTTTACGGATGCGATTGCCGTCTCAATTCTGTCTGCATACATTTTCTCATAAATTCGTTATTACTAAACCCGAGTTTGATGAAATAAAAAGCCTCATGGCGAAAATCGATTCTTCTTTAACTACTGCTATTGAAATTTGTCGACATCTTGAAATCCAAGATGACGGACAAAATCAAACTTGTCCCCGTAAAGAGGCTCGTTTATTTATATGTTCTTTAAACGTAAAAGACCGATTGAAAATTTTTTAGTTTTTTAATAATTCGCACCTCATTCTGCCTGGAAGAAACAGAGCTTTTTTCCGAATTCATAAAAAATCCAAAAATCTTCTGTAACATAATAAACGTGACTCTTTGAAGGGTAAAGTTTGTTTCTTTCCGCCATCTTAGATTTTAAAATGGCGGAGAAAAAAATATTTTTATTCAAATTCTTGCTCAATTCTCTGCAAAGAGCAGTTCGTTGCAATAAAATCGGTGGTATGGTTCGAAAGTTATAACGGAAAACATTTTGTCCGGTTTTTTTATGGCCCACCCGGTATATTCTGATATAGGGAAATTGTCCCGACGAGTAGTTTTTTTTGGTAAAAGTGATATAAGTGTGTAGTGGATGTCACCAAGGTCCATAGCAATTTGTGTGGACAGTCAGGCTGCGAGCGCAGTCAAGAGGCGTTAAATTCTTGCATATAATGAAACATATTTGAAACTTGAAATTGAAATAATAAAAAAGGGATTTTACGTCCAATTTCTTGACACTTTCGAACTGAAAAAAACTTTCTAAATGTTCATGCTCTATATTAGCTGCAAATTAGTGATATCTACGTATTTTTCAATTTTATTAAATAGTTATTAAGCTATAAACAACTTATTTTTTTAAACTTATTTGTTAAAATATTTTTAACAAATCCATTATTAAATTAAAAAAATATTTTATTATTCCTCATTTTCAATTGATTTGAATTTTTTGGTCGGGTATTTTAAGCATTTATCAATTTGTTGTGGTTTTATAAATCAGTAACAAATGTTTTATATACTATATATACTATATGCCAAATTAGGATAGTTAACTTCCTGCTAAATTGTATATTTCTTGGCTAAGCCAAAAATGACAATTTCTGTTGGTATACATACTTAAACCACGTTATTTTTTTTTCACTTAAATCTCGCCCAGCGAAAGTTGTCTGACACCCTTAGGGCCAATTGTACCGTACTGTTAAACCTAGCTTAAATTTAACTGACGTTTAGAATATGACCCCTTGGTTATTTTAAGTTTAATGTGGAAGCACATTCTAAACAATTAGCAATTAGATAGACAACTTTTGCTGGTCCACCTGTATTGCTCAGTTTAATTTAAGGAAAGGTTTTATTAAATTTTACAATACTTAAACTCTACAATGTAGTAAAATAGTTTTTTTGCATTCTCTAGTTAAAAGTACAAAATTTTAAACAGGTGATAATATTTGAAATAAATAATATAACGTAGAATGGTAAAGATGGAGATGTAAAATCAAAAGAATATTCATTGTTACTGTGTTGTTATTCCTACAGAGTGGTCCTGTAAAAATCGATCGGTTTTTAATTTTTGATTTTTTTTCACCAAATCTGCTTGTTGGTAACTCAAAATTCAAAGAATATGTACCATTTAAAAGCTCAACCAATCAGAAGGTTCAGAATGCAGTAGTTGTATATTTTTTCGACCAAAAAGGCAAAGGCTCATTCTTTGTTAATTGGAAAATGAATCATTTGTAAAAAGCATTAAAGATATGTTCCATTTTATGGACCAATATTTTGCACAATATTCTCTTGGTATTAGATGAGGTATTAAGTCACTTCTAAGAATTTTAAAAATTAAATTTAAAAAATAATGTGAAAAATAGTGGTCCGCAAAGGAGCAGATATCTTTGGAATGTTTATAGGACTGCTTTATAAAATGAGGTTTTGCACACGGAAAACTTTGTCAATCCACATGTTTGTGCTTTTAGCAAATTTTGCAAAAAGAAAGCTTAAAATTGTTACTTTTTGATTAAGGAAAATGCAGAATATAATGATTTATGGGAGAGCGTAGAAATAGTTATGAAAATAAACCGAAATAACTATCAAATGAAGATAACCACTCAGGTTGGTATTTTTGTATGCTGACCAAAAACACTATTATCTTCAACGGTTTTTTGTCTAATCACAGATAACAAAGCTTTTTGTTGGAAAAACGCTTTTTTAATGTTGTCAAAGCTTCAACTGAAACTTCGTAAAATATAATTTTTGTGATACTTTAGTCCAGTTTTTACGTGACCACCCTATAGTTTAAAATCCTATGGTTGTTGATAGGTCAGAGTAATATTTATTACCAAGTTTATTACGATTTGCAAAATTTAGAGAATACTATTTTAGGTAATAAAAATTAAATTTTAATTAATTACTTTTTTATTTCAAAACTATAAATTTATGAAATATGAAAAGAAAACATTTAAGCATACACATAGTTAATTTTACTCGATACATTAAATATATGATTTATTGGTACACATTCATTGATTAAAGAGAAACACTGATAAACCGATAAACCAAATAATTATTACATAAGTAAACTAATTAGTAGAAATAACACAAGTAGATAAAAAACTTCCAAAATTTTTTGACTTAAGAGTCTTCTCTTTTTTTACAAAACTATTTTATCAAAAAAAGTAAATTTACAAAATTTTCAATTTTTGTACGAATTTTATTTTGATGGAAGTGCTAACAGCGCAATGGCATTTAAAAAAAAAGTAAAAAATTTATTTGCATCACAAAATCTTTCCACTGCTCACTTTACACTACTTGTTTAAAATTCTCAATATAATTTGCACAAGCAGGATGTCCAGCAATCGGGAAAACGGAGAAAACCGGGAATCTCATGGAACCGGGAAAAAGCAGGAATTTTATATCAAACCGGGAATTTTAACTATAAAACAACCAGTGTGCAAGTTTTACTTTTCCTTTTTAATCAGCAATTAAAACTTCTCATCAAATTGGCCAACTTACAGTTTTAAAGTAGCTTCGCCATTAATAATACGAGTTGCATATTCACTCCTGGAATTTCTAACAAAAAGAAGAGGCAAACTAAAAACGTGAAAATTCCGTTCGAAACGATAGAGAAACTGTTCATTTATTTTTAGTGCTACAAACCTATAATTGAGACTAGATTCCACCCCAACCCAGACCCCCTTGGCAGCTATCCATTTTTTTTAAAATGTACTTCGCAAAAAACGTGAAAAATATCAAACCTCAGCAAACATTTTACACAACTTTTTACCCAACAAATCTAGAATTGAGACTAGATCCAGCCGACGATCCGCCCTTGCTTTTAAACATAAAAAAGGAAATCTGATTATTCCCCCCAACTCAGATTTGAGAATAGACCGGCCCTTGTAAAAGGTGCATATTAAATAAAACAAATTAATGCTGGGAAAAAGAATAAAATGACCGGAAAAAAGCGGGAATTTGTTAATGAATTTTTGCTGGACATCCTGACAAGGCGTTCTCAACTAAAAAGCCTAGTACTTCTACCTTTAGTCCACTGTTGCCGCCATTTCTATAACCAAATTGACAGGTAAATCGAAAAATAACTAGCCTTTTAGTTGAGAACGTTTTGCACACAATTCAAGATCAACATCTGTTGATTTTACATTACGTCAATAAACTTATTTTAAAAAAGGCAACGTTTTTTAAAAAGTACTAAACATTTTTTTTAAAGAAGACCAATAATTTATTTGTATAACTAACACCATTAAAGTGTTTTATTTCAGGTATGCTTACTAAACTATAGATAACCAAAACACCGTCGAAAATTTTGGAGAAAAAAAGTGACAAGTAAACCAAAATCAAAAACTTGAGAAGAGAAACACCAGTCACAACATTTTAAAATGTCTCTTGGCCAATTAAACCTAGCAGTTATAAATCGTTTTAAAAAGTGGACAAAATGTCTTAAATAGGTACCTAATTAATTTGTATTTTTTCAATGTCTTCCAGAAGCTTACCCATCTGGTCATCTAGTCTTTCTACCGGTTCGGAATCTAGAGACAATTTCATAATTTGTAATTCGTTTACCGAGTCATTTACTTTTGCTCTGTTGCGGTTCAGCCTTTCCATTCTTTCTTCCACTCCCCGAATCAGGAATGAAAGGAGCAGGTCTACTACCTAGAAATTATAAAGAAACTAATGCATTGTCTATTAATTTTTTTTATTAGGCTTATTGTATTTAAGGGTGGCAGCTCGAATGCCTGTTATTATTCAAAAAAGTATTTTCTCAGGCATGACAGTGTGGGTTTTGGGTAGGTATGCATTTGTATGATAAGCTGATCATACAACGCTTTGTCCTGGCCTACTGGGAGATGATAATACAGAATAATAATATTCCTGCTGTCGCATAACTAAGTCGACTTATAAGTATTATGAGGGTTTTGCAGTGGCCATGTTGGTTTGGGGGTCATTATGATACCTCTTGTGGTAGGTACTTGGATAGTGAACAAATCTAACATCTAGTGTATATAAAATACAAAATACGCAAAGTCATCTTGTTATAATTCCTAACAAGTGCCGAAAATGTCACTTTAACAAGTGCTTTTTAAAAAAAAAGCAGTCCAATTAAATTTGGAATGAAGTGTATTTGCTGATTTTTTTGAAATTTGACAGGGAATCCTACTAACCTGTTGAAGTTCTTCCCTCAGTTTAACCATCTCAATCGACCCATCTCTCCACCCCCTTCTTAGAATCTGTAATTTGCTTGACGCTAATTGGAGGGGATTCCTGCCATGCAAATCCAGACAGCTGACGTCCGCTTTCGCGTTGATCAGGAGCGAAATGATCGGCAAATTGTGTACGCAGGCCGCTAGATGTAGCGGCGTGTTTTGAATGATGTCTCTTTTGTTTGGGTCCGCTCCGTTGACAAGAAGCATTTGAACTATGTCCGAGTATCCTGAAAAAATTAACCACAAAATATGTATCTACGGGTATAGAAGGCGATCTGACGACTTAGGGCCCTGTTATAAGTTTTTTGCTACCGTTACGCCTCTAGTGACTCGGTCTCGAAGTTTGAATTCGGGTATTTTTTTAACTATTTCAGTTCATTAGAAACAACATTATTTTGGAGAATCTAATTCATCAATAGGTAATTTTATTTTCCAAAATATTGTTGATTCTAATGACTATAAATTTAAGAAATAAACCAAATGCGTCGTATTTAATATATTATATTATTCTTTTAAGAAGATATATACATATCGAAACTATTGTATTTATTATTAAACTATATTGTGCTTCCCATGTCGGCCTCAATAGCAGCAGTTTCTTTTAAGACTTTTCTTCATTTTCAAAAAATTTGGTGTAACTGGTTAGCCATCAGCATTTTTGAACGGAGTGGGCTAAAAAAAATGTAATTAACAAATAGGCTAAATAAATGCCCTATTCGAGCGTTAATAAACCATCAAAATTGTTGATACCGTAGGCAAAATCAGTTATTTTTCTCCCGTATCCAAAAATAACCGAAATACGTTACTTACGGAGGCTTAACGTGTCCCGCTCGGTTATTTTTTGCAACCAACCAGATTTATTTCTGAGCAGCTGCAGCTGGTAGGTTATAATTCGCTTTCTTTGTTTAGTTATGTTTTTAATTTTTTTCTGAAAGTTAATTTTCAAAAACAGGAATTGTTTTCTTTTCTATTCTATTTACATTAGCAGTTTGTATGTGGGCAAAAAAATACGCGTTACTGTAATTTGTGTTTTTGGTTTAAAACCTCTTTTTAGCATCTCAATTACGCTAATACGTTAAGCAAATAAGGTGACGATAAGTTAGTGGTCTATTAACTCTCTATTGAATAGGCTATTTTCCTCTTGAATTTCGAGAGAATGGTCGCCTGGGAACGTTCACATCCTTCGTTTCGGTCAATAAGAAGGCTCAGAAGCTGCCAAGCTTCTACGGTGCATGCGCAAAGGTAACTCGATTATCGTTTGTCAAGAGCATCCGTTCCCCTGCTCAGAGGCAGTTGTATGAAAGTGTAGGAAAGTTCCTTTGATACACGGCAATAGGGCGCGGGTGCGGCTCGGCCGTGGTCAGATAGGTTTCGGATAACTCGTGATAGCTTTAAAGCCCGTTATTGGTCGATATAGGAGGTGACCGTTCCCGTGCGACCTTTCCTACAAAATTCCAGAATCGGCACCCAGATGTAGAAACCTTGCCCGGTACTTACCCTTAAAGCCTGTTTCAGACCCTGGCGGTAAATGCAAGGATGGAATTACATGCCGCATTAGAAGGCTTCGTCCATAGTTTTTTCAATAGTTTTCTGGTTTAAAATGTCGGGTGCATACTCTAAACCTACAAAGCGTTTCTTTGGCGAGCTTGATCTTTAGGGTGTGGAAAGCGATGAAGCAGAGGATCACTGGGATACAACACTTGGGCATAGTTTTCCCATTGTACTTATTACAGAAATCCAAGAAGTTACTGTAAAAGTCCAAAAAAGGCCAAAAACACATAAAACTAAAAAACATCAATGAAAAGACTTCGTGAAAAGAACGAAAAAACGATGACATTGATGGAAATTGATTAAGATAGATGTCATCGGCCCAATTTGTAGCGTGAGCTTCGAGACCGAGTCCCCAGAGGCGCTGTAACTTGTTTTTTTTGATGCCCTTAGTAAGAGTTTTCTCTAAGTCCGTAGGTATATTCTTTGTGAAATTAACCTAATGTCTTGGATACCACAAAATTACTATTTAAAAAAAAACTTGCTTAACTTATTTTACACGTTTTTTAAAATTAATTTTGTGTACTTTTTAAAATAAAAAACCAATAAGTAGGAAATTTTAATTGAATTTTTAATGAATAGAGTCACGTTTTGAATTAGGCGCACTTCTTAATAGGGATATTTTGGAACGCTTATTTGACACTTTGTAGTGGTTGCTGTAATTACTGAGTCTGCGCAATAGCTCAATGTCATTTTTTATTATGTCAATTATTTTGTAAAATAAAGTCCAATTTTGTGTTTTTTCTCATCTCTAAATTTTTTGCAAGTGAAAGTTTTTAATGTGTTCCAAAAACTCGGGTAAAATCGGCGAGTGGTAGTGGTAATGGTTGTTAAACACTACCATAACGGCTGTCAAAATTTTAAGCGTTCCATGACCAACTTGTTAAAATTTCCATGACTCTTACTTTAAAAAAAATCAGCCTACTACAATAACTGATCCAACACCTTGTTTAACATTTTTTCTTCCTTTTCTGAAGGTACTTCGTTACGAGTCCTTATTGTTTGTAGAAAAAATACATTGGAGAAACTGTACTTTGTAGAAACCGAACTTTGGAGAAATTTACATCGAATTAATCATAAAACAGAGAAACCGTAAAGTGTAGAAATTTGTAAGGCGAAAATCTGTTTTGTGCCTGACAGCTGTTTGTATGTGCCCTTAGAATAAGAGTAGAGTAGATCAAGATATTTTTTTTCTAAACCAACCCGACTTGTCCCAACTAAACTTAAACCAATCCAAACCAACCCAGATCAATCCAAAACACTTAAAAACCCAACCCAAACCAACCCACCACTCCTTTAAATTTAGCATACAAAAATGTCTTTTCTACGCCCTTCTTATTCTAAGCTCGCATGCAAACACCTGTTAGGCAGAGAAAAGATTTTCGCCTTACCAATTTCTATGTTTTACGGTTTCTCTGTTTTATGATTTCTTTGGTGTATATTTCTCCAAAGTAGATCCAAGTTCGATTTCTACAAAATACAATTTTGCCAAAGTTTATTTCTATAAATAATGATTCCTGCATTTTACTTTTCTTTATTTTATGGGACCCCCTTCATTATACTCAGATTTATTTGTCTTTTGCAAACAGCTATATGAAAATAATAATTAAAATGCGCCGCAGCTGCGCAGGCAAAAATCTTGAGAAAATAAAAATAAATAAAAAAGAGTTTTACCAACAGAAAACTATTGGATTTTTGGCCTCCTCCACTAGTTCCACCACTGACTGGTTTCAGACACAGTCCATCCACCAGTCGTGCTTTTTACTATGACGTACCGAGTGCGACTTGGAGACTAGACGCAACCACGTGTTTTACCTTGTTAGGAATCTTCAGTACGCCATAAGTTTTTATAGACGAATAATACGAACGATCAAATGAACAAGTCAGGGACAAACAACAAAAAACATTAGATAACAGTTGAAGCAAGCAATAGCATAGCAACTGTTATCTAAGAATATTGAGGACATTATATATTCTAAAAATTATACAGAAAATTGTTAAGAAATTATTTTTTGACGTTTTTTATAAAATATATTTTGGATTAGTAAATCTCGCCCTTACAAAAAATCTGACGATTTTTAAACACAAGTTTACACTAACTGCTTTTTTGTCTGGACTTATTTGCTGGGATTCCTTAAAATTTAGTTTCTTATAAGTATTTTAGTAAATAAAAAGGATGTCAATTTTAATTTTTCTAGGCAGTTTTTGTGAAAAACCCCTTTTTTTATTTAAAAATGTATTTTATTAAGCTTATTTTTGTATGTAAATATACCTTTAAAACTTTTAGCAGACGCAAAACCATAGATAGCCATGGAATATGTCGCTATTACTGCTCAGAAAAGTTACCCAAATTCTGTCTTTCCTTTTACATGGTGAGAATTTTCGACACTTTTTGACGTCTATTGGTATGCATAGTAGCAAATTAGCTCCGCTGAAAAATAGTTCTGCAGAATATGTTTAAAATATAAAATTTACAAAATGTTATTAGAAAATAACGCAGTTTCTCTCTCTCCAGAATTCTGACGGGTGAGATTTTCTGTCGTTTCTGAAGAATCGCGACCCTAGTGTCATGCAATTATAGATTGATTGCCAAAATCATGTGATAAATTTCAGATAAATTCGCCGCTGGCAAATTTTTTTATAAAATTTGGCTAAAAAATGAATTTTATATATATTTTGAACAGTGTTAAGCAAGGTGGCTAAAATTAAATTTAAAAAAAAATTGAATATTTTGATCTTATTCACGTTTTGATGAAATAGTAGAACAAGTATGTTGGGTTAGCTGCAAAGGGCATTTTTAATACTCTGAAACAGCTTATGAATAGGAATTTCGATTATTGGAAAATTTCCCTGACTTTCCAGACTTTTGATCAAGTTCCATGACCACTTTTTCTTTCCCTGACTTTCCAGGTTTTTCTAGAATGTGGACAACTTGAGTATAAAGCAGACATTAAATAACATTAGATAATGTCTGGTCTGAATGTAATGTAATGCTCTAAAGCCTCAACGCAAAACCGCAGAGATCAAATTCTGAGGTCTGTATTCAAGTGGAAGCCTTTTTTTTCAGATATGAGGAAGACAGAATATTGCGCTGAATTCCACAACTAAGTGTATGTTCTAACTGCCTAACAATGGCTTGGGCACAATCCTGACAAAAGTCAGTTATTTTGAAAAATGTACCTTTGCTAACAGCCACATGAAGTGCACTACGTCCTTCATGATCCGTGCTATTAGGGCTCACTCCTTGGTCCAGCATTCTTTTCACCTGGAAATAAATAAAAAAACCTTTTATTCTTTTATTCTGTGCTGTAGCACCAAAGGTGTCTTCAATTGATATCACAAAATAAAGATAATGTGTTGAAATTTTTAGTTTTTTTTTCTTAAAAAGTTGGTTAATAAATAAAAATAATAAAGGATAACAGTTGCACAAATTGATTGGATTTACTATAGAATATCATTTACATTTTTGTTTTTTATGAATTTTATATGTATTCCTCTAACAGAGTTCATATGAAAAAACCTTTGTTGAATTCCCTGACATTTCCCGGTTTATTTTTTCTTAACCGTTTGTGAAATTTTCCATTTATTATTTGTAACAAAATACAAGCATGTTCCAGATTTTCCCTGATTGTCTGTTTTTTGTAAAATTCTCTGACTCTGCAGGGAATAACAAATTCCCTGCAGAGTCCAACAAGCAGCTTACAAGTATTTTTAAATACTGTTAATTTCAATTTTTACAGAACCATTTCAATCTGGCACCTTGACATTTAAACACAGAAACTAAATGTGATTATAAAAAAAAGTAGTCTAATCTGATTGGAAAATGACTGTACTTTTACTACATAGGCACACACCAAGAAGACATCATAAAAAATGATATTAGGGTTCTTAAGTAAGTAAATAAAAAAAAAATAATTTAAATTGTTGCATACACAAACTAAAAATTAAATAAAAAATTTAATTTCAAGCATATGTTGCATCAAAGAAATCGCAGAACCCTCACATAATTTTAAAGATTAGCCGCTATTTCATATGGGAGCTTCTATGCTTTGTTTTGCTTTTTCTTTTGATTAGTACAAACTGAGGTACAACCTACCAACTAGTAAGTATTAAGTAGTTTCTTTAAGAAAAGTTTCAACTTTTAGAACAAAACATATAGAAATTAATACATAAACAAAGACTAAACTATAGGGTCAGTATAAAAGATACTTTAAGTTGTGCTTTCATTTGATCATAAAAAGAATGCTTCATTTATTATATGACAAATTATAACAGATACAAAATAAGAATCAATACCCTGCTATTGATTAAATGTGATCAACATGATTTCCCATTATTCCAATTATTGTTTACTTAATCAATCAATCAATCAAAAAATACTTTATGGTCAAGAACAAAAATTCTGTCGACAAAGCAGGCTAAAAACTAAAAGAAATAAAAAATGTAAAATAAGTAGGAACATAATGAAAATAAATTATGGAAGCTTATTTTAGGTAGAATGTAAGTAATAACCACACAATATTAAAACCACAATGTCCAACATTTTCAGTGTTTAAGTTCATATATACATTATACAATAATAAGTGGTTTTAAGCCTATTACTCACTAACAAATTTGAAAAGTTTGTTATGTTTATACTAAATTACTAATAATAAAAATACCCACTTTACTATAATTAAAAAGGAGCACAACAGAAACATAACATGGTTGCAATAACAATTATTGTAAAGGAGACAATCCTACAACAGTAAAAAGAATAAAAATATCTAGTCTCTAAAATAATTTATAAAAAAAATTTAAAAAAAAACACATTAAAAGCAGCAAGTTTATAACTGAGTGTCATAAAATTCAGAAAGCGAGTAAAAAGGTAAGTTTAAAAGCCTCTCCCTTAGATCCCTTCTGAATTTTTTAACAGACATAGCACATCTGAGGGTGATTGGCAAATGATTGAAAATTTTAATGCCCTCATATATGAGAGATTTTTGTGCTAAAGTGCTTTGTGGAATTGACAATCGAATGAAATTCATTCTTGTCTTGTATGATATTGTTGAGACTCAAACCTGAGCTTGGACCGTTTTTTATAATTTTTAAAAACTAAAGACGCTGTTTTCAAAACATAAAGTGATGTAAGTGTTAATATTTTATATTTGACAAACTTATAAAGCAATGTGATGGCAGATGACATGCAACCCAATGAAGTATGCCTAGCACAAACAGAATCACAGGTATATCTTTGGTTATGCTTATTTAGGAATAAAAATAAAAAAAGTTGCTTACCTCGTGACTATTATGCGTGCTCACAGCCTGCACCATTCTGATTTCGAGGTAATAGGGTTGTAACTTCTTCTTCAAGGCTTTCACATCCTCTGGAGTGGAAATTCTCCTCTTTGCTTTAAACTCGATCTGCAGCTGTTTGCGTAGTTTGTCTTTTAAGTCGTCTTTAATTTCAGAATCGCTGTGTGACATTTTGTGTAAAAAAATTTGAACTTTTGTTTTTATTTACTTTTTTTGGAGGTGTGGAATGTTTTTGTTTATTTTTAATCGAATGACAGTTGCCATATGGTGAAGTTTGAAAGAGACGCTTTTCAGAAACGAGGATTTTTAAAGTCGGTCAGTGAGTTATTGGTTTTCAGACCAGAAATGTTCCACGAAGGCTGGAATTCTATAAGCTGTTTTTCGCGCGGATTTTGAAATTTGACCTTGTTTGTCAGTGAGTAAAACAGTGACAGAACTATTGGCACCTTTACCAAAGGGAAATTTGGGGATCATACTTCATGGTTAACTAAGGTGTAAATCGACCTCACGTCTACATTCACATTTGTTTACATGTCATGCGCATTGTTGCTTGTCAGATGTCATGTGTCACGCCCGCCTTTTACGTTTTTGTCGGCGGAAAATCGGCGAAATTTTTTAGCGTTTATTTTTACCGTTTGTTCTCAAAATAGAAAAAAAAGTTACGTACCTATCTTTTTGTGCTTAAATTTTGTTTGTTTTTACCCCTTTAATGTTTGACAAAATGCAACCTTTTACCGCTTTTATGGTAAGTATGATAGATTTAAATTTTAAATGTAACCTAAAAAGGGATAAATCTGATTTTCTTTGGTTTCTTGGAAGGTTGGGAAGGTTCTTCTTTGAGACAATACATGCAGGGACACCTTGGCATCTTTTTATTTCAATAAATTGATTTGTAATCAAGAATTAACTATTTTATAGTAACTTGATATCAACCAGCTGGGTAACAATTCATTGCAGCTTTCTCTACACATAACTACTGCAAAACAAAATTTCCGGGGAAATTGTATAATCCCAAGTATTATCCACATGTTTATGGTATTGCGCTTCTAGGTAGGAAGAGGTGAAGCTGCACATGTGTGTTGTTGTCTTTTCTATCAGTATTTTTGGTAATTAATAAAAAATAAATAAAAAGGGAATTTTACCAACAGAGAAACTATTGGATTTTTGGTCTCCTCCACTAGTTCTACCACTGACTGATTTCAGACACAGTCCATCCATCAGTTGGGCTTTTTCATATGACAAATCAATAGCAAAAAACAAACTATACAAAATACACCAGAGTACCATGAGAATACTTACCAGGCGCAACATGAAGACTAGACACAAACACATGCTTCACCCTTGTTTTTATAGACAAATAATACAAATGATCAAATCAACAAGTCATGTAGAAATGCTCAACAAACACTTTATTATTTATATTTACCTGCATATGGACATTGGGAATTTATTTCTCATTGTATTTTTAAGTAATACCGAGATGAATACCTACTAGGGTTCAGGAATTAAGCTGGAGTCCCAGTTCCCCAAAGTAGGTACTTAAACAGTAAGAATTCACTTATTTGTTACTGGTTATTTTTTATTTTTACTGTAGTAGAAGTTGTTTTTATAAAGCTATAAAGTGAATTTAATAAATAATTTGGTTAGGTAAGTAGTTCTAATTTTATCAAGATTAAAAAGACAAATAATATTTTTTTATTCCTTTTAGTTAGTAAAAAATTAAAGTATACAAGTCTAAATTTTTTTGAACAATGCACTATCAATAAAAGTACACATAACTACAACCTCAAGAACCTTGTATAAGGTGTTATAAACAAGGGTCATATCAAATCAACCAGAGGTTTGGCAGACTATCTCCTGGATTTCAATAATTGTGGGTACATTTAATCTACCCATAAAGAGAATGAAAAATCCAAAATTTTTTTGACCATTGCTTTTTTTAAACTAGGACAGTGGTTTATAGCTCGTTTTAGAGGTATTTTATATACCTTTCAAATGAAGTATGCACATGATGTACTTTTTGTTTAAAAAAAAAATTTGAAATTAAAAAACAAAACTTTTTTTTTTATTTTTGAAAAACAGCATTTTTTATTTTATAAAAATATATTTTATTTCTGGATATTTCGCCAAACTATTTACAAAATTTCAAAAAGGAGACTTGAGCTCATCAAAAAAAATTTTGGAAACAATTTAAAAAAAACTTTTTACTTTATGTGACTTTAAAAACAAGGTATTTTTTGCTTTTTTACAGTATACAGTTTAGATTTACTCTTTTTCTGTATCTGCACATTTGGTCAAAATTGATTGTCTTCACAGGTATTTATAAAAATATGATTATCTTGAGAACTATATACATATATACTACAAAAGCGAGTGATAGGTTGTGTTAAAGGTATTTTGAAGGGCATTTTAATGAAGTATCACTTGACCTCATTTTTTTTTAATTTTCAAAATTAAAAAGAAAATTGTTTTTGATGAACCAATTAAGTCTCCATTTCGAAATTTTGTAAATAGTTTGGCAAAATATCCAGAAACAAAATATTTTTTTTAAAACAAAAAGTACATCATGTGATATATCATTCGAAAGGTATTTGAAATACCTTCATGCACTTTAGGGATTTAAAGGGTACATTAAATCCCTATTTTTGGGGAAAAAAGTGGTACTTTAAATCCCTATGTATTTAAAAAAGTAAATTTCTTTGCAATAAAAGTTAAATTTAGAAATTAATTTTTAATAATTTTATTAGAAATATAACATGATATGGATTTAACAAAAGTGTAATATGTTTAGAACAATATTAAACTTTAAAAAACAACTTAATTTCTATTAACAGTTTTGTTTACCCCACTGCAATTAGCCAAGTGAAAAAAGGTAAATTTTAACGTTTTACCTATAAAGTGCATAAAATAGTATATACACCTCAGGACTAAAGTGTCTTTAAATCCCTTGACAAGTTATAGCCCTCCCATTGCTTGGGCTATAATCTTTTTGTCTTGGGATTTAAAATACCACTTTAGTCCCTAGGTGTATAATGTACCAATAAAAGAGCTATAAACCATTGTCCAAGTTTAAGTAGTTATTGAGATATTTCAATTTCTTTAAGTACATGTCTGAGCAAAATTTGTGTTTTTTTTATTTTCAAGAATTAATTTAAAAAAAACTAATGGTCAAAAAAATTTTAAATTTGGGATTTTTTAACCTCTTTATGGGTAAAATAAATGTACCAAAAATTATCAAAATTGGGGTGATGGTCTGCAAAAGCTCCCTTTTTTTTGGTTGATTTCATATGAAATGAAGCACAATTTATATTTAAAATGTAGAGAAATAATTTGTAAACTAACATTTAATTTTGACTTGTTGGTACTTTGTTACCGTGACTGGGAAAGACTTTATTTTATGGGACAGAGCATACTTTTGTTTTGGTGGTGCTTGGTTTTAGACTTAGGATTTAACTTTGTTGTTGAAGATATTTAAATAATTGTTTGGAGTAAATTTATTTTATCTAGTTCCTTATTAGAAAATGACATTTTCAACCCACATATATGAGGGAAGAAAATGCTATTTTTCCTCCTTAGGGAGTTTTAAACATTTTACTTCCCTCTAAGAGTTTTTGTTAGCTTATCTCCCGGTACCATGTATGGATCCTTGATGCAAAATGAAAATAATCAAAAATGGGTCCTATAATATTTGTTACTGTAGGAGTAAAGTGCATTTCCTCACTTTTTTAAGGGTATTGCATAAGACATCCGGTTCAACCGTCCAATCCACTCCCCTGACAGGACAGCCCGGGTAGTGTCAGATTCCTACAGACTAAAACCCCCCGATTGTGGCTCCAGCAGCCTTTACTTACTTTTACTGTTACTGCACTACAGCCATTATTGGCTTATATATTGTGCACCCTTTGATTCTAGTTTAACCACTCCCATTAGATTTATCCCCTGTGTACAGGGGAGCAGTTCCTAGTGGTTATTGGGTCTAGTTCAACTTCCCCATAGGACTATAACGCCCATATTCGGTCACCAGAGCCTCGTCTGTTTTAGACAGGGAGCACCACGAGAAGGTGAGGTTGGCCTTTGGATGATCGAAAACCTCTGGTCCTGCGGTTAGTGTGTGCACAGTCTCCAACTGTTCTGAGCAGATATGAAGGTTACATTATATTCGCATCACTATCCCTTATTCCCCATTTCTCCACCACCATGGGGAGAAAAGTGACACTTTCCTCATTTGGTATCTAAATAATTATTATTAATAGCTTTAGGCACATATAGGTATTAAATCACCTAGGTGCTTTGCTTTAACCATATATTTTAAAATTTAATTTATAAAGTATTATATATTATATTCTTTATAAAGTGCATATTTAAATTTGAATAAATTGAAATTAAAATTTGAATGTTATAGTTATTTCACCGAATGAGAAATAAAAATAATTTAAAAAACACTAAATCATTGTTCTATTGTCAAGTTAGGCAGGTAATATTTTATTTACAACCATTTAACGGGAAATCCAATTACAGAGTGATATATAAAAAATAATTACACTAAGATTTAAAAAAAAAACAAAAAAAAAACATATAGAACAATACAATGAATAACCAGAAATATAAAATATATTCGCAGAAAGAACCAGATTAAATAAATTGAACAATTGACAATAAGTTGCAGCTGAACATGTCACACTGACTACTGCACTCATTACAATTCCTGCAAATTCTGTTTAATGGAGAGTACTTACAGATATTGGTATGCTGGTTTGAAATATAAAAACTTACGGGGTTTCTTGATTCAATTCTTGGAACAAGAAAATTTATTTTTTGCAACATTAACAGAGAGTCGATTTTAAAATGGAGGAAGTTTATGAGTAAACTGGAGTTCTACCGATTTCTGATAATAAGACCCACCATTTGGTAACTTTTTTTTACTAATTCACAGATGTGAGAAACAAATAACAATTTGTGACAAATGACAGTAATGTACTATCAATTTGATAGTCAAACTGAATAGCCTGTTTTTTTAAGGAAAAAGAAACTACATAACATATTGAATTTATGTGACACCACATACTGACGATATTAAGCGCCTGTTGTAATTTGTGACAGCCATAGATGCTATTTATTTTACAAACAAATCTTAAATAGTCAGCGTAAAGCAAACATATAACTTGAATGTCTTTAAGGATGTTATTTATAAATACTACGAAAAATAGAGGGCCTAGGATAGAGCCTTGAGGAACTCCGGAAATAGCCAATATCTTTGGCGAGGTATGACCATAAAATTCTACATATTGAGGAGGTTCCACCAAGTATGTTTCGAATAATAAAATGAGATCATCTGAGAAACCAAAAAACTGAAATGCTTATAATAGAATGTTATGGCAAAGGCCTTTGAAAGTCGGTATAAATCACATCGACTTGGGAGTTTCCATCTAGAGATTCAGCAAAAGAAGTTTTGCCGTCGTTGATTTGCGTTTCATAAAACGATGGCGATGTGGATAGCCCTTTCAAGCATTTAGTGAAGTTATTTATGATAGGAACTGGTCTATAGTTTTCAATGAGATTTTTTTCTTTTTTCTTAAACACTGGAATGATTTTCGAAACTTTCTAATTTACCAGAGAAGGTGTATAATTTGATTGATAAGATGAATACAACTGTAAGAGGATACACAAAAACAGGAGCACAGTCTTAGGTTTTATGCTTTTCAGAGCTTGCAACAACAGTAAACTTTTTATTGATATCTGATTTATATTAATATTATTTAAAGCGTTTGTTTTGGTCTGCAGAGAAGAAGGTGTGTACGACCCCTGAAAATAGTTGCCAAATGCGTCCGCTAAGTGCTGCGGATCTAAAAGAAAAGTTCCATTAGGATCTGTCATATTGGGAGGCAAATATGATGAAGATAAGATACATACAGTATCTTTATCGGCAGTATGTGGGTTAGAAAAACAAAAACAGTGTAACATGTAACTTCTCGTAAAAGGAGAAAATAATAAATTTTGACTGGAAGTGAACCGATTTTAATGCGGTGTTTTTCCTGTTTAGGCTCCAAACATCCTTCAGAAAGCATTCTTAGCTATGTTCGATAAAATAGGTTAAGTAGTTCCAGAGATAATACAGTTCATGTTGGAGGTTGTTGGGGGTTTTCAATTTTTTTAATTTTCTTGTTTAAAGAAAATGGGAAAATTCAATTAATATGTAGAACTGTGTATGTATGTCTGTTTTTTTTTTGTCGATTTTGGTGTGTGTGTGTCCAAGCAGAATTTTTCTGACATCCGACTAATTACAACCTAATATTGGCCCAAATTTAGGTCGGAAGTTGGTTTTTCCAACAAACAACGTATTTTTTACTAAAACCTGACGTCGCCAACTAGTGCATCAGTTGTGACGTCGATACTTACCAAAACTGACGTAGCCAAATGTTGGTGATACACGCTACTTATCAACGACGTTAATTACGGGAACGGAATTTTTAGTAAGGGCTAATTTTACAACCAAAGGTAAAACTTCAGATTAAACCATAGTTTAAACTTCAGTTTAATCTTTGGATTAATCCATCGGTAAACAAGTTGCTCAATTTTATAAGTCGGAGTTAAACCACGGTCATGAAGAAAGACAACATTTTCTTTACATATATAGGGTTGATTATTTTAACCAAAATGGCACCAACTGGAGCCAAACTTGAGATATCAGCGTTGGTTACAGACAGACATCCAGCCAGACATACAGCCAGACGACACAACAAAAATGTTCAGATTTGTCAAAAAGATATACATACAGTAGATATATATATATATACGTGTGAGCTCGATGTGAGAATAAAACTTGCTGGTCTGTGGGATGTTCCAACTCTTGTCGAATTTCCTTGTGCACAATTTCGCATATCTCTAGATAATTGAAACCTCTTTTTAAAATCTACATATCGTTGGACTCCTCCAAAGGATTCGTTCTAGGACAAATAATATTTGGTCTTCGTGCTTCGACAATGTCAATAATTTCGTAATTCTTCATCCAGTTGATCAAAAATAAATTTTAAGTCATTGATCATAGCGATTGCACTAAATACTTACAGTCTTTTTATCAAAAACAAATTTTTAATAACTTTTTTGAGGTTAGAATCTTTCGGTAACTATTAAACTGAAGTTTAGCAAACACCCAGACCGCCGGTAACGGTTAAACCGAAGTTTGTTGGTAAACTGCACCTATAAAACGTAAAAAAGTCGACATCTGTGGTTTAAACTGAGGTTTGACGTTTAACTATGAGTTGTAAAATTGCGCATAAGTCAAAAGTCGGCCAAAGTGAAAACGGACGTCAGTAAATTACTAAGACGTTATATTTAGTGTGAGTTTGAAAGTAGAATTGTAATAAAATGGACGTTACCAAACTTCTAGTTATTAAATGTAACTTTTCTGAGGTCCACCGACGTCGGTGCGACCTACAATTATACTACAATATTCTAGGTAAGGTCGCTCTACAAGGTGACGTAGCAGGAGGTGTTCTTCTCCGAATACTTAAATAATCCTTACTTTTGAACTCCACAAGAAATACATTGAAAAATTATTTCGGTGAAATTTGATAAAATTTTAGTATGTTATAGTGGGGCATGGGCTTAGAAAAATGTGTAAATATTAAATGATTTATATGTCTAGTTCCAGAGATATAGATGGTCAAAATTTAAAGAAAACGTCGTTTTGGGGTATACTGGGAACGCTCAAAAAAGCATTTCTTGAACGAAATAAAATAAGTTATCGACGAATTTGGGTTACTAAGGAACCACACGTGGAATTTCTTATTATTATGTTGGTAAAATGTTAACAGGTTGTATACAGAGGCTAGTCAAAGAAACCATATTTTGACAATTTTTTATTTTCTCCCATATAAAAATAAAAAAAATATTTTTGAGCAAACATTAATGTTTTAGTATTTTCTAGATAAAATGAACAAGTTTTTCTTCCCAGTAACATCTACTTTGTTTAACATGTTTTTTTTTAATTTTTTTTACCATAAAAACTGGACGAAAATTGTTTTCTACTACGAAATAATTATTTTGTAACTTAAAAATCTAAATATTATTTTGAATTCAGTTAAAAGTGATGAGCAAATAAACTTTAAATAAATTGAATTTAATTTTTTTATTTTTTTCCTAGCTAAGTAATCAATATTTAATCTCTTTAAAACTGATCGAGGTATTTTAATTTAAGTTTGCGTACGCGTTTATCATACTTTTATCCTCGCTTTTATGTAATACTGGGTGCAATTTTTTTTTATCACTTTTTTATGTTTCAACTAGGATGATGATTTTTTAAAGGTTTCTCAAGGTTCTCTAAACTTAATAATAACACTTTTGGTGGGACTAAATTATCAAACAAACAATAATATGCCATAAACTACGATTATGGGTAATTGCTCTCCCTTATAAATACACAGCGGCATTGCCAGAGGGGGGTTTTGGTGGTTAAAACCCCCCCAGACGAAATCCCCCAGGGCTAATTTCTTGCTATACATAATCTATTGATTACTAGTCAAAGTCAGTGGCTTGTCAGAAGAAGAGTGAAGAATTATTACCATAAGTATAAATCTTGGATATCTTGTTTAGAGTTTACTTATAAAAAAGTCAAAAATAGTTTTTTAGACATACCCTTCTCGGGTCTTTTCTGATTGCCAACCTTTTTTTGGAAAAGCCACTGACTTTGACTAGTACTTAATAGATTACCTATATAGGTATGAGGGAGAGCAATTCCCATAATCATAATTTATAGCATATTGTTTGTTTGGTAATTTAGCTCCACCAAAAAAGAACCTTAGAAACCTATAAAAAATCATAATCCCCAATGCAAAACATAAAGAAGTGGTAAAAAAATTACACCCTGTATTAGATAAAAGTTTTATAAAGGCGTACGCAAAATTAAATTAAATTCCCTCGATCAGTTTTAAAGAAATAGAAAAATGACTACTTTTTTGTAAAAATTAATGATTTATAACTTTTTACAAGTACCTCGTAGCTAGGCAAAAAAAAATTAAATTAATTTTATTTAAAGTTTATTTACTAACCACTTTAACTGAATGCAAAAGCATATTTAGATTTTTAAGTTGCAAAATAATTCTTTTGTAGTAGAAAACAATTTTCGTCAAGTAAAAAAATTTAAAAAAATAAGTAACTGTCCTTGGGAAAAAAAACTTGTTCAGTTTATCTAGAAATTCTTATTCTTCAGTAAACCATATTCGCCGATAATTTATTTTATTTCAGTTAGGAAATGCCTTTAAAAGCATGTCCATTATACCCCAAAACGACGTTTTTCTAAACTTTGACCATCTATATCTCTGGAACTAGATATATAAATCATTTTATATTCCCACAATTTTCTTATCTCATAACCCACTATAACGTACTAAAATTTTATCAAATTTCACCGAAATAAGTTTTCAATGTATTCTTTGGTCGGCGCCCGAAACGCCATTTTAAATGTTTTGCATCAATGCGCCATTACAACAATAAATTTTAATTTCTCATTTTAAAGGCTTAATATGTAAATTAACCCATTTTTTCGCAACTAAAATGTAAAATTTGATCGGGCGGCGGCCGAAACTCCATCGCCATTTTAAACGTTTTGCATCGGTGCGCCATTCCAACAATTTTTTTTTCTCATTTTAAATGCTAAATATGTAAATTAACCCATTTACTGTAAGAAACGGGGTTTCTTATATATATTTCTTTTTTAGTCAGTTTTAGGTAAATATTTTTAAAAATTTATTTTTTCATATTTTTGAATTATTTTTGTGGATTTCTGTCTTTTTTAATGATATTTATCAGTAAACTGACCTTCGTTGGAAGACTTGGATCCATAGAATGTGTAAAACTAACTTTTATCAGTTACCCACAATTAACTGACATAATAATTATTGCAAAAAAGGTTTAGCGAGGGTGATGTGTGAGATAATTATTGTCATCCACATTTTATTGGGATGTGTGGGTTTAGACATTTAAAAATTGTTTACCCAATATGTTTAAACTTGCTGTGCGCAGTAAAACTTTGGATCGTGGATTTACGTAATTTGACGAAATATTTGACTAAAACACTGTGCAGCACCCGTCGTCGAACCGACTCGAATTTTGATTCCCCACTTAGGTACTAAATTGAGTCCTCAATATACAATTACTTAAACCTCCAAAAAAAAAGAGTTATCAAAAGAGAAGTGGCAGCTATTGACCTACTTACAATAAGTACATCAGAAATATTTATTTGCAAAAAGTTATGTTTTAGAGATTCTTTTTTTTTCTGTCAGTGACCTTAGCTCAGGAAATGTCGAAGTGATGTTCAAACAACACCGTACTTAACTAAAAAGCCTGTTGACTCCTACCGCTTCAGTGCCCTTTAGCCTATTGTGGCTGTCATTTTTATAACCAAATTGAGAGTTTGGTGTCAATATGGCGCCGATCATAGGCCAAAGGATACTAAAACGAAAATGAGTTAACTGGCTTTTTAGTTGAGAACGGTGTTGGTTCAAAATTGGCTGAACTTTGAATGAAATGACAGCTCGAATCACTTTTTTGATTTTTTGCGAATAAGCTAAAGTTTATTTATGAGGCCACCAATTCTAAATATTCAAACAATTGAATCGGTGGCTTTAGAAAGAAATTTTCGCTTATTAGAAAAAAAAATCAAAAAAGTGCTCTAAGCCGTGTCTCAGTTTTTGCAAAATGTGCCTTCCATTGAAATTTCAGTCAATTCTTATGTTCATTTCAACGTCACTTTGACATTCCCTCAGTTAAGGTCACTGACTAAAAAAAAAGAATCTCTACTCTTAAAAAACAACGTAAATTTTGTAAAAAAAAATAATACCCGTTTATTTATGCGCTATAGTTACTTGTCAAATAAAACATTTTAACTGTTTTATTGAAGTACAACTCTCTTAGAATGGGGTCATCTTTTGATGCGCTTATTTTATCTATTCCATCTTTTTCGTGTTTTTTTTTGTTTAGCCATAAGTTAGCAAAAACTACATATTTAATAAAAAAATATCATATTTTTGAGATATTTCCCCCAATAAAATTTTAAACCAACAAGAATCCTTTAATTATTCTTTTTCCTTTTCTTTTCCATTTTGTCGGGTTACTGTTAAGTAATCCGACCCAACCACAATCCATTAATTGTTTACTTTTTGGTAATTTTATATTTTGTTTTGTTTTTTTTTATAGGTTTTAATTATTTTTGAGTTATACTTCTATTGTATTTTGCTTCCTAAACTTGCAGAAGAGACTGAAGTCGATTGTCCATAGCCTATCATTTAATAAATCCTCCAGCACCAAATTTGCAATAGAAGGACTAGCAGGGTTCCCTATCGCAGTGACCAAAAAACTCGGTCATACATAAGGAAAATTTAATTTTGATTTTTAGAATGTGGAAAGCACCAGATCCTACATTGATGACCTCTACTCTCAAGACTCTGCCAAATTGTTAACTTCCATTATTTGTATTAAAAACTCAGTTATTGGTTCCAATCGCCAAAAGGAGAGTGTGATAGCGCAAGGGATCGTACCTCGATTAATTCATTTGCTGAAAGATGGGAACACTAATGTAGGTATCTTTTTTTAATTAAATAAACAGGGCATATACATGGTGGATTCTTTAAACGGAACGTCACGTCAACTGAGATTTTTAATTTCCTTTAATCGTGCTTTTTTAAAAATAGGACACCCTGTATATTTGCAATTCTACTTCTATATTCATTCGAATATCCCCCGTAAAACAGGGCATAGACATCAATTCCATGCAAGTTTAAATGCCTCTATCTTGAAAACCATAAGAGATAAGAGTATTAGTGTGTGGTATTGTCAAAAAGAATTTTTTTTAGAATTCAAAAATGTCAAACTATACAGGGTGTCCTATTTAAAAAAATATATTTTTTTGCCATACCTCGTAAACAAAATGACATAAAAAAATCCAAGATAACACGACTAAAGAAAACTTAAAATCACAGTTGACGTGTTTTTGGATTTTTTTATAAAACCAAATTCTAACCCGCTAGAAGCAGCGTTCCGTTTAAAGAATGGACCCTGTATATATGTACTATATATACATTATTTAAAAGAAAATAACTCATACATTTACACTTCATTCCAAATTCAGTCGAGCCAGTTTTTTTACACCGACAATTAATTTATGTGTGTAAAATTTGGAATGAATAGTACATTGTTTTCGATTGATTGCAACAAAAAAAAACACTAAAAATGACATTTTTTGACGTGAAAAAAATTAATACTTCATTATACTAATTTATGACATACCACCCTCCTAGCAACGCCTCCATTTAAATAATATGTCAATCTGACATTCGCATATTAACTAGTAATTTTCAGATTTCAGAATTTATCAGATAATTTTGCATTTAAGTGTGTTTGCTTCCAAAACATACATATGTTAATATTCACATTTTGTAAAATAGCCCTCCTTATATGCAAAATTACCTAAAATTTTGAAGCATACCCCCGAAAATTATTAAATACACTGGGGAAAGGCAAAAATGTTTTCTAAACCAAAATAGCAAAATCTTACTTATTTTATTATACAAATTAACCAAAGACGTTTAACTAAAATTAACAATCTGTCTTGTAAAAGTCTGAGTTAGCTCCGATTTTATAGATCCATGCAAATTATGATAATTACCTATCTGCCCTTAATGTATGGAAAAATTCGACCATTAAGTGGGATGGGATATTATACCAATTGTACTTTGCAAGCGTGTTTAAATACTTATTACATTAATCTTAAATTGTTAGTTACATTTTTGTATCATATTGTTAGGAATTAGTTTGAGAGTGAATTTTGTGGATGTGTTTGAATTTCAGTTACGATAAGTATTGTATTGTTATTCTACTTTTGAGTTAGTTTATCTATGGTCGTGCTGTGCTCGATGGTGACGGAATAGTCGCGAATGGGCGGGACGTGTTCTGCCCGCGAGTATTCTGGAGCCGTCACCTCGACCGTCACGTCCCTTCGTCGGCTATATAAATACGAGCAGCCGTAGCAGCGTTGCCACTTGTAACATAATTATGCAATTGTAACATAATTTTTCATTAAAATTGAGTTAAATGATAATGTGCAACGTAATCGATAATTGTAACATATTTTTTCACTCTAGGACTTTAAATTTTTTAACGTCTTCTTACTGTAAGAAACCAATTTAACAAACAGATTAAAATTATTTAATTTAATTAATCAGTGCTGAAGCCTCTTGGCAATTAAAAACAAAACTACATTGCAATAAAAGTCAAAGCACCATCTATGTAGATATTATCGTACTACGTCTTGTTTCACGGAGCGGAGGATCTCCTCGACTACACGAGATTCTCCGTCCCCGTGTAATTCGCTTATTTTATGGGTTTCTATACCGATTGCCCAGATAGATTTAAGTTTTTATGTTATTATTTGTTGTTTGTTTTTTTGTATGCGATTAAAAATAAATTAAAATAAGCATACCCTGTTTTTTTTTTTAACAAAAAAAATTGTAACATCATTTTCAAGAAAATTCGATAGTTTTGGCAGCACTACACGATAATTTCTTCATTGGGTGGTGGCAACGCTGGGCCGTATTCACGCGATGACGCGTCTCAGTTGCCGGATTATTTTTGTTATAAATGCGGTGAATTGACTTTTGCGAAAGAAAAACGTGCTCTTAGCTCTTTAATAAAAATAAAAATTTTGGATGCAAAGTTGGAGACCAGGATAAAAATTGGGCTCCCCATATATGTTGTTACAAACGTGCGTCCAACATTCGCTGCTGGATTAGTGGAAAAAAGCGAAAGGTGCCGTTCGCTGTTCCTATGATCTGGCGAGAACGCAAAGACCACTGTTACTTTTGCTTAAGAGTGAATTTGAATCCTAAAAACAGTTCGTTTAGTTAAACAGACAAACCGCACATCAAAAATTATCAAAATTTGGCACAGCGGAGGCTTCTGGTTTCCCCCACAGACCATTCGCGTGGTTTTTCAAAAAAATATATATATTTTGTTTTTATTTAGTTTTTTAAAATAATCGATAATTTTTACCGTGAATTAAACATTTTTAGGATAGGTAAAATTATGTAAAAAACTTTAAGTTCTGCAAAATCACGTGAATGGTTCCGGGATAAAGAACTTTCACTGTACAAAATTTGATACAAATTTGATTAACAGTTTTTTAGATTAACTAATTGTAAGAAGCGCATTTTTTATTCAAATTCACCTTTAACACCTCCCATTAAAAAAGACTTTTCGGAGAAAGAAAATTACAATATGCTGCACGCCCGGTGCCCCATAGCATAGAGCAATATACCTACGGAACAGAGGCGCAAAGCCGACCGAAATAGAACGCCAACTTGTGCGCAGAAACGCTTTTCGCGCAGGAGCCTGCGATCCACTTCGGTCCGCTTTTCGCCTCTGTTCCGTAGGTATATTACTTTATGCCCATAGTGACGAGTTACCTGTACCTAATCCACCTCAGGAATATACCCTTGATTCGGATGATGATTCCACGGATTCAAACAATATTGTATCAGAAAGGATCGCTGGTCCATCAAGCTCGCTAGACTCTGATTTTAGTGAACTTTTCAGTAAAAAGCCTCACAAAATAAAACCAAAGCGAATTAAGTGGCCTCATAAGGGATTTGGAATTGCCCAAGGAAAATGTCGATGTATTGATTGATTTCTCTTGATGCCTCAGAGGCTACTTTCAAAAGTTAGGCTAAGAAGCACGAAATGATTCAATAATAAAAGTGTGCTATTTAATTGTTGAATTGAAAATATATGGTTATATGTATTTTGTATGTTCATGTACGGGACACTTTTTGAAGTTGACATCGACCACAAAAAGTGGTTCGATTGTAGCCGTTTCGACCACTGAAATGGTCCAACCCAGCCACTTTTTGTTGTCGATGTCATGTTCAAAAAATGGCTCGTGGAAACACGGCCTAAACGTCTCCGTGTCGGTCGGTTCCAACTCGATAACGACAAGAAAGTGGCCGCATTGCACGTGGCTCGTGGAAAAAGGTCGGCGCTGCAGCAGTCGACTTGTGGTCAGACCACTCACGGAGACAGAAGTTTAATTGTGGTGGAAAAAACGCCCGTGTAAAAAGCAGTAGGCCGCAAACGAACCACTTTTTGTGGTCGATTTCAATTTCAAAAAGTGGCCCGTGGAAACACGACCTAAATCTTAAATTGGTATTTTTTCGTTACGTAGGTGTAGTTAAACCCAAAAAAATAGTTTTTGTTCAGGAAACAAAAAAAAGTTGGAACTTGTTCCCTACTGATATTATTATAATTAGGTTTTATAATCATATAAGTAAGACATACTGTTCCATTTTTACAATTTGCCTTCTTCCAGGTATCCGTAAGAATTGAGGCTGCAGTAACAATCGGTTCCCTTGCCAAAGGCACCGAAGACCACGTAGAATTGTTAATAAATTCCGGGGTAGTCGAAATATTACTAGAACTCCTTAAAGAATCTGACGTCAAATTTATAGACTCATGTCTTTGCTGTTTGCGTACCCTCGCAAGCCAAGACTACGTGCCGATTAACTCAAAATTCGGCGTGAAAGACTTTGAAAGACTACTCTCCCTGGCCGGCCCCGTGGAGTGTTTGAAACGGCAATCCTGCGTTGCGACCATAATGGCGTCGGCATGTAAAACCGCCGTAGAACAGAATATTCTTCGCACAGTGGGTGCTCCCGTGCTGCTAGCTTCACTGCTACCAGTCGACAACTGCTGCGTTCGCATACCCGTGGTTAACTGTCTGGCGGCGATGAGTTTAAAAAATCAGACGGTAGCGAAAGAAATTGTCAACACGACATACAAGGACGTCAAAGTGCCCAGTTACCTGTCCATGATGATTTCCCGAGACAGGCCCGTAGAGTTGCAGTTGGAGGCGGCTCGATGTTTGACCAACCTTCACCGAGCGGAGGCGATTACCGCGTTCGATCCGATAATAACCTATAAAACTTTGCCGTGCTTGGTGAGGTTAGTATAATTTTGACAAGACTATGGGCCACCCAAGCAGCATTTATTTGACTTCCAACTGAATCTGACGTAATACCACGACGACGTTATTTAAAATCAAAATTTAAGTCACTATTTCAGTATTTGGTAAATGATATCAAAACCAACGTTGTTAAGCGTAAGTCAGTGTACTGAACGACCCGTCGACGTCGCATACTACGAGGTAACTTTCTATTGATTTCCCGACGTCGCGTCGGTCTCACATTGGTCTCTATCGTATGCTACGACGTAACTTTCTATAAGGGCGGTTTTATATAACACATTTTTCGCCAAAACCAGAGTTAAGTATTTCTTTACGTTGGAAGAAATGCGCTGAAGCGTCTTTAAAATGTTTATACCAATAACTGCTCAACATCTCATAAAAAAAGCAACGTCAAAATGTGTAGCCATGGATGGGTCCGGCAGTATTCAGACAAAAAAAAAACATCCATTCTAAAAACTTGCGGATCCGCGAGTGTGCCAAAATATTGCACTAATTTAAGCAAACAATTATTATACTATTTAGATATTTAGAATCCTTGTTCTAAATCTATTTGTTTTTAGTTTGAGCAGCAGTAAAAACTGGCCTAAATTATTTAAAATTATGAACATATAATACTTTACCAACATAACTTAAGACTAACACATATTGTTAAAATCAAATGAATAAAAAAATCTTTTTTTGACATAAGAGTAATAGACTCTGTAGTAACTACTGTTTTCAAAAAAGCTTATGTTCTAGGAATTCTAAGTCCGTCTATATTTCTGGTCTGTATATGCAAGTTTTGTAAATAAGCATTACGATTTGTGATATACCTAGGTTTTTAAAATAAAGCGTGCAAGATGATTTTACAGTTAGTTAGATTTACCAAGCAGCCGTGTATAAGACGCAGACAAACAGAAAAGCACATTAGGCAGAAAAGGATGGGCATGGGGCGATGTTGTCACTACATCTTACACGTAGTAAATCCATTCCAGGTTGTTGTTTTCTAATGTTTTCCATTTTCATACCTTTAGGACTGGAATAAAAATTGTTTTTGCTCGACTTTAATACCAAACTGATGAAAGATATCGTAAAAAAAAATATTTTTCGGCTTTTCATTTTGTAACCATTGTCCTTACGCACTGTTTACAGGCTGGGGACTGAGATACATGCAAATGCCTAACCTAAAGCGTTCATACACGTAGAAATTTTATCAAGCAAATAGGACGGGTTGACGCCTTCGAACGTCCAACCCGGGTTTTGCACTTTGATTCGAAATCAAAAAGGAGGAACAGTCAGATGTGAGGCCGTGCAAAAATTACGTAACGGTGATTTTACCAATTTTTGACCCCCTCCCTATGTAATGTTCTGTAACGGTTTGGCACGCCACTCCCCTAATATTACGTAACGATTTCAAGACCACTACCCCCCCCCAAAAAAAAAAACTACTTATTTTTATTCCAAATTTTCTTAGTTTCACACAAATGCAAACGCTGTCGAAAACCCCCCTCCCTCCTACGTAACGTTTTGTAACCCCTCTCCCCCCTATGACCATTACGTAATTTGTGCACGGCCCCTGTAGTCTCAGTGGAGGAGGGCAAGAAAATTGATATTTTTTTCTTAAAAATCATACTCTTTAGACCTATTTCTTTGCGTTCCCGAAATTACATAATTTTTGAAAAAAAATTGTAAGCGGCGCTATTTTTATTTCGTGCTTTGTTTTTCTAACATTTTTGCGTTCGGCTAATTTAATTGAAAAATTTTTGCCTGCGGCGCCCTTTATCTTCTCACTCGAAACCAAAATCCCCCGTTTTAGGAAAACTGATCCCGTCTCTGTTTCTAAATTTTTTCGAATAAAAGTAGAGTATGACCATGGGGGAAATAATTTTTTTCTACGGTATGACGAAAATTTCGAGAAAGTTGAAGAAAAAAATAAAAAAAGTGGCAGAGCTCAAGTTTTTCGTAAAAAAAACATTTTTTGTAAAGAAACAGAGCAAAATATATCTTTTCACCCCTTTTTGGGTGTTACAAATATTTGCAGCCCCTTATTTTTTGCTTTTACCCTCCCGCTAGTTTTGAAGAATTGGTTCGCTACATGTTTCGAGATCATGTCATAAAACATCTCGAAAATATCAAATGTAGTGTAGGGCCAGCTTTATTTAAAATCAATAATATCGCAAGCAAAAAGCTCTGCAGGAAAAACAGCGCCGTTTATTGATTTCTTTGGCTGCTAGTGTAGTAAATAATGGACCCTGCCGCCTCCTTTAAGCAAGAAAAAGCTGTGGTTTGGACCTGAAAACATCTAATTTTTAATTAGACTAGATGTTCGCCATCTAGCGGAATTTGCAGACATCTTGTCAACGGTTATTATTACAACTATGATTTATGCTCACAATGAAAGAGTGGCGACAATTTTTTCTCATGAAAGCAGTCCGGAGATAATAACAAACTGGCACCATTGCTCAATATACCTGTTTCTTTTGTGCGCGCAGAACTTTCTATGCCATTTCTGTTTGATTTATTGAAATCCTATCCCTAAGGAAAATCTTAGGAACCCTGTATAATATAATCTCATAGGAAATAACACTTTATACACTGCCATAATAATAAATGCGAAAGCTATGCTCGGATACAATTCCCTCAATCTTCCGGAATATTGCAAAAACATTAGAAAATTTTGACGAAAGCAGATTTCTGTGCTGTTCCCAACCGGTATTGTTTTATGTTCTAATATAGAGAAGTTTTGAGTGCCAATATTGAAAAAACAGTAATCTTGTTCTGTCTGCTTTAAATTTAAGTCGGTTTGCTGAGCACCATATAGCCATTCTTTCTGCTGTTTGAGACGATCTTTTTGATAACTCTACTAGCACTACATCTGAGTCATTAGGTGCTACTTAACTTAAATTGATGCTTAGGATAGAGTGACTTACATAGTTTTATTATTCTTAGCTTATAGTTGCAAGGAATAAGTTTGACAACACCGCAATAATTGAGGTTTTTTTATGATTTGCTGGTGATTTTCGTCTGGAAGGTATTAACAATTTTTATGTGCGATGGATGTCAAAAAAAAAAGTAGTTCGTTACAATTCGCGGTAACCACACTCCACACTAATTTAAAAAATACTTATTTAAAAAATACTTCTACCTCTTAACTTAAGTCCCATAAGGCGATTTTCTTATCTTCCTAAGTTGTAGTTATTTTTACTGTTTTCGAAAACCAAAGTGATAAAGAAATAAGTTAAGTAAGAATTACTTAACTAATTTTTTGAAAATTTTTAGTAATTGCTACATCAAAAATAATATCTAAAAAAATACTTTTGGGCTCTTCTAATAATTACGAAGTTGAATGAACTTATATATAAAGAACCAATAAAAACATTACAAATGAGCTCTTCTAATAATTACAAATTTGAATTAGTTCCTCAAGCTAATTTCCAGTATGGACAGTAATATAAATTTATGTCAATTCATAGAAATTTAAGTGGAAATTAATTTTAAATTAATCCATTTTAACTAGATTGTGTCAGCCCGAACACCTTGAATCTCACCGAGCTTTGGCAGCGGACACATTGGCTTATTTGACCGAAGTCGACACCAATTTGCAGTCTGTGGCGGCCATAAGTTTACAGTTGGTCAGTGCTCTGGTCGATCTACTTAAATGTTCTACCGTCGCGGCCCGGACTGCAGCTTTCAGGTATTTCGTTTGATTTTATATATAATATGGTGTCCGAAAAATCCGATTCCACCCTAATATCTCCAGAACCATTTCACATAATTAGATGATTTACAATAATGTATCTTTTTGGATGCTAATCATCCCGCCAGTCATTAAGGAGTCGGAGCTAGGGGGGCGACTATATTTTTTTTAAATGATATCCTGTATATTTTGAAAGATTTAAATAGAGCTTTTCCTTCTGTTTCCAAAAATACCTAATATGTTACTTTTTTCTCTATTTTTTTTTAAAATGAACACAACGAGTTAAACAAAAAAAGTTATTTGGTGATTCTTTGTCTAATTATTTAAAAGTTTTTATCGTTTCGTTAGAGAAAAAGGTAAGGAAAATCTCTATTCAAATTGTCCAAAATATACAGGATATCTCATTTAACAAAAGTATTTTCTCCGCCCCCTTAATAACTTTTTTTTCGTTTTTTAAACCCTTCTTAATTTTAGGGCGTTTGCTTCGCTCGGCGCAAACGACGAGGACATAAGAAAACACATAATCGACACAAAGTGTCTCATGCAAAAAGTGGTCGAGGGTCTCGGCGACCCCAATAAAGAAATAAACTTGGCCGCGGTGCGGTGCTTGCACTCGCTGAGCAGGTCCGTGCAACAGTTGAGGACGACTTTTCAGGATCATTCGGTTTGGAAACCTCTCATGAAGTTGCTGACAGGTAAGTTAAGGTTCGTTTATCCATCAGATCTAGGATTTGATTGGTCATCCAAACTTTCTTTTCCTTGACTCACTCTTGCATAGACGTACCGTGCTTTAATCTATGGCACTTTTAACATCTGTTCTGCATCTTGTTCGGTAGATGTATTCATGCCATTAAGTTATTCATTTAGTTCGACTCTTAGTTCAGTTGCTACCAGTCAGTAGACTGGTGGCGGAGTGCGCTGAAGCATTGCAAACATTGGCTCAAGACAAGAGGCGAACACTGATATGGGTCCCAAGTCATGAAGGAATACCAGGGAACGAGAAAGCGGACAAACTTGCCATAATAGGGGCCGAAACCCAATGCATCGAACCGGAACCTCTTCTGGGAATAACAAGAAAACAAGTACAGAGTGAGCTTAACAAATCGGCGAAAAAATGAACTGAAGACGTCCTGGAGGCAAGAGTCAAAGTGCAGACAGTCTAAGCTATTCGTGGATATAGGCAAGACCCGAAAGGACATTGGACTGTTGACAGGGATGCTGACTGGGCACAATCTTCTAAATTGAATTTTTGCTACAACTGGGTTGTGATCTCACTTTACGTCTGTGCCAGGATAAGTTTTTGCTTGATTTATTGCAGTTTTTGTATCGTTTATTAATTAATATTTTGTCTATTTGATTCCTAACGATCCTCTATGGAGTGTCGGCAGGAGAGGTCGAGGTGTATAGGCGTTTGGTGGGAAATTTGACACGACAAAATCCTTTTCCCGAAAGAATTGAGAAAGGCGATCTCTACGATCATTTGGTATATTAAGACCGTGCCTTACAACTATGTTTTCTTTTGGAGCGTTCCAAAGTTTTGCGTTGAAGTCCCTGATAACAATGATAATTTCTGATTTTTTGGCGAAATAAAGGGCAGTCTGGACTCCGATTGAAGTGTACACCTGAATAATATTGATCCTAAAAGGCTTTGAGTTTAGTAAAAGGAAAATGAGTCGATCTGGCACAGGAACAAAAGAGAACAAAAAAGGTATCCCCATAAAAACTAGAATTTTGATTCAAGAAAACATTAAGGTTTTTTTTAATTATGTTCTTCAGGCAAAAACCTCCGACACCGAACATAACTTTAAGTAGGTACTTCGATAATCTTCTAAAATTGTCCAAAATGGCTGACAGAATGTATTATTCTTTTTGTACAAAACAAAACTTTTGAAACTTTTTCTCTTCTAAAATTTTTCGACTCTTAATTTCAGATGACGATCCAAGTCCAGAACTTCTACTGGCAGCTTCGTCAACTCTCTGTAATCTTCTCTTGGAGTTTTCCCCAGCCAAAGAGCCTATTTTGCAACATGGCGCCATCGAGTTGCTTTGCGCTCTGACAAAATCTGAGGTTGGTAAGAAATGCACTTTTTTAAATTAATTTAAAGTTTGGTTTTTACAATAGCCTGCGGCCGAACTAAGGATGTTTATTACTCAAAAGGTCAATAACATGTTTTAACCAAAGATGTTGGAGAACTTAGAATTGGCTTCAGCATGTGCGAAATGTCCAAACTCGACAGCAGCCATTTTGATACTGGACACGGAAACAGATTGGTTGGTCCACCCGTCATGGAGTAACATATTCATATATTAATTTAAAAACATTAAAATTTACTTCCAATTCTATCCAGTTTTTTAAATTAGAGCCTCATTCAACGGGAAATTATTCAAACTACTGTCCCAAAATAAACAAAGGCAAGAACAAGCTATGTTAAAGGCCAAGGCGCCCTCTATACCAAAACCTACGAATTACCAGCCTGCCCATACCATGCATTGCCTAAACAGCTGATTTAAATAACCTTCAATAAATTTTTCAACACAAAATTATTATTTATATTTGCATTATTAGGAAAAAAGAATTAATATATAAAGTAGAAATTAGAAAAGTTTTGACAATTTTATTCTATGGCCTGTCTCAAACAGCTGCCATTAGGGCGTCCCACGAAATTTGAATGCGCAGTGGTCCCTTGATCATTTTAAAATTTTCAATATCTTTAGTTTTAATAAAAACGCCATATTTTTTTTGTGTGAATTATAAGCAACGAAAAAAAGAGAGATCATGTGGGCAATGTTGTCGTTCATGCGTGGCAACAGCTTTGTTATTTAAAGCTTTATTGTTTAAAGATTTTGCTTGTTTTTTTTTGGTATAAATTATTTATTATCAGTGAATTACTATTTTTTTACAGAATCCAGCATTGAGACTAAACGGAGTCTGGGCCCTAATGAATCTTGCCTTTCAGGCCGAACAAAAAGTCAAATCGGAAATATTAACTGCTCTCGGAACTGATTCCATATTTAGGTAACTATGGGTTAATACATAATTTAGCCCAATTAGCTGGGACCGTTTTTAGGTCCGGATTTTCTAATCTCAAATTATGGGAAAGAAAGGAAAAAAAGAAAGTCGTAATTTGCTATCTGTCTCTTTTGTTGTGATGTAATAAAAAAGAGCACAAATTTGACGTCTGTCAAAATCAGGACCGTTTTCAATCATACAGACTGCTTCAAAATTCGGTATAAACATTTTAACGACGTATTTTTCAGGTCAAAATAAGACTTTTCCTATAAACATCCGTCCACAAACGCTTTTTTACCTATCTACTGAGCGTTGAAGTTTCTATTTTTTTTTCGTTTAATTAAAATTAAAATAATTCTTGTAATTCACTAATAAATAAAGTTTTTAACGTAACGTAAGGGGAGAAACTTTAACGCTACCGAAGCGTTTGCGGACACATGTTTATAGGAAAAAAAGTGTTATTTTGACCTGAAAAATACGCCTTTAAAATCTTGGTACTAAGACCACACTGGTTGTGATCTAATTGTTTTTGTTTTGTTTTTAGATTACTTTCGGATCCAGACACACGGGTAATAATGAAAGCGTTGGGTCTGTTAAGAAATCTCGTCTCGCCGAGAGCGCACACTGACGCCACAATGCTAGAACACGGCTCTCAAGTTATGAAAGGAGTCGTGTTGGTGCTGGAGGGTCCACATTCGCCAGAAGTAAGCAATATGGTGATCCCTAAAATCCCCATCAAGACAATTCGTCAAAAATCAAGTTTTTTTCTTTATTTGCACTACATTTTTGAAAATTCCCAAGCAGCATTTATCTGACTTCCAACTAAATCTGACGGAATACGACGTTATTTAATGTCAAAATTTAAGTCACCACTTCGTTATTTGGTAAACGACGTTGCTTTTGTATCAAAACCAACGTTGTTAATCTTAAGTCAGTGTATTGAATGACCAGTCGGGCTCGTTTAGTGATGGTCGATAGAATATGCCACAGTTAATTGGTCTAGAGAGGGGTTTTAAGAAAAAAAATATATAATCTTTGAAACGTAGATGTTTGTTTTCGATACATCGCCAATTACCATTTACCGTAAAAAGTAAAATCCCCTATGTAGCCCTTTTCTGGGGCTGCTTTTTTTCGGAAAATATTCTGAAAATCTTAAATAGCAACTCGCTATTTTGACGTCATATTTGAATTGTCGCTAAAATTCTCTTTCAATTGGTACCCCATATCATAAGGTATCAAGATATGGGCTTTCAAAATGTCAAAAATTTTCAAAGGCTCAATATATATTGTGTTTATTATCCATTTTGTGGGCTTTTTAAGAGCAAATAAAAAATGACAACAGTTTGACGTTTGCACATTCCTATTTATAGTTTATTGCTTTTGAGTGATTTTGACGATATTATTCCGAAAATATGAAGTTGAAGGTCAAATTGTCAAACTGTTGTCATTTTTTATTTCATCGTAAAAAGACCCCTAAAATCGATATTGAACACAACAGAGATATTTTCTTTAGTTTCTAAGATATGGTCCTTTAAAATTAAATTTTTCCGAGGGGTCAACAGCTGGCCAAAAATTTGTACACCTACTGTCAAGAACTGAAATATTGTCAAGTATTGTCCGGGATTGTTAAGTATTGTCCAGTATTGTTAAGTATTGTCCAGTATTGTCTCCAGTATTGTCCTGTATTGTCCAGTATTGTCAGGTATTGTTAAAGCATTGTCAACAATTTGTACACCTACTTTGTGCAGCTGATGACCCCTCGGGGTTAACAGCTGGCCAAAAATTTGTACACCTACTGTCAAGAACTGAAATATTGTCAAGTATTGTCCGGGATTGTTAAGTATTCTCCAGTATTGTTAAGTATTGTCCAGTATTGCCTCCAGTATTGTTCTGTATTGTCCAGTATTGTTAAAGTATTGTCAACGATTTGTACACCTACTTTGTGCAGCTGATGACCCCTCGGGGTTAACAGCTGGCCAAAAATTTGTACACCTACTGTCAAGAACTGAAATATTTTCAAGTATTGTCCAGTATGGTCCAGTATTTTCTCCAGTATTGTCTCCAGTATTGCCAAGTATTGTCAGGTATTGTTAAAGTATTGTCAACGATTTGTACACCTAATTTAAAGATAATTTCAGCGAGAATTCAAATAGGAAGTCAAAATAGAGAGTTGCTATTTAAGATTTTCAGAATATTTTTCAAAAATAGCCCCCCAGAAAAAAAAATTTTACTTTTTACGGTAAATGATAGTTGGCGATGTATGGAAAACAAAAATCTATATTTTAAAGATTATACATTGTTTTTCTTAAAACCCCTCTCTAGACCAACTGTGATGCAATAAAGTTCCGCTGTGTGCCATTTACCTACTTTAATTTTCACTGTTTGACCTAATTTTCGTTGCGTTTTTTTAACCCATTTTGACATTAATGTCCTAACCCGACCTTTTAATGTTCTTTTTTTGGTTGAAATTTTATTTCAATGTTCTATAGAGAGAGCAAAAATTCTTTAAGATGTACAAAAAAATTTCGACACAGGTAGGTAGAAAATGTTTTGGCAATAAGGGCATTGTTAAATTAATGTCTTTGGGACTGGACAAAGGATTCTACAACTTATTAGAATAATAAGTATTTTACTATAATATGACATTTTTATGTTGTTTTTTATATTTTTAAAATGAAGGGAAAATTTTAGCGCCCTAATAACTTTATAGAAAATATTTGTGGCATAGAGGGCAAAGGGTGAGGGAATAAATCGGAAAAGTTTTTCCTCGACCAGGATTTGACCTATTCTAGAGGTGTCCCACGTTCAAATCCTGGATTGGCGTTGTGCATTGACACCTGTTTAGGGCTATCAAAAAGTTGCTCTAGTGCAGTTTCAATGGAATACTATTTTGCAATAGTCTAAATAAATATCTTTTTTTTCATTCTACTAAACAACTAAAGCAAGAAAATCTTAATTGCACCCAGTGCAAAAATGAATGTTTTAGTTCTTCACTGGAACACGAAAACTGAAAAAGTGCAACTCAATGAAACAGAAAACAGAAACAGAATACGCTATGACGTCGTACTGACTTCGAGGCGACGTTAATCTGTATTCCATATTTAAGCATAAATAAGGGTCAACAGGAAGTCGAAATGACGTTGCATAATGGCTGACTTCGGGTCATTTATTATATGCTATGTCTGCATATTGTAAAATAATGTCTAAATGCTGCGTGGTTTAAGTTTTATATTTACTACATAATTACAAATTTTAAACATACATACCGCCTCGCCCCTATAATAGTTTTAAAATTGCCTTTTCTTTTTTCTAATAGGTTAAAGAACAAGCGATCCTTATTCTGTCGAACATAGCCGACGGTGACACGGCGAAAAATGACATTATGTGTAACGATGACATCCTAAAGAAACTGGTCCATTACATGACCCACCCCGCGCCCTGTTTGCAAGAGTCGGCAGTGTTTTGTATAGGAAATTTGGCCAGGTAACTTTAAAGTAGAAACTTTAAATTGTGCAAAACACTGAATATCGCACACGGTTCCAAATGTTAATCATGATTTCTGACCAAAGAAATTAAAATAAAAATCTTCAGCAAATCACATATCTAGTCTCAAATTCCGGAAATCGGTTGCCGAATTTCCATAATTATGCAATATTGCAATAGCTAGAATACAATACATTATTCTAATAAGGTAGGAGGAAGTTTATTTAATATAATGTTTTATTTTACCTTCTAGAAACAATTATTGAAATCAGAATTAGGAGATTTTCTGCCGACAATCTGACAACCAGGACAAAAAAGTTATTGATGTGTCGTGACACGTTTTCCCATCTTAGATCCGGCTGATCAGAAGGGGTTTTTGTTTATGTTTTTTGCAATTTTTAATTTTATACTTTGGTTTAGGACTTACCAAAATGTATAAGTGTGTAACTGTGTTATTGCTTCAGACCAATCAGAACGCACCTCTCTTAGTTTTCCGCAATATCCTTACACTTGGTTACTGATTTGGAAAATTTGCCTTATATGTGCGCCTTCTAGTTTACTTTAATTTCTTTGTTCCTGACTCACCCTTTACATAACCAAAGGTTTAGTTCGAAAAAAACCCAACCCAACCCAAATAGAGGAAACGGTTTTTACTTACAATGTATAATCACTCTTTGGTGTCATTTTTATGTGATTTATTACCCATTTAGGACCACTGGACCCCTATTCTTGATTTGATAGAAAATCGGGAACCCATAGTTTGTCAGAGTTTTCAAACTCAGAATCATTAAATGCAAGAGCATTTTTTGTAAGATCTTTGTAGAATCTATTCTTCATCAGATTATTTTTTAACAGATTCTTAATCTATCAAATCAGTTAAACGTGATTCCGTCCTTTTCTGTTTTAAAGCATTAAATCGGTACATTAAATATTAACAAAACTTTAATACAGATATGAGTGCTCACTGTTTTTAAAATTCGGTTTGGGATTTTGTTTTTTTTTTTAATTCTAAAATTAAAGGTAATTGTCACCAGTCATAATCAGAGTCAAATGCCCACCTCAATAATTTTTGCTTGTTTTAGGTTTTTGAAGGGAACGCATTCAAAGCTCTTCTAAAAAAATTTGACTTCTTGTTCTGCACAGCTGATCTTGGAAATCAGTCCATTAATTATTGTCCCTTTTCCCCCTGTTTTCATGTAAAAAATGTAAATCTTGAATTGCTTACTGAAACCATACACATATTTTGAAAGGTACTTATAAGTCATATCGAAGACTGTCTTCAGTTTCTGGGGGAAAACTTGGTAACTTGGTCGGAACAGGAGGGCGAATCTATTCATAGAGAATTCTTCAAACATTGGAGCAAATATAAAATTAACATTCTATTGAATATTCATGAATAAACAAACAGAAAGAATTAAATAGACATATTTATTGTCTTGTAAGTGCTGTATTCTATCTTTCTATTTCTTAGATATCGCAAGAATTTATAAAATGTAATAAACTATATATTCAATTTTTGTTATCAAATTTTCTTGGTTTTTTTTTGCTTTATTTTTGCTTTATTTTTGTCATTAAATTTACTTAAACAATTAAAAATTTTTTAAATTGTAATTATTTATTATTACAATAAATACGTTTTCTATTCTATTCTATTCAAAATCCAAGATACCCTGAAAATTTAACGCGAGCAATAGTCGATTTTGCTTGTAAGAATCTTAAATATTTATTAGCTGTATTACCTTAATAAAAGTTATTGTTAAACTGCAATTTTTTTTTTGTTTTGAAAATAACCATTTTTTGACATAATTCTGCCAAATTTTATAAATATTGGATAAGGGTGTTAGCGTGTTTTATTAAAATAACCTAAAATATTTAAAAAAAAAAGTAAAAGATGTTCAAAATTTGAAAAAAGGATTAGCTGCGATTTTAAAAAATACAGTTTTTTGTTACCCAGAGTCTATAATCTGAATCTGCTATCAGTTTTGGTTGGCATTTTTGTTCATCTTTTTCCTTAATTTTGATCACTGTGTCTGATAGAACATAGGTACTAAAAAATTATACTGCTGTGTGTGCTAGTTTTTTGGTTTCCGCGTAACTCGTGACTAGCTTTGCGATTGATGCAAATTTGCAAGAAATTACTTCTTTCTATCGAATTTTCTGTCAAATCATGGATAAGTGCCATGTGAGTAAATCTGGAGTAAACCCACAGTTTTGTTTTGGTTTTGATTTTAGGAGAAGCGAGCCGGGAGCCCTGGAACGACAAGCACGGTTACGAGATCTCGGAGTCATCGAAATTTTGCAGCATCTCTTGTTCACAATCTTGCCCGACGTTCCAGACACGATCCTTAACAATCGGTAAGAACAATTTGTTCTTCAACGTGCGTTTGACAAGTTTGAGTTTGTTAGATCAATTTTATTATTCCGTTTTTAGCTCCTTAGCTAAACCCTTCTTTCCCTCCAAGGTCCTTATTCTTGGTTTGCTAGCTTTGATAGAAAGGGGTAATCCAACACAATCTTTGTACTAGTAGAGTATTTATTGGCTTTTGCGCAACTCGTTACAGCTTCTAGGTATGCGATTGGAGGAAATCTGAGAGAGTACTCCTTTCTATTGAATTTTCTATTATATAAAGAATCATCAACCTTACAACACACTCTTCTTTCTTTACCCAGAAAGTTTTGTTTTGTTAAAAGAAAAGATGTGGCTTGTCAATTTTAGAGACCCTGTATTCGATTTTTGACAGTTATTGTTTTACCAGGGGTGAGCAACTGGATTTGACAGTTGTTAGGGAAATGTTTTAAAACAAATTGTGTCTTGGCAATGATAGTTGGCAACCCCTGACAATAAATAATTTTGTCACTGTCATCAAAAACTGTAAAAACAGGTGCCTCGACGAATTTGTATTGCTCCGTTGTCCAACGGAGAAAGAAACTCGGGAAAAGTGGAAAGAAAACATGTATTTACCAAGCTGGAAAATTAATAAAAATAGCCGAATTTGCGCGGATCACATAACTACAAGCAGTAGGTACAAACATAGGCATTTAGCATGTAATTTGCTAATAAATAACACATTATGCTTCCGTGTTTTATTGTAAGAAAAAGAGTAACAAAAATATGATCTATATTAGGAGTCATTTAATATCTACCATATACAGGGTGTTTCAAATTCGATGACCACCATGGGGATCACCTAAACGGAAGGAGATACGAAAAGGTTTAAATTAGGACAAAGTTTCGCAATTTGATGCTTTGATCAAAACTAAAAAAAAATATACAAATTCCAGATAGTTCCGGAGATAGGCGGAAAAAACCGAAATCTACATTTTGATTTTTTATTTTTCTGCGCCTTTATCCTTAAAGCTGACAAAAAATGCTTAAAATTATACAGACACTTTTTTAGGATCTACCCAGTGAGAGGTTGGTTTTTGAGACTTCCAGTGTGACAGGAGCTCTGTCAAGTTCATTTTTTCTTATGGACACATTCTTTTTTTCTCCTGCCGTTCGGTTCATAAAGGATGACAGATAACATTTTGCAAGCTTATTTTGACAAGTCACCTGACGTTTTGGGTTTATTGATTTATGAACCAAACGGCAGGAGAAAAAAGCATGTGTCCATAAGAAAAAATGAACTTAACAGTGCTCCTGTCACACTGAAATGTCAAATCTGGAAAATGGATCTCTCATTAGATATATTTTAAAAAAGTGCCTGTACAAAGTTTTAGGCGTTTTCTGACAGCTTTAAGAATAAGGGCGCAGAAAAATAAAAACTAAAATTAAGGATTTCGGTTTTTTTCGCCTATCTCCGGAACTATCCGGAATTTGTAAACTTTTTTTTTTGGTTTTGATCAAAGCGTCAAATTGCGCAACTCAATTTAAACCTTTTCGTATATCCTACTGTTTAGGAGATCCCCATGGTGAGCATCGAATTTGGGACACCCTGTATATTCACTGTTCTTTTTTTTTTTGTCAAAGCTTGAGATATTTTTCTGACCAAAAAAATCAATCTTTCAAAAACTGTTTGGGGAAATTATAAAAAGGGACAAAAAAACATCAGTCTATTTCATAAAATCCGTTTTACATGCCAATATGAAATAAACTAGAAAGAGAGGAAAATAAATTGCCCACCTCTAGTAGAACAATGACTGTCAAAAATCGTATAGAGGGCCTCTAGTCACTTTCAAACACAATGACAACCATATTTTTAAAGATCTTCTCTCGATTTTCTAATAAATAAGTATTGTTTTTTTTCAGAGTTAAAAACACCCTATCCCATTTTACTGACATGTAGTTCAGTTAATAGAGACTTAATGACGAGTCTTTGCAACACTTCCTGTGAAAGTCACATGATCGTACCCAGTTACCTTAAGGTGTTGTAGAGCAGCGTAAGGTCTCTTTTGATTGCCCTGAATGTAGGTAAGTTATTTATCTTGTACTTAAAACTTTTTTGTTAATATCCAAAACGTTGCTTAGATTTTTTAGGACATTAAATAATGGTCTTGAATAAGATGATCAATTAGCAAAAACTTTGAAAGTTGCAAAATGGTTAATAGCCATTTCACATTGTAATACATACTTCAATTTTTTTTAACCACATATACTTACATTTTTTTATTAATTTTATTTATTAATTTATAATTAATTTTTATTAATCTCTTAAATGACAAAGATACAAAGCAACTTTAAAGCCTAAAAAGTTTAAATAATAATTGAAAGGCGGTATCTGTTCATATTTTCATTAAAAATTCCTAAAATGTATTATTTTGTGCAGTAGATGTTGAGAGATTTCTAGCAGTACTATTTTGACAGTTGATTCATTTTTTTCATACCTTTAACGGCTCGTTTTTTTTCGTACTTTTACCGTTGTTTTTTTTTTTAAATACGTCACAATATCTCGGAAGCTATTTCTCGGACATGAAATAATTTGCATAGACTGATCAGTGGTAAGGATTTAGTATTATTAATTAATTGTCCCTCCCCTCTTTGCGGGTGGCAAAAATGTAAGCAATCATTAGGGACTTAGTCGGCATAGCCTGACTTTAATAAAGTCGGCACTCTTTTTGACAGTTCCGCCGAAGGTTAAACAATAGGGTGATTTTGGTCAGGTTTTCTGGCCAGTTTGTTACCGTTACGTTTATTCGGTAGCGCTCTGTCAGGCTGTTACGTTTATCAAAGGTAACCAGAGGCGCTAATTAGGGAGATTTTGGTCAGAGAGTTTAACGGCAAATTTCGTTACTCTTATGGTTACCGTTACCGTATACCACACTTCAAGGGGTTAAAAATAGAGCTTTTGAACGTAGTCAATCGTTGGGCGGTAAACATAACCTTACTTTTTTATTGACTTTTGTTGTTTTTTCTCAAGTCTTCTTTTTATTTGCTGTTCTATAACCACATCATGGGGGAAAACATTAATTTAGTCAGACAAATGATTTTGCAAGATATCTTTGGTGAAGTAATAGAAGAAATCAAGCCTCTGCAAACTTATTTGTACTTACTCACCTGTTTACCAAAAAAAAAAAAATGGTAAAAAAGGCACCCCACTGCCACTAAACAGGGTTAACAAAAAATAAAATCTAAATACATAAAATTTTTGTAAAACAAAACAACTTTTTATAACCTAAAAATCTTCCACCACAGAATCACATCAAGTTTGGTTGGTTGTTCTGTTCTGATTCTGCCTTTTTCAATGGACTTCGGGCCTAGGCTCCAGCACCCATAAATAATTTGTTTGGTTGTCTTTTTAACGGTAAAGGTAGTCGCTATTCGACGCTAATTAGCGCCAGTGGTTACCTTTAATAAAGGTAACAGCCTGACAGAGCGCTACTGCGCCTGCCCAGAATAAAGGTAAGGGTAATAGACTGGCAAAAAAACTGACCAAAATCTCCCTATTAACGCCAAATAGCGACTACCTTTACCGTTACGAAGCCAACCAACCAAACTTGGCGTGATTCTATAGTAGGAGATTTGAACGTTAGAAAGTGTGTTTCTATTTGACGAAAATTTGTTAATTTTTGATTTGCACTTTATTTTGATGTGATAGTAGTAGATGGGGGTTGGAAATTATCTTTACGACAATATGATTCAACACAACCGAAAATATTTTACAATAATGAAAGAAACCGAGGAGTTATCCACCCCCTCAAAATATGTACACCTACTGCCAAAATTATAGGGATTTATTGTCAGTATTTCTATATACGGCCAGTACTACCAAGTACTGCTGTAATGCGAGTGCTGCCAGTACTCCCAAAAATTTGTACACCTACTGCCAAGGTGGACAACCCCCAGAAAGAAACAACAAAAAACGTAAGGTTCATGTTTACTGCCAAACCGAGGGGGTAACTACTAGTTTCAAAAAATGTGACATGATTGCCAATTTTGTTGAATGGTCAGTGATTACCGGGGACTGTCGAGGGATTTCCAAAGATTCATAGGGTCTGCAAGCCAGAGTTTGGCGGGGTTTGGTGAGGTTTAGGCAGTCGCAGGGACTGCGAACGGGTAAGATTTGTGACATGATTGCGAACAGTGGTTATTCCCTCGTGCCAAACGTTATTTTTGGGTACGTTCAAAAACACTATTTTTAACCTCATAAGAGAAACGAAATTTGCTGTTAAACCGTCTCACCAAAATCACCCTAATTACTACATATTTTTAGGCACTCCACCTATCTGTTATGAAATGAGTTTCACTTAAATTTTCACTCTTATCTTCTTCTCAGGAGGCTGGTAACTACCACGCGTTACCAGCTGGATGAACTCGTGGCTCTTTCGAGCTTCAGCTGTCCAATATCCGTATAATCGCAGGATAGGGGTGAGAGATGGTCCCATCTATCCCACGATGTAGATTAATTTAAATGTTCTTAAGTATCGTTCGTATTTTTAGATTATGTCTGCACGTGGCACAATTTAATTTAAGTCTTCAGTACGGCAAATCCGTTTTGCCATCTAGCCTGGTTACTAGCCTAGATAGTAAAAACTTTACTTGTTACAATGGTTGTCACCAAAAAATTTTGTTGAATGGTCTGTTAATTTCCCAAACTTATCGCTTGCGCTATTTGGCGGGAAGAAGGGCAGGAGTACACTTCCGCCATCATCATAGAAATAGAAGAAGCCGTCATCGACCATCACGATAAAACTCCACAGTTACTCTTATCAGGTGGCAAAGGGAAGAATTCCGAACGGAATTAAGCAGTGTGGCGACGGTCTGCTACACGGATGGCTCTAAACTGTCAGCCAAGCAGACAACAGGCGCAGGAGTATAGGCGGAAAGCCTAGAAGTTCAGAAAAGTTACCCACTTGGAGAACACGCTACGGTGTTTCAAGCGGAGGTGTCTGCCATTATCATGGTAGCAACCCTATCAGAGGTCAGGAATGGCAGGAGGGACATATACATATACATATGCTGCCCTCAAGGCTCTAAGTGCATCCAAAATAGTCAGTAGTCTGGTGGAGGAGTGCGGAACGGAACAAGGATAAACCCCCTTATTTAATTTAGAACTATTTTACATTTTCCCGCGTTTATTCAAAATCTCTATTCGCTGTTCAACCGACGCGCATTGTTTAATTCAAGAGAGAGGGGAACTGCCGTGCTACCGTGCCTGCCCGTGATTACCAATGGTATGCGGATTTATTAACAACGCCGAGAGCCCGAAAGAACCTTATGGGTTTCTCGCTCCTAAAAACTTTACGTTTTGAACAACCACGGCCTGGTCTTTCAAGGCTCTCCATATTGAAATACAAACAAGTTCCAACGCAATCTTCCGCCAGTTTTCTCTTCACTTACCCTAAGTTTCTCTACAGGGTCCCATGGTCAGCGGACGAACTTGCCCGACTAGGGGCCGAAACCCAATACATTGGACCGGAACCTCTTCTGGGAATAACAAGGAAACAATGACCTGAAGACGTCCTGGAGGCAAGAGTCAAAGTGCAGACAGTCCAAGCTATTCGTGGATGGTCCGAATGTAGCCAGAACTAAATGGTTCTTAGGTAAGAACCGAAAGGACATTGGACTGCTGACAGGGATGCTGACACAATCGGCTGAACAAACATCTGACGCAAATAAGAGTAGCAGGAGACCCCGGGTGTCCCGCTTGCGGGCTCGAAGAGAAATCGGCGCAGCAGATCAAGGCAGCTGAAGTAGGGATTTCCCACGATAGAGGAAGCAGAGCTGCACTCGCTCAAATGGGCCGACATACTAAACTTCGTAAAGACAGGGAGGCCCGGAGAGAGATTTGCTGCGGAAGTAGGGGCATAGGGGTAAGGAACGGGATATGGCAGAAAGGGCCCATGAAGAGGCCTTATGGGCCGCCCCTATACTACTACTACTACTACTACTACTACTACTACTACTACTACTACTCTTATCAGGACTCTTCTTGGTTACCGATGCTATCCAAACCTGCGTTCAGACTCCGGTCAGTTTTTTGAGCGCGGTGCTGTCAAAATAACGTCGTCCTTCATAATGTTTGTGCCGACCTTAAATAAAGGACAGCATTAAATTTAATTAAATCGACTTTATAGGTGGCACGATATGAGCATGTTTAGATGACTGCAATATCAGAAGTAGCAGCGCAAGAACGTTATGTAACCAACTTAGAGACCTTCAATAAATTACCTAAAGCAGCATGGAGCGGGGAGAGGGGTAGGTGTAAGTGTTATAAAGTGTTACAAATGCGAGGGTTTTCATAACAGATGGAACATGGTAATTTCCTAACAGATGGATAAAGTGCCTAAAAATATGTTGTAGTTGTTAAACATTTGTACGGAACTGTCAAAAATAGTGCCGACTTTATTAAAGTCAGACTATTCCAACTTTGTGTACCGATAAGTCCCTATTAAGTAAAAAGTGGGAATTATAAACTTTTTAGTTAACAGTTGGCAGTCCGCAGTACACTTCAACTTGAACTATAGGAAATTCACAATAGACTGTTTAGTTGGTCATGATCGGACGTTTCTGTCTTTTACACTTTATTACCATGTATTTCTATCTTGCTTTTTTTGGTTCGGCCTTTCGTATTACCAATCTATTGATTTTTGACCCCCTTCGGTAAAAGTCAGTACGTTTTTTCTCGTATCTCTGCGTTATAGAACGTAGGCTTGCGTATAGCCTGTACGTTATACATGCTACCCAATGAGCATTGTCAGAAACTTCTGGTGACAGATATTTATATAATTATTATAAAGAGGGTTCCATTGATACCCTAGGGTATTTAGAAGTTTCCTACAAGAATTAAGTTTGTATATTTGTTTTATTAAAGGCTCTAAATTGATGGTACCCTAAAGTAACATAAAACTGGCGTTAACAATATTTCCACGGACATCTTTATAAAAATTGAAGTCATCAGTTCAAATGTTATATAAATTGGTGTTAACAATGTTTCCACCAACATATTTATAAAAATATAAGTCATCAGTGACAAAAGTTATATAAATTGGTGTTTGAAATCTTTCTGTCAACCCACCTATAAAACCGTAAGTAACTATCAATTAAAGATATATAATAGATTGGTTTTTAAAATATTGCTATCAACCCACTTATAAAATTTAATTAACCAACAACAAATTTATATAAGATAAGATTGAAAATATTTCGAGAGACACTTATAAAAACTTGGGAACTCACACAATAGTTATATAAATTGGTGTCTGTAATATTCTTATGAACTCATTCATAAACCTTTTTTTCCCATAAGGTTTTTTCTATAATTTTGTTATTAATTTCTTTATATAGTGATTATAATACAACTGTTTTTAGAACAAAAAAAAACAATTTTAATTTATTTTGGCAATTATAAAAACAAAACAAACAAGATTTTTTAAGGTTAATTTTGTGACATCAAAAGGCGCGTTTTTGCGACCTCAAAAGGAGCGTTTTTGCGACATCAAAAGGCACGTTTTTGCGAGATACCATACCATTATTATCTTGTTTTAATTACATCAATCTGAGAGAGATAAGAGATCCAAATCTTTTTGAGTTGCCGATGACAGATATCGGGATCGAATGCATTTTACACCCGATTCCCACCAGCGTTTCCCATGCGCAGTCACCCTGACTCAAAAAACTCATCACGTGGTCCGACATGAACTTGTATAGGCAAATCTCGCTTAGACCACGTGATACGTGTTTTGATTCGGGGGACCCACGAATGAGAAACGCATAGATGGGAACCGTGTTTTAGAAAAAGAGAACAATATAGTAACGACCCTTCGACCCCGCAATCTAACTATATTCTTGAGATAGTTACCTCTAATAGTTATGCGGGCTTGAAATGTGTGGAGGCGGGTATTTTTCCTGGTATGTGTAGTATGCTGGATCTCTCGAGGAATGCATTTAGGAAAAGAGAACAATGGTAACTATGTTAAGCTCGCAGAAACGGACCATCAGTGTTCAACACTACGCCATCTGTAGCCCTTTGTTCCAAGTAGTATCATTTTTTAAAAGGGTTATAAAATAGTGTTGACGAGGTAAACAGTGGTATAGTTGTATTGTTTTTTTTTTATAGAATTGTCGGAAATTTTCGCCATTTTGGATTACAAAAATAGGTTTTTGGCCTAAATAAAAACGTTATTTATGGGGTTTCAACATGTGTTTCAATCGAAATATTGCTTTTTAGGGTTAAGAACAACATACAAAATTCAATATTTGTCCCAGAAAGAAAAAAACGCGTATGAAAAAAAAAACGATATTTAAATGAATATTTTTTTTCTCGTTTTCTCAAGTATTTTTGGAGCCCATGAAATTTACGTGATTGTATTCGAAAACTATACAGTACACACGGGACCGCAGCTGATTTTCAGAGTAGGATGACTTGAAAAACAGCTTTTATTTGAATATTCATATTCCTGCTTCAGCTTATCTCACTTTCATTTTTATTTATTTTAGAAGATTGCTAAACACCATTTTATAAATTTTTTTATTGTAAAAAGAAAAAGAATAATACATAACAAGCAAAGGGAAGAAAGATGGAAAATCTATATTTCTAAATACATAAAAACCTTTAATTTGTTATGTAGTGTTGTTAGAACAGTTGTAAAACCTTTTTATAATAATCTCTATACTTGAGGGCTCATAAGGAAGTTTTATAAAATCTATATGTTGTTTTTCTATCCATTACTATGTACCATAAATTTTTATAAGCTGGTGTTGAACAGTTGTTTTTCAAGTCTTTTTTACTCATTTAAGAGATATATTAGAGTTATAAAATTATCACCAACACTAAATAATATAACTTTTGGTTATTTTATGAAGGTTTTATATTATTTGCTGTAACTTTTATATAGACAAAAATGCTCATTGGGTAAAGACGTGATATTGATGAAAAAGCTCAATGCTAGACCGCAGAGATTGGACTTCGATATCTGTATTCGAGCGGAAGTCTTTGTCTTTTTACAGATAAAAGGAAGACAGAATTTTGCGCTCTATTTCACGTTTACGCGTACGTCCTATGACCAACTTAAACGTTCTATTCAGTTTTCTTTTGCAGCACGTAGTTATTATTTTATGTATTTGAATTTTGTGAATGTTGTGTATTAAAAGTTTTTCTCTTTTTGTCTTGTTTGTTAAAATTAATACAAGGATGTTGCCAATCAAGTCGCTGACTCAAGTTTGTTAATTTATTATAAATTGATCAACTGCAAAATGAAAACAACGCGAACAGCGTGAACTGCAAACTGAACGCGAGCGTAAAGTTTATAACTCCAGCTTAACCCGGTGAACTCAACTTACTAAAATACCAACTAGATTGATGACATCTGAGAAAAAATCTTTGATCACTTTTAAGTTGGGAAGCATTTTTTGATGCCTTCTGCCATTTTTAGGTAAAGTGGACCATTTCCATGGTTTAAACTTTTTTTTTTGTTGGACTTGATCGTAGATAGAGAAAACCCCTCTCTAACTAGTTGATGTAAGGCAAAAAAACCCAGGTGGCAACACCGTTGTTTGCCTATCTAGAGTAAAACTCTGCCCATGTAAAATATGGCATTAACTTGGTTTAAAAAATAAAAAAAAAGCCCTTTTCTCCTTAAGCAGCCGCGTAGGGACAGCGCCTTAAACGGCATAAAAGTGACACACAAATTTGTAGTTCGTAGGCTGAGTTCACTCTGGCATAATCCAGGCTAAACAAGTTAATTTTCCTAAAAATCTAGTGTATATAACTGTTATTTATTCTGTATTTACCTACCTGTTATTTACTGTTTAAAGGAAAACTTACGAGACACTTAAACTTCAACGCATCGGTATCGCTATACCCACCGCGTTTAAAACAAAGCCAAGACACTACGTTTCTCAGTTGTCCATGCCATGTTTTGAACGAGCAACGCATCGGTATCGCTATACCTACCGCGTTCAAAACAAAGCCACTTGTCTATGCCATGTTTTGAACGAGACACGCTGTTATGGTGGATGCGAGGCCTGAACAGCTGATTCCCTCCGTACACAACGAGTGTAGTCAGCTGTTCTCCCATCGCATCCACCATAAAAGCAGGCTCCGTTCGAAACATGCTGTTGCGCCAATGCGTTGAAATATTTACTTTAAGTGTCTATTATGTCATTGTATATTTCCGAAATGTCCGGAAAGTATTGTTATTTATTTTGTTATTTGGGTAGTTCTACAGAAATAGGTAATAAAATAAATAATTTTTGGCCCAGACAGGCCAGACATTTTTTTTGAAATAAAGGTTTAAAACGGGTCAAACCATATCAAATCAACCAAAAAAAAGGCACTTTTCGTTTTGACCATCTCCGATTTTGATGATTTTTGGTACACTTATTCTTCTGATCCAAAAACTTAAAAATCCAAAAAATTAAACCTTTTGGATAAGCGGTTTTTGTTTTATTGATTTTTGAAAATAAAGAAATTGACCAATATGCCCTTGACAGGCACTTACAAAAATAGCAATATCTCAAAAACTATTGGTCCTATAGAAGCGAGTTATAGCTTATTTTGAAGGTTTTTTAAAGACCTTGTTAACGATGTGTATCACCATGTAATTTTTTGTTTTTATTTTTTTTTTATTTTTTTAATATTTTTTTTTGAAAAATCTTGAAAACACCATTTTGAATTTTTTTCAAAAAAATACTATTTTTTTTCAGTATTTTTTTAATATTTTTGGAAAATTTCAGGATGGAGAAGTTATTGGTTCTATTTTTAAAAAAATAATATAAAAAACCTTGCAGGAAAAAACCATACATTTTTTGATAAATACCTATATATTTACTCTTTATATTGTCAATTACTCCCAGTCTTGTAAATAAGGTTTTTCTAAACTTGTTTATTCCTGCAAAATTTTGAGTATTTCTTCAATTGTCCTCCCCTCCACCCAAGATCTTTTCACCCACCTATTATAGATTTAAACATGTTAATTCCTGCAAAATGTTTAGCTCCCCCCATTACTTTTTATTGGCCCTTACCCCTATTTGTATCATTTCTGGTTCAGACAGGAAAAGTTTTGACAATAATTAATTGCAAACCTGCGGTTTATGTGATAAATTGCTATTTTTTTATTTAAAACATTTATCGGAGTCGTGTGTTGTGAAATGGCACAAAATAAGCCAAAACAATGGACAACATTTTTTGTGAGGTGTTGTGATCCATTAACTCAGGAGAAACATTCCGGAAAGTTATGGAATGTCACAAATTGGATGACTTCCTTTAAAGGGGTGGAGACTGGCATGAAAATTTGTGACAATTGTCGAATGAAACTTTCCAAGGAACAGGATGAACAAATCTCCTGTAGCAGGGTAAGTAATAGTAACGAATACCTACCTACATTTTTACTTGTTTTTTTTTGTGTGTGTTGTGGCTCTGCTAATAATTTTAGGGTAATTATTTAGTATCCGGTTTTCTGCCATTTTTGGTTTTAAGTGAAAAAATTTTTATGGGGGCACCTACAGGCCTATAAGTCTGATTTCATCCTTTGCAAAAATTTATGAGTTATACATAAGAGGCTGTTAGATTTTTTTCTGACAAATTCACTTTTAAACGATTTTCAACATGGCTTTCTCCCGAAAAGGTCTACAGAATCGGCTCTTAATTATTCATTTATTTTGCGGGATGAAGTGCAGTCCTATCACTGGACAAATAGCCAGGCAACCCTACATCCTTCTGTAATATATTACAAAACTCATGAGGGAAAACTGGGTCATTTAAATTATATATTTATTTCAGACTGTTTGGTACACAACACTGTGGCATTTCATCTTTTTTTAAGCCACCTTATGCCTGAACTAAAGAGGCAAATTGATAATTTAGACAAAATTATCTATTTTTCAGCCGGCTGTGCCGCACAGTATAAAAATATATATAAAATTTGTTAATATTCCGTACCATCTCGAGGAAAATTGAAAACATCGACTCCGGTTTTGTAACCATAAACTATGACTGTCTTTGGTGGATGGGATGTATCATTGGCAAAAATATAGAAAGCGGGGAATTAAAAATTAGTTTTTTACATCCTCTCCGTCTTTTTACTTTCCAAAGCCAAAAGCTGATATATTGGTCATAGATCAAAATTCTCTTTTAAGACGGGTCAACCCAAATACTGCCACTGGTAGGACATATACGCTAACTGCAGAAGAAATGGACAGATTCCTCAAATATTTTACAAAAAAAATTAGCAACCTAAATATTTTTTATTGTAAATTTTCTATTATTCTTACTTTTCATTTTTTTTTTATACCCATATTAGGTAAATTAGCCCTGTATTAAATATCTTATTATTTTTTTAAAGTATGACTCCATTATTTCTCCATCCTAAAATTTTCCAAAAATGTTATAAAAACATTGAAAAAAAAAGAAATATTTTTTTGAAAAAAAATTAAAAAATGTGTTTTTGAGATTTTTCAAAAAAAAAAATTTATTTTTAATTAAGAAAAAAAAATTAAACAAACTATATTGTGTCACACATCTTTAAAAACCCTTCCAAAATGAGCTATCACTCGCTTCTATAGGATCAATAGTTTTTGAGATATTACTATTTTTGTAAGTGTCTGTCAAGGACATATTGGTCAATTTCTTGATTTTCAAAAATCAATAAAACAAAAACCGCTTATCCAAAAAATTTGATTTTTTGGATTTTTGAGTTTTTTGATAAGACGAATAAGTGTACCAAAAATCGTCAAAATCGGAGATGGTCAAAACTATTGCCTGGTTGACTTGATATGGTTTGACCCAAACATATTTTATTTTATATTCTCCACTATACCGATCTATAAGAATCGGTAGTTGAAAGATTGTTTTTAAAATATGCCTTTGGTTTGGCCAATATATTGTATTGCAATAAGCTCTTATTTTTATTTAATAGTAAAAAAATTAAAATGTCCAATAAAAAAATACTGGAACCGTTCGATAGTGGACCAATACTAACGCAAAACTTGGAACTCACTTGCCCTTATTCTATACGGCACTGCTCGGCTAGCCGCTGAGTTTTTCCCTCAGATTAATAAATTAGTCTGAAGTTTTTCCTGTTTCACAGACATGTGGTTGTTTGACGCGCACATGATCCGGTGCGCACGCATATACGCGGACAAAGTTTTATCCAAGCATAAAACGCGCAATGTAAATAATTTAAGAAAAAAATAACTTTTTCCCACAAAAGTATAATAATATAATATATTCAAAACTAAACATAATGTAAAGATTTTTTATATTTTATGCAAAACAAAACAGAAACCGTCAAAATAAAATATCCAGAGGACTGAGAAAATCATTCAAATTTAAAATATAGTATTATTGCGTTTTCCAAAAATTAGATTTTCCAATGCATTTCGTCAGTATACAAAGCTGTAATACAAAGCTTTCGGTAAAATGTACCTTTTCGTATGTTAGAAAAAAAAATATTTCCAGGGGACTGAAAAATTGTCTGGCACGGCAATGTGTTTTACGTTATTAACTTAAAGCATGGAATTTTTTAAACTTTGAACTTTATTTGTTTGCCGTATCTTATTGCATTTTTTTTCAAATACATGACGCACAGAGGACTGATAGCAAAAAAAGTGGAACACAATTCGTCGCCTTAGGACAGAAGTATTCTGACATTTTGGCCATTTTCGGTTTTTTAGCAGATAAAATAGTTCAAGGAAAGGCTGAACTTTTGCATAAAAAAGCTAAAAATTGCAAAAAATAAAAATATAGGGCATCAGTGAAAATTAATCCTATAATAGTGCTTTATTTTTAAGCAGAAGTATCCTGACATAAATGCCTGGCTTAACTACTTTTAAAGTGTCAGATGGGATAGTTCGGATGTACAGTCTATCTATTTTGAAAATATCAGATAGGATACTTCTGATTTAAATATTGAGTAGTTAGAATCTTAAGTTTGGCATATAGGATAGTTCTGATTGAGTGAAAAAAAGAAAATCGGACCAGAACTATCCTATTTGCAAGGAGCACTATCCTAACAAACAGAAAAACAGAATTATTCTCTTTGCAGGGTGCATAACATAAATTACTGAATTTTGGTTGCCATTATTCACAAAAAAACGCTCTACTGAAAAGTTTACTTTTTTCAGATAGGATAGTTCTGCTCTAAGGCGACGAATTATTGTTTTGAAATCTTTATTTTGCGTAATAAGTTACTTATATTTTTTTTTACTTTGCTATTGATATTTCCAGCAAAGACACGGCAGAAAACTGATAAGCATGAACAAAATATAAAGAAAAGAAAAACTAAATATTATTTAAAGGGAGTATTTGAGCAATATCTTTTAAGAAATAAAATAATTAAATGTCAAAATCAATAAATTGCGAGCTTTCCCTCAAAAAAGGTAATGGTAACCGTTGATCCGGATTTCCTACTTGTGGTGCCCATCAGTACGGTGCTAGGAGCACCACAAGTGAGGGAAAGCTCGCTATTCATTGATTTTGTCATTTATTCACGCTCGCTAAATCCCTTTTTTAATTAATTGTTAAAAATATATTTAAATGGATCGAAATTTACTTATTTCTGTAAAACTATCCATTTGTATTATTAGAGATATATTTTTTGTCAAAAAATTATCACCGCATATTTTAGTGTATAACGTTTCTTTTGTTTTTCTACTAGTGTGTGAAAACGTCCACTCACTCGTACTATAGAGGGTGCAAGAAAGTTTGTTTTAAAGGTTTTTTATAACCTTAGATTAAAAATAGACAAGATACCTGACACTTACGGAGACTTTGGTTATATTATTTTATGGAACAATGTTCTTTCTGTTGTTTACAGTAAACACACCAGTGGCGTACCTACTTAAATGGAAATTTACACAAGGATTATAATATTAAAATTTTACTATAATATGAAATCTGCAAAATAATTTAAAAAAACATGCAAAACGTAATTCTGCCAATTTGAGCTTTGGAAGCTTCCTAACAATAAATGTTTGTAGCATAATTTTATACAAAAGAAGTTTATTACAAAATTTGTATATGATTTATAGCATTTTATAGCACAATAAAATTATGCCAAACATTAAAACAAAGAAACACAGTTCATAGCACCTTGAACATCAAGAAAAAAAAGGTCGAGCGCAAATGGCAATTCTGATAAAGAGGTAGGAATTCAATATTCTTACAAACCTGAACACATGTCAATTAACTTTTTTTGTTGTTTGCAAATTGGTTTAAGGACTTTACCTACGTTTATTTTCTAGTCTATAACTAACTTCATCAAAAGTATGCTTTATTTTATCTTCTTTATAAAAAAAAACCTCGAAAAAACCTTATAAAAACGTTCGAAAATATCTCATTTGACTCGATATTTCTCACCTTTGTTTTGTGATTTTATTTGTAAATAAACAGTGGTTATTATTTGCCAACGAGTTTTCGTTGGACCAGATATCTTGTCTCTTTTCGCACTTGTTAAGAAAATGATTCTGTAAGCAAGATTTTCATGCTATCCGATGCTCCTCGGGGCAGTGTGGAATTAATTTGAATTGTACAAAAAACCATGCCATTTTATATTTTAATATGTTATAGAGGGGGACTCAGTGAGGAATTTTCGTCATTGGCACTTTCCCGAATATGTACAGGGTGGTCCAAATTCGAGGGGACTCTATAGCTTTGGGCTTTTTCAGCATAGTTAGCCCAAAACTAATATACATGTTACGGGCTCGATTTTCAAGAGAAGTCGAAAACTAAAAACCGCATTGCGATATGTCAAAGCGTTTCTGAGCTACAGGGTGATTCTCAAAAATGTGTGTTTCTAAATTGTAAAAATAGAGATTTTCATTAAAAAAATTTTTTGAAGATTTTTTAAAGACAAATCTACCTGTTTCACCGATTTTCTTTTAAAGCCTTTAGTTCCCGAGATATCACACAAAGTTATAATTCTTTAAATGGGATACCCCCAATTTTTCTAAAAAATCAGTTTTCTAATAAAATTTCCTGTCGAACGATGTGCCATACACCGATTTTCATACAAAATCAAGTTGGCTACGACACGAGGGGACACAGCAACCTCGAACTTTAACTTCTAGTTTACTATAATTACCAACCCTAAAAAAATAAACAAAAATAAAATTATTAAAAGTTTTTATTTAAAATTTTTATTAATTAAACTATGTAAGACCTAAAATCTACATCTAACAATTTTCTTGAATTCTATAACAAATGCTCAAATTGACGGCCGTTTTCTTGTAAACGTATCCTACATCTTCTCTGGACGCTATTTTCTGCATTAAGAAGTTCTACCGCACGAAGCTGCCTGAATGCAGTACGAAGTGCCTCTTCCAATTCCCTTCTAGTAGTTGGGCGATTTCGAAATACAAGGTCTTTGACTCTCCCCCACAAAAAGAAGTCGCAAGGAGTCAGGTCTGGAGACCTGGGGGGCCAATATATAGGACCTTTATTTCCGATCCAGTTTTCGGCAAATACAATATTTAGCAAATTAGTAATGTCTCGTGCATTGTGAGGAAGTGCACCGTCATGTTGAAAGTATAGCTCATTATTTTGATGAAGTGGCAAATTGTCGATAAACCGAATCACCTGCTCTTCTAAAATTTGTTGGTATCTTTCGGCATTTAAATTTCCATCAAAAATATATGGCCCAATAATTTGTCCTCTGTAGATGCCTACCCATACCTTAAAACTGAACCTTCCTTGATTCGCTTGTTCCACCATAATATGGGGATTTTTCTGTTTCCAGTAATAGGAGTAATATCTGGTGAATATTCCATCACTAGAAATCGTTGCCTCATCCGTCCAAATAACTTTTCTGGCAAAATCGAGGTCTTCTTGGCTTTTATTTAGGTACCACCTGCAAAATGCACGTCTTGGAGCAAAATCTCGTTGCCGTAATTGGTGCACCCCTCGGGGTCGATAGGGCCTAAACTTGTGTTTTTTAAGCACCCGAACGGCATTGCTGCGTGGAATTCCAGTGTTTCTCTCCATAGCCCTGGTGGAAGTATTCGGGTTAATTTCTATTTCTCCTAGAACCGTTAGTTCTTCTAACTCTCTATCTCTGGCTAGGCTTCTTTACGTTCTAGGCCGCGGTTTTGTAAAGGATCCGTATTCTTGTAGATGACGTTTTAACTTCAAAAATATTTTTGAGCTAGGTTGCCTTCTTTCCGGATATCTCTGGAAATATAGATTTAACGCCGTCTGTCGATTTTCGTTATTTTCAATATAACATTTTATCATGTCGTACTTTTCAAAGTTTTCAAACATTTTTATATCTTGACGAAGACACCACTTTTGACACTTGGGCTAGTTTATCATGGCAATTGTTTTTATTTGATCATAGCTACCTAGATAGATAGCTACCCTTACCCTAAAACTGCATAGGTCAGAGTTAAACACAGTCTACTATGGTAATTATTAAACATTGCAGATGTCTGTTTAACTACTTAATAAAAATAGGTGTATGACACATCGTTTAACAGGAAATTTTATTACAAATCTAATGATATATCTCGTGAACTAAAGGCTTTAAGACAAAATCGGTGAGACAGGTAGATTTGTCCTTAAAAAATCTTCAAAAAATGTTTTTAATGAAAATCTTTATCTTTACAAATAAAAAAGTTGTAGAGGGTTTTTAGAAACGCACATTTTTGAGAATCACCCTGTAGCTCAGAAACGCTTTGACATATCGCAATGCGGTTTTTAGTTTTCGACTTCTCTTGAAAATCGAGCCCGTAACATGTATATTAGTTTTGGGCTAACTATGCTGCAAAAGCCCAAAGCTATAGAGGCCCCTTGAATTAGGACCACCCTGTACAGGGTCAGCTAGAAATTAGACTTAGTTACAAAAATGGCTGTTTTTTACTAAACTTAACCTTCGTTTATGACAAAACTAAAGATAGGATAATAATGGTTTCTGAAGATCTGATTCAACACATAACGACCTACATTTTTGACATTATTACCAATGTCCGTAAGTGTGCAGCGTGATGATAATTGCTCATTGGGACCCCCTCTAAACATTAAAATATCAAAAAAAGTTAACCGAAACACATTCCCCATAAGAAAATGGCAGGGTTCTTTCAGTGGCGGTGGAAGCTTTGTTTGTATACGAATTTATATTTAAAGCTTATTTGTTGCCAAAACATCATGTTTGAAATGCGCCGCAGGCAAAATTTAGGCGGAAAATTATTTTAGAAATTTGATCTCTCTTACGTTGTATGTGAAGAATAATGGGTTGGGTTAGCTGACAAGGGTGGATCAATGGCACTGCCCCCTCCCCCCTAGGACCACCACTGAGTTTGGACCAGCGTATTTTAAGGAAAATAATAACTTTTCCTATTCTTTAATATACAAGGTGATCCAGTAACTGACACCCAGATTTATCTATGCAAACTTGGCAAAAATTTGTTTTAACATAAATTGGGGTGTGTCTTTTTATTAAAAATTATTTTTTCCAAAGGCTAGTTATAAGGGCTCTAAAACTGATTTTTTGTTTCCCATATAAATCCAGTGGCCAGTCACCCAGTATAAGTTGGAATTAAATCCATTGTATTAGTCACCGCTTATGTTGACTACAAATATAAAGTCAAGTCAACTAGGTTAGTAAGACAAAAACTGGACTGGTTTGGATAAAAAAAACTAAATTGACATCTTTTTTTTTATTGGAAAGTGTATGTTTAATTATTATTTACTTTATCCAAAGCGTCCATTTCCATTTATCAAGCAGGTTAACAGACCTGGTTCTGCAAGGTGCTAACGCTTTTGATGCGAAAATATGTTTGAAAAATAAGGCCAAATTTTTAAAAATCTTCTGGATAAAGTTGTTATACCCTGACACCCTGAAAAATTTTAGCCACTTTCGATGCCCCACCGGAAATACTGCTAAATATGATGACACTTTTTTCAAAGTCAATCAATGTTTATACCGATTTGTAGTAAATAAATCTTTTTGTTTTAGTAACGTTGTATATTATTTTTATACAAATTAATAAAAATATAATTATTATCACAATATAACGAACATTTAAACTTGACGTTTTTTAAGTAGGTTTAAAAGCAGCCTAATTTAAATTTCTTTCTAAGATAAGAGAAAGTTGTCTTTAAAGAAACTAAGAAAGTTTAAACAAAACAAAAGGAAATAATTTAAAACTTTTTCTGATCCAGTATTCTGAGAGGAAAAACAAACATAAAAAAGTATAATGACGACCTAACATTACTCACTTCTAAACGGATAACCAGAATAAATCCCAGTCGATACGCATCTTTTTGATTGCCAACTTTTTGTTTTTTTTTCACAGATAAATCGGGACTTTTCTAGTAATTAATTTTTTTTTGTGTGATTTTCTAAATAACTGATTTACAACGAGAGGTCAACACCTCCGTACAGTAGGTGTACAAATCTTCTCCAATACTTTTCACAGTACTCGACAGTCCTCTACAATCCTTACAATACTTTACATTCCTTCATTACAGTCCTTTACAATCCCATACAGTCCCTTGCAATACCGCAATATATGGTGATTTCTTGGACTTTTATTTTTTTTTAAATGCATGGCAACAAGGTTAGAATGGCCAGGAGCGCCTGCATTTGAAGGTTCTATCCTTTTTTGAGGTACCGTTATCAGCTCTCATTGATGCTTTAAGCAGAGCAACAGATTTTGTGTGTATATAATAAAGTATGGATAAAGTAGAGGCTCCTTTTCGCCACGACAGTATTATGTAGTTTTTTTTTCACAGAAAATCATTAGATAATAAAATTATATTACCTGAGTAGCAATATTTGAAATCAGTTGTTGGAAAATGCCGAGCAGCAAAATGAATAAACGACCCCAGAAAATATGTGGGTAGACGTTTTTGCTGTACTAGGCATTTTAGGTCACTTTTTGCCGGCGGCCATTTTGTTTGTTGGTCAAACAAACCGTTTTCCCATAAGGCGCAATGTTAACGAAAACGTCAACCGATGTGGTTTTAAAAATACGCTTTTTGCAAAATGTTCAAAATTTTAAATACGGCTGTGTTTGCTATCTCTTTCTCTTACACGCTTATACTCTTCTAGATAGCGCCTTCTCTATCCAGGTTGTTACTAGAGATCTGAGTGATATGAGAGAGATGACGATATCTAAAGTACTATAAGTGCGTAAGAGAAAGGATACAGTCCTTTACAATCCCATACAGTCCTAGACAATACAATACAGTCCCTGGCTTTGCAGTCCTTTACAATCCTTACAATATTTCTGTTGCTTACAGTAGGTGTACAAATTTTGAGCTAGGTGTTGACCCCTCTATTCACAGTTAACTTTTACAATTTTAAGTCATATGACTTTGGACAGGCGGCAATTTTGTCTGAAGGGCACACAAAAGGTTAAATTATAAAATAGCTTTTAAAAAATATGATTTAAACAGATTTTATTTTAATTTTGCACTCTTGGCGATGTACTGTTTTTTTAAATTTAACCACATGATTCATTTCAAATTCCTCGTTTTAAAGATCCAACAGAATTTTCTCCTCGTGTTTTTTATAGTGCAATAAAGCGCTCAATTGTAGAAAAAAGTAAATGTAAGTATTTGTTGTTTGTGACGTCACTGTGGGATTTAGATTAACCAAGGGATAACCGCTCGTATTTACTAGCAATCCGTTTAAAAATGACACTATTATGACAGTGAAAATACGTACAACAGCTATTCTTATCACAGGTACAAAAATAAGTGGATAAATAACGCTCAGCGGTGAAAAATGTAAATAGAAAAAACATTTTGTCTTTCAGTTAATTTTTAGAAAGATAATTTTTTTTAGTAAAACTATTTGCAATTTTATGTATGCCAGATTTTTAGAAAGACATAAAACAAATGGAAAACGGCTGTGTACACTTCAAATCTAACGAAAAAAAAACAGGAGTTTTTTGTACATGTACAGGGTGACTGTTTATAAAGTTCCACCTAGAAAAACTTTTATTATTCGTCACAAAAAGATAAACAAAAAAGTGAATTTCTCATAAAATTATGTGGATTTCTATTCCAGTTTCACCTTTTTTAAAAAATCACCCTTTACACGCAGGATGGCCATGAGGTCCTGTTTTTAATGGAACACTCTGTATATTATTTAAAATTTCGATAGACCTTTTTTTCTGATTCCAAAAATATACCATATGTTAACATTGTCTTGAATGGTTATTGAGCAAATTCACAAAAGCGTTGCCATAAAACTAATAAAGTATTTTTCCTTGGCTAACACATTGCCCTTATTAATTTTATACAATATACAGGGTATTCTATTAAAAAAACAGAACCTCATGGCCACTCTCCGTGTAGAGTGTGATTAAGAAAAAAATTGAGAATGTTACAGAAATCTACCTAATTTCATAAGTCATTGACTTTTTTATTTATCATCTTGTGACAACTATCAAAGTTTTCCCAAGTGGAACTTTATAAACGGTCAAACTGTACAGATGTTATTTATGTATACATAAAATTGCAAAAAAGTCGAAGAAAAAGGACTAGATTAAATAAATACTAAATGTACCAGACGCCCACGCCTTCGTATCCGTAAGGGTAACAAAAAAGGAATACCACTTAAAAAAACGATACTTCTATCTATGCGAAACCAAGGGCATTTTCGATTTTATTATTCTTTATTTGATGAAAAATTCGATAAAAAGAATAGTATTTCGCAGATTTCCACTAATGGCAAAGCTAGCCCAATCAGCAAAAATCGGACTTCCAACCAAATGCGTCTTAATATGACGTTAATTTCGGGTAGAATTAAGGTTGTGATCAAGGACGTTTGTGCCCAACGTTGTTCTTAGTTATCCGTTACAAAACAAAACGATATGCCGACGTCGGCCAAAGCGACCTACGATTTTACTGTAAAGCCGACGTCTTCAGTACGTAGGAAATTTAAACGTGCCAGATAGCGACGTCTGCCTGCCGGTGAACTTTAAAACCTGTAGCTCGTTGGAACTGGTCTACGTCAACCGTCATCGCACACTCTGATTTCCAACTCTGAAACACTCACAAATAGGCATCGTTCCGCATGGTACCTATTATAAGTCGCCTGATACGGGTTCGTCCTGGCGTGTTAATCTTTCCATGCGGAACGATGCCTATTTGTGAGTGTTTCAGAGTTGGAAGTCGGAGTGTGCGATGGTGTTGAATGATGTCTGGATTGAGGGTGACTAGTGAATCCACTGACGAGCCCACGCTAGTCACCCCGGGCGAAACATCATTTAATTGTTTCCCTTTTCGCTTTGGACTTTTGTGTGTTCCTTGTGGGACACTCGTCCAATTTTGAAATTTCGTTCTTTCCTCCCAAGATCTTTTGATCTTTTCTTTTTTAACATTTCTTTTCTTACCAATTTTTTTTTAATATTTTATTTTCTTAGATCTTTCAAATTTTCAGGGCGCCCGGTTTTTTTAGAAATATCTTAATCACATTTATCAATAAACAGCCTTTCGTTTACAAATTTTTATGTGTAAGGTGCTTTAAAAGTAAATAAAAGAATTCTATATTATTCATGTGTACCTACAGACATCAGATCCCGCTTTTAAAAGAAACGCATCCATTTTTATTCTTTTACAAAAACTATATATTTTAGGTAGTCGAAACAAAACCAAATGTAATCAACATTCCTGTTTAGTAACTAATTTTAGGTGAGGAAAATTAAACGTAAAATAACGTTGGCAATTGGTAAAGCTAGTCAGAATGATGAATGAGGGTCGTCAGGCAGTCGAAACGACGTCGCTAGCTGACGTCGCGTTTCTCAAGGGCAACGTAAGATAACGTCCAAATGCTGCTTGGGAGGCGCTGTCACGCGTTCCCTGAATGCCAATCAAACAAAAAACTACCTAACACACTCATTTAAAACGTCGTTCTATCGGGATTACTCTACTGTTTTGTAGTAGTAGGGACGTTTCAATTGAAATGTGTTGAGTGGGGTCGTGTTTATTGGCTTTCTCGCTTCTAGCTTTACGATTGATGGAAGTCTGCGAGAGTACTCCTTTCTATCGAATTTTCGATCAAATCAAGAAAAAGGGCTCAAATAAAAGCCTCGCTTTTCAAAACGAGGCTACATTCTTCGTTCCCCCTTGTGCTTGGTGCGTCTGTTATATTTATTCTGTATACAGCACCACCTATAGATGAATTTTTTGTCTTGTACTGGCTTAAGCACTTAATTTTGGTTGCAATTCACTCTCCACAGCTGATCGATCCAAATGTAAACAATGCACATGTCAGTTCATGCTTTGGTTTAGCAATTTAAAAAAAAAATGTTTTTCTCCAGTTATTTTTTTTTGTATCATGCGTTTCCAAAAAATCTCCGACGCTGCGGTACTCTTGGTAGGTACCAGGTGTCTCAATATATTTTGAACATCCTACGGTACAGTCAAAACAAATCCGGGGAGGCTGAGTTTTTGCTATGTTCTTTCAGGGGGTCTCAGAGAAAACCTCCCAAGTTTGTGTGTTCCCCACTCCTCGGGAACCATCCGCCACTTTGAAAAATCTTTGTAACCGACTTCTCCATTTCCATTGGTCGAAAGCGAAAAAGTCTTAGAAGAAAAATATTCGGCATAAAATTTAAATTTATTTAATAAGTGACAAAAAATCTGTTTTAACGTTTTTATTTTTTTTAAACTTTTAATAAGAAAGTTGTAGATCTCGGAAAAATCCTATAAAAATATGTATATTATTTATAATTAATTAAACAGTCTCTGAACTACAGCAACTAAAAGTCGGTAAAATTCTTTGAGAAAGTCGCATGTTGTGGATTATATATTATTATTTATAGTAAGAGCAGTAGAAATGAGGTATCCAATTAAAGCTTGTGATGTAGGCTATACAAATGACCCAGTCTGTCGGCATGAAAATTGCCGAAAGTATCTGACAGATTGCCATTTAGTGAGGTACCGATAGTCGAGTAAGTGTTGCAGGAGGAGAGGGTCAAAATTTGTAAAAATGGTTTTACATAATTGATGGTAGTACAGTAAAATTGTCATTTGAAGTCGAAAAAAAACCGGACAGGCTGGGTTTTTTGTATGTTCTTTGGGGGGGGTCTGAAAGTAAAATTCCCAAGTTTGTGTTTCCCCCACTCCTCGGGAACTATCCGCCATTTTGATAAACTTTGGAGCCGATTTTCTCCATTTCTGTTGGTCCGAATCAAAAAAGTGTAGAAACAAAAATCTTTGGCATAAAATTTGCAATATTTTTTGTTGCAGGTTCAACTCTCTGTAGTTAGTTTTTAAAAAGATAGAGGGCGGTGAAGTTACGAAAAATTAGTTTAAGGACTAAATGTCAGTCTGTCAGATACTTTCGGCATTTTTCATTTGATACTCATTTGTACTGCTCTTACTATAAATAATAATATATAATCCACGCGTCTTCATGCATGCCCAGAAAGCGGTTCTCAAAGAATTTTACCGACTTTGTAGCTCAGAGACTGTTAAATTAATTATAAACAATTGTATTATAAATAATATACATAGTTTTATAGGATTTTTCCGAAATCTACAACTTTTTCATTTAAAGTTTTTAAAAAAATCCATTTTTGTTGGTCAAAATACGTTCAAACTAATTTTTTGTAACTACGGCGCCATCTAACTTTTTGGAAACTAACTACAGAAAGTTGAGCACTTGGACAAAAATTTAAAAAATTGCATGCAGAATATTTTTGTTCTCAGACTTTTTCGCCTCCGACCAATAGAAACGGAAAAAAGTCGGTTACAAAGTAAAAGCATTTTAAAAGTTATAAACCTTTTGGATTAAAGTTTTTTTTTGATCTCTTATGTTAAACAAGTTAAGAAGGGCTTCAAAATATAGTGAGACACCCGGTACTACTTTGTTGTTGTATAAAGAAAACAGAAGCGAGGGCGATAAGAAGTCAAATTAAACGGGAAGCGAAAATTTCTCGAAATTTTGATTGATCAGCTGTGTATAGTGGATCGCTGTCAAAGTCAGTCAAATCTGAGTGTCCAGACTAGTACAAGACAAAAATATCTGCTCCAGGTGGCCCCCCTCAATAAATACCTTAAAATAAGCCTTCTAAATCTGGCCGCAGTGACACTTTCCCCCGGTATCGATTGCTCGCGTTCGATTTTTTTACCTCGGGTAATAACCTAGCTTTCGTTTGACACTGCGGACAGCTGTCGACAACGATTGACGTTTTACCGCTGTCATTTGACGTTTTCATACAGGTCTCGTGGAAATTGTGGCCGCACGACCATATTGCTATAAAGTGGGAGTTGTCCAGCTCTTTTTGGTAGGACAAAGACTTTCGACACAGTTTACAGGTGAGGTTGGATACCGATACGGCTCTGCTGTCGGCGTGGAGAGATTTGGCTAGTTCTGTAAATAAATAGTAGTTTTAACAACTAGTGGCTAAAATAGTGCTTTTTTTACAAGCGTTGGTTTAAATAACGAGCGCAGCGAGGTATTTAAAAACGCGAGTAAAAAAAGCTCAGTTTAGCCGCGAGTTGTTAACACTATTTTTTTTTAATACCTTTATCATAAAATCGAAGAAAAACAGGAAAATACTTTTAAAAATCTCAAACGAAAAGAACTTCTCGCAACACACCATCTTTGCTAAATGAAATAACAATCGTTTCCATAGCAATGTGTCTTTTTACTCGGTGACGTTCATTGTTGCGACATATTAATCTTTAACAATTTGATAATTTGACGATATTTTTAAATGATTTTTTTGTAAATACTTGATGAAAACTGGCGGAAATTGCTTAATTCTTAGGCAAGCATAATAAGATTTTTTCAATATTACTATTTTCCGCTATTTCTCTTTAACTTTGGGTAAAAAACGGACAGAAATCTTTTTTTGCACCCTGATCAAAAAAAAGTTTTTTTGCATGGGTAGCCAAAAAAGCCATGCTTTAGTTATCTGCAGACAGTTACTAAAATCATCTTTTGGGTGAAGGTATAAAAAAAAAGTTATTTTTAATCCAGTTTCGATTGTTTGTTAGGAAACATTATTTGCATTACCGACTTAATATAAAACAAAATTTTGAATATACATAAAAATAAAAAGTGTAGACTGCGACTGGTTAAGCTAGTAGTGCATTATAGCATTAAACAGGACTTCTGGTTAATTGGCATTAAACAGGACTTCTGGTTAATTGGCATTAAACAGTACTTCTGGTTAATTGGCATTAAACAGTACTTCTGGTTAATTGGCATTAAACAGGACATCTGGTTAATTTTAAGTGGTGTAAAATGCTCTTAGGAGCCTAAAGCTAATTTAGTAATTATTTCCATGTATTAGTAGAATGATTTTTGGCAGCAGAATCAGTTACTTTGTTTCTACGCGCTTTTATACAATGAGCTTCAGGCTACTGCGAACATAGGAGGAATCAAGTCCAATTTACTCTCCGTGCCGTACGACCGAGGTGGATTCGAAGCACGCTGCAGTGTTATCTTTTGAAAATTTATTTTGTTTTATTTCTCCCTTGCTCGAGAAACAGATTGGTAAGTTCTTAAGTGAAATAATACATTTTTAAAACTAAAAATGGATCTCTACGAAGTTGCCGAAAAAGTACAGATAATCAAATGGTACATCAAGGCAGACCATTGAGACCTATTCAAGAACTTTGTTTGAAGAATTTTGTAAATCGCCCAGAACCTAGTTTATCAACGATTCATAGGTTTGTGCCGAATTTTGAAGTTTGGTTGTGTAGCGCCAAGAAACCATAAAAAACCCACCGTTTTGAATGACGAGCAGAAAGTACGAGGTGTGATGATTTGCGCTGCAGTGGAGGAAAATCGAAAGTTAACTAGCCACCAAATTGCCGAAGCAGTTGATACGTCTTCAGCCACTGTCTTACGTGTTCTCAAAAAGAATGGTTATCATTCTTACAAAGCGTCGTCGTATGGAATTTTGCGAAACAACGATGGAAAGGGCTGAAAACTTTCTGAGATCTATTCTTTTCACAGATGAAAGCACTTTTCCATTATTGAATCGTCATAACCCAACACACGTTCGATATTGGTCGAGGGAAAATTTGCATTTGTATTTTATTTTTTTTAAACGTTTGGGGGGGTATTGTAGGGAAACACGTAATTGGGCCATTTTTTATTTACGCCAATTTGAATGGTCCTAGATACTTGGATCTACTGCAGCAGCATATTATGGTTTCAACAAGATGGTTGTCCCGCTCACAATGTTGGCCTTGTTAAGGAATATCTTGATAATGAATTTTCTAATCGGGTTATAAGTACACGGGGAACTATTTTATGGCCAGCTCGATTACCCGATCTTGCTCCTAATGGCTTCTATCTATGAAGTTATATCAAAAATAAAGCTGACGGGCGACGGGCATGAAAGGGCTAATAATTTGGAAGAACTTCGGATTAAAATTGAAGAAGCTTTTCAAACTATCACCCCTAACATGCTTGCAAACGTTAGAAGGGGTTTTTATAATAGGCTATTGTCTAGCCGAGCAAGGAGGACTTTTTGGTTTTTAGAATGTATTATTTTATTTTGAGAACTTGCTTTTATTTTGTTTCTTCTTATTATTTTCATTGTAACACGTTGTTAGTGATAAATCTGAGCAGTTGAAAATAAAACGTTCTAATTTATCAGTGACAAAAAACAAGAAAATTAGGTTATAAAAATTACACTCCACATAGCACCGTGGTTAGAGGCGTACTAAACACAAGCCGCGAACGGCGGCGATCGCAAGCCTGAGTGTTGGTTGCTCCACTGATAGGTGTGCGGTGTCCCTGCATGTACGTACACTGGCAAATTGGACTTCTTGCTGCCTATGTTCGCAGTAGCCTGAAGCGCTCTGTATAAGGACGGTTTCAAAATGTTGCCGTGTAAACACCACTAAAACCGTTTTAAGCACTAAATCGATTTTAATTGAAAGCGATTTAAGAAAGCAGTTTATCGCTTTAAAACCCATTTTTGGGTCATTATAAACACTTTAAAAACGATTTAGCGTATTTCTTCCAACCCAAAGTAATCCTCAACCCTGGTTTTCCTAAAAATCTGTTGTTAACTAAGTTGTTTTAATAGCTTTTTCTTTAAACTGACATATTTAATGACATTAAGTGAAGGACATATAAACCTTCAGAGAAAACGAATTTATCGAGGGGTGAACAACTGTAGGCAGGAGTTGTACAAAATTTTGGGAAGGACTAGGCAGTACTTGGCAGGACTAAACAGTCTTTAGGCAGGACTAGGCAGTCTTTAGACAGGACTAGGCAGTACTTAGGCGGGACTAGGCAGTACTTGGACAGGATTAGTCAGTCTTTAGGCAGTACTTGGGCATAACTAGGCAGGAGTGACAAAAAAAGAAAATCGCATATGGTAAGCTTGTTTCGGAGCTTCATTTTCCTGTAATTTGGAGAAGGAAAAATAAACAGAAGAAAAAATCTTGCCCAGTTTTTACTTACTTAATAGGGCTACTTATTTTAAGGGGACGTCCTGTCGTGTTAATCCATGGAATATTCAAATATAACATGCAAAACAAAAATGATTGCACCATTCCGCCGCAGCAAAGTTAAAAAAAATTCAAGCAAGCTGCGAATAAGCATTAGAGAAAAATCCTGGAAAAAAAGTGATGCGTGGAAGGAGAAGGGGGGCGTGACTAATAATGAAGTGTGCTAGTAGCAGCGTTGCCAGGTGTAATAATCTCGTAAAAAAGGAGGAGAGAGACATTAGTATTATTATTTTGAGCAGCTTTGCATGCTTTTGTTTTAATTTTCAATAAAATATACTGGGGGGGAGGTCGACTTTTTGTCACGTCACTTTTTGTCACGTCACTGTAAAAATGAAAATTTATGTTACTTTTTTGTAAAAAATATAAAAACACATCTCAGGCTGGTTAGGTTAGGAAAGGGGGGGGGGGTCAATTTTGTGACATCATTTTGTGGAGGGAATCAACTAAAACGTCACAAATCGTGACAAAGGGGTGGAGAGGGTTATTGTTTTTCCTTTTTTTATTATTGAAAACGTGGTAAAATAATAACTTTCGGGATTCCCAGGGAATTTTGTTTTTGTCGGGAAAACGCAACTTCGTGTATTCTTTCTTATTGATAATCCCTGGTTGGGTTGGGTTGAATACCGCGAAGCTCAGATTCTACGCCGTGCAGAATATATAGCTCACGGAATCTCGCCCGGCTCGCTTCGATCATTTAGTGCGCTACAAAACTATTTTGACTTCTGTAAGAAGAAATTGCGAGTTTATTATAATAAACAACATTTCATGTAAAATAACGCGAGTTACAAGTTTTCAAGTTTTGAAGGTGCAGGATTAGGCAGTACTTGGGCAGTATTTAGGCAGGACTAAGCAGTACTTAGGCAGGACTAGGCAGTTCTTGGGCAGTATTAGGCAGTACCCTAAGCACCGGCAGGAGGGGTACATATTTTCTTCAGTTGTTCACCCCTCGGATTTTATTTAAAACCGTCTTTAGGTGCATGTATGTAGTAAGTGTTTAGAAAAGGGTTGGTTGATTCTCAACCTTATTACCACAGATTTTTAAATTACATACCCACGGTCTTTAGCACTTAATAGGCCAAGATTTTTATGATTCCAGGACATTTTTAGAAATTCTTGAACAAATTGCTAAAAATCTTGACGAAAATATTTGCCTCTGGTTCAAAAAAGGTTAAAACTAAAACCCGTTTGACAAAAATCAGCAAAAAAATAATATACTAAAAAGGGGCACTCCCCAAAATTTTAAAACATAGCCGCCAAAAATCAGTATAATCATTTACCAAAATACGACTCCTTCGCCAAAATTTTCAAATGCACACATACCAGAAAGATCAATGGAGTTTTATTTTGTGTAAAACCAATAAAAAATGAAGCGGATCCTTACCAACTGAGTGACATATTGATTAACAATTTCCAAAATATGTCATGTCATACGAAAAAGAAGCTTTCGAAGATAATTTTTGAACAAAAAATTTCCAAAATATCGTTGGTGTGGCGCTGAATGAGTCATGTAAGGTTACAACTTACTATGATGAAAATCTTTCCCCATCACCTTCATGCTAGTTTTAAGCACCTCAATGTCGTGTTTGTAGTCGGCAAACATCCCCGTCAGCAGGCCTTTCACGTCACCAAACTGCGCGTTCGACACCAGCTCCATCAGCTGCTCGGGAGGGACGTGGGGAGCGGCCGCGTGCAGGAGATAACGTAGCGACGTGTTCTGGGTGCCTCTCTAAGAAAAAATGTTTTTATTTAATTTTTTTAAATGGGTCAACCAGGCAATAGTTTTGACCATCTCCGATTTTGATGATTTTTGGTACACTTATTCGTCTTATCAAAAAACTCAAAAATCCAAAAAATAAAATTTTTTGGATAAGCGGTTTTTGTTTTATTGATTTTTGAAAATCAAGAAATTGACCAATATGTCCTTGACAGACAGTTACAAAAATAGTAATATCTCAAAAACTATTGATCCTATAGAATCGAGTGATAGCTCATTTTGAAGGGTTTTTAAAGACCTTTTTAAAGATGTGTGACACAATATAGTTTGTTTAATTTTTTTTTCTTAATTAAAAAAAAATTTTTTTTTTTGAAAAATCTCAAAAACACATTTTTTAATTTTTTTCAAAAAAATATTTCTTTTTTTTAAATGTTTTTTTAACATTTTTGGAAAATTTTAGGATGGAGAAATAATGGAGTCATACTTTAAAAAAATAATAAGATATTTAATACAGGGCTAATTTACCTAATATGGGTATAACAAAAAAAATTAAGAATAATAGAAAATTTTGATCTATGACCAATATATCAGCTTTTGGCTTTGGAAAGTAAAAAGACGGAGAGGGACCATGAGGATGTAAAAAACTAACTTTTAATTCCCCGCTTTCTATATTTTTGCCAATGATACATCCCATCCACCAAAGACAGTCATAGTTTATGGTTACAAAACCGGAGTCGATGTTTTCAATTTCTGTGTTTGACAAACCACAGGTTGCAAAAAGACATTGAATATTTTCCTCTTTACTTAGTGAAAATGGTTTTGTAATAATTTTTTCATTACTGAGGGGGATAATCGAGTCCAATTTTTGAGTCCCAGTTATCGATTGTGCTTCCAGGTATCTTTTTTCCAAAAACTTTTCATGTTGCTGGTAGTCATTTAATGAACAATATTTAAATGTTATACCGGGAATGTTTTCTGTTGTAAATTTAAAAAGATCTTCGGGGGTCATAATCTATTCATTATATGGTCTCTGCAGACTTGCTTTAGCAGCCAACCTTTTTACGGTGCCTCCCAGTCCATCGCATGCACTCTTCCCGTGGGAGGTGGCAAAAAAATTTCCATTCTGCTTTAATTTTAAATTCCTCGAGATGGTACGCAATGTTAACAATTTTTTTTTTATTTTTATACTGTGCGGCACAGTCGTCTGAAAAATAGATAATTTTTTCTAAATTATCAATTTGCCTCTTTAGTTCAGGTGGAGGGGAGGACAATTGAAGAAATACTCAAAATTTTGCAGGAATAAACAAGTTTGGAAAAACCTTTTATGTATCTTATTTACAAGACTGGGAGCAATTGACAAGTTTTTAGATATAAAGAGTAAATATATAGGTATTTATCAAAAATGTATGGTTTTTTCCTGCAAGGTTTTTTATATTATTTTTTTAAAAAATAGAACCAATAACTTCTCCATCCTGAAATTTTCCAAAAATATTTAAAAAAATGATTAAATTAAAAATAGTATTTTTTTGAAAAAAATTCAAAATGGTGTTTTCAAGATTTTTCCAAAAAAAATATTAAAAAAATGTAAAAAAAAATAAAAACAAAAAATTACATGGTGATACACATCGTTAAAAAGGTCTTTAAAAAACCTTCAAAATAAGCTATAACTCGCTTCTATAGGACCAATAGTTTTTGAGATATTGCTATTTTTGTAAGTGCCTGTCAAGGGCATATTGGTTAATTTCAAAAATCAATAAAACAAAAACGGCTTATCCAAAAAAATTTATTTTTTGGATTTTTAAGTTTTTGGATCAGAAGAATAAGTGTACCAAAAATCATCAAAATCGATGATGGTCAAAACGAAAAGTGCCTTTTTTTTTGGTTGATTTGATATGGTTTGACCCAAATGGGACTTTCCATCCATTACAGGATCAATGCCCAGTGTACTCAGACTCGGATTGCGGTGCTTGCATGTCCTGCTGGAGTGTCCGGCTCTGGCCAGGTCAAGAGAGTCGCACCTTGTGAACTATCTGCTGGGCTCAGTCGATGTAAGAAGTTTGCAGCCCAGAAAAATCTGTTCTTTTGCGAAGGCCTTTTTGCCAGGGCTAAACCATGGGTAGTGGGCGTGCAACGGACCCAGCAAGGTAGCCTACGTACATGGGAATTGTCCCGCCCGCATTTCTACATTCATTCATTCATGCCCAGTGTAGCCAAGTTTTTGCAAAGATTAAAGACAATCCAATGCCCAAGTAGCATTTATCCGTCTTCCAACCTAATCTGTCATAAAGCGACGTCGTATTAGGTACAAAATAAAATTGTCTACTAGTAAGTCAAACGACAAACTTCTTATGTAATCAAAATCCGACGATTACGTAGTCAGGTACGCATATGCGAACCTTAAACGACGTCAAAATAGGCACGTCATTTGTACAAATATTTGCCCAGACGGATTCACGTCAGTTTACGTTTCAAAGCCGACTGTTTTAACGCCTGTACCTAAATCGACCACGAAACATCGTCGGCCTTGTTACCTTAATCGAGGTCGCATTTCAGGGCCCTTATTTGGATACCTACCACGAAGAAAAAGAAGGATACTTAACCTACAATTTTGTATCTGGGACATCAAATTGCAGAATTTGTTGGCTTGCTGCCAACCAAAAATCTGATGGACCTTCAGCTCGCACTTATATTTCCAGTCCACTTTATCTGAACATTGTTAAATACAATTTTAAAATTTGGAAAAGGAAAAACGGAAAATATTTTTCTAGGTTATGTTCAGGTGAACTGTCATTTTTCTTTTAAGTCAGTTTTGGTTACATGGCCAACGAAGAATGGAGGCGGATTCCGAACGTTTGCACATATTACGTAGTTTAACGTTGGCTAGTTAGATTCGGATAAAATTAGGGATGCAAATCGGTGTCCTTGTCCAAATTGGTGATAAATTGGTAAAAGTACTATACCAACCCAAATTCGGCCATTTTGGAGTTGCAAGCTTGGGCAGCCATTATTGACAAAAAATTTTTTCTTGTTTTGAAAAAAAAACAAACAAAGACTTAATAATGCTTTAAAGATGCGTTTAGTATTATTCTTGAGTAATTTTAGTATTAATTGCAACCGAAAAAATATATTTTTTAAAATAATTTTTTATTTTTGCTATTTTGTGCTAATTTGGAAAGAGGGGGGGGGGAGTTGTTTTTCGCTCCATCTTGACCAACTTTGTCAGTAAAGTGGCCCTCGCAGAAATATTTCGCTCTAGATTACTCGGTAAAGTGCCCTTTTTAATAACAACTTTTATTGTTAATGAGTTATAATTCGTTAATATATATTTCACCTAAAATTTACTAAACAAGTACCACATTAAGTAATCAATTAAATAATATAAAATTACGTAAGCTATCGGACGTATTATCACGCCGTCATAGGTAAACTACTATACCGACCCGAATTTGTATTCCCCATTTAGGTCGGATTGGGGTCGTAAGGAATGAGATTTGTAGTCCGCTTGCCAGCGTCAGGGTTTTTTAAGCCAACGAGTAGAGGACGTAGTTTGACGTCCAAAGGCTACTTGGGTGCACCTAGCATGTGCAGTTTTTTTTTCAAATTATGATGGTTTGACATCTAAACATGCAAAACTAACTGGAACTGTCAAAAGAGTGGTCCAAATTCATTGGGAAAAATTAAAAATCTATAGGAGAGGGATCGAAGAAAAACTGGGAGAAAGTACATCTAAACAAAAAATCGTTAATTAAAATCCGTTTAAAAAATATAATATATATACGGGTGCTTCTCTAAAAAATCGTAAATGTGCGGTTTATTTTAAACTACCTGAAAGGGAAAGCTTCAAACTATTGTAACCTCTGCACCTTTAGTCCGATTATGATGAAATTTGGTGTGTAAATGTAAATTAGGACTTAGTTTAATTCGTGGAGGTTTTTGGGTTCTTACACACCTTACTCTGAAGAAGAATCAGCCACAACTGTTGCGCTCCTTCGGGACTGAGGTGTTCCGCCCCTCGAACGCACAGCGCTACCGCTTCATCTATTAAGTCGTGGTTAATTAAAAGTTCTAAGGCTTCCGTCCATTCTCCTGAGTGTTCTAAAAGAAGAGCTGTTGCTTGGTGCACCTATAAAAATCGAATCGTTGTAAGAGGGTCATAGAACCAAAGTGTAGAACAAACGTTTTGAAAAAAAATCAGCATCGATGCGCATAAATCCATTTTGGAACCTGCCAACATTTATATATCGTTAACATTTTATCCTAAACCAAACAAAGAAGCCAAACGTTGTTATAAAGGATGATAAAGTTTAATTTCGTTGACTTTATTATAATTGAGGTTTAAACCCCCAAAAAATGGGAACGATAGGTTTTTTAACATCTATTACAAGTTTCACAGGGTATCCACAGATTTTTCCAGAAAAAAATCTTTGACTTTTCCCTGACTCTTATTGACCAGATTAAAAAATTCCCTAACTGATATATATATCAAAAAAGGAAACAATTTTTTTTAGAATGTTGATTTTACTATAAAATTCAAGTGATTTTACTCAAATACTTTGAATAAGTAGGAAGCAAATATAAAAATAAGATATATTTTTATTTTTGCTTTTTTCCTGAAATTAAAAAGACGTGCTACAATAGTTTATATTCACTAGAGCACTGTGAAAAATCCGAGGAAAAATCCTCTCAAATTACTCTCATTGAGGAAAATTCCCTGACTTTCTCTGACCATCGAAACTTTCCCTAACTTTCCTTGACAATTTTAAAATTCCCTGACTTTCAGGTTTTTCCAGGTTGTGGACACCCTGTTTCACCCTGCTAGGCCAAATATTTTAGATTTTAATAACTATATATTGATAAATTAAATTTTTATTTTGTCAGGAAGTTTTTAAGATATTTGAACTAGCTCTTTTGCAAGATTAATGAAAAGTATTGCCAGTCAATAAAAAATTGCAAATTATTGCACGTTACTGCATGAATATTGCAAGAATTGTGAGCTATTGCTGAATTATCGTCATTATTGCATGGCTATTGCGAGTATAACGAAATTACTGCAGATCATTGCGAAATTATTGCAGAGGTATTATCACAGAAAAAAAAAATACCACCACCAGAATGCACCATTATTGCCAACTATTGGGAAAGAATTGCCAGATTATTGCGACGCTATTGGAACCACACAATACTGCGCTCAAAATTTGTACATATAGTGCAGGTAATGAAATCCCCCCAATTAAAAATTTTAACATAACAGGGGGGCTATTCCAGTGGCTCATACCGATATCGTTACGGAGCGAATTCTTTATCGCGGCAACACCGCGGTTTGTTTTGTTGTTTCACAATGGCCGCGGCCGTGTCAATTCAACTTTGACAACTAAACTCGCACAAAAATATAACTTTTGAGTAATAATGGTGCTACAATGATGGAGAAAAATTAACATGATTTCTTCTGGATGGTTGCAGTTCACATCATATTTGGAGCCCATAAAGAGCAGAACACAGTAAGTAAAATTAGCTATTGTTATGGGGAAATATTTGTTTTACTTCTCATCCTAAACTTGTACATCATAAGTTCCCGACTAGCTGTTTATGAGACTGCTCTTTTATGGTGGGTTTATATTTTATACTCTTCTGTAAAAGGAAGCGCAAGCCCTTATGGCAGAATATAGATAAGCATGGCCCAACCAGTTGAGTTTGCTGAAGTTTATTACCTACTTAAATTAAACTCAGGGTGGGCGAGAATTTGATACGTTAAGGTGATTGTTTGTTTTTAATATATAAAATTTCTTTATTAAAACAAAAAACCGGTTGCACTATTCTGTTAGCTAAAAAATGCTTTAAATGGCCAAAGAGCTTCAAGAACATAGGTCTAACAAAACAAATAAACACAGATGCAGAAAAAATAAAAAACCATGTTCTTTGTGTTTTTGGTGTGTATGTTTATCACCGATAAAGAAGGTATTATAATTAGCGAACATAGTCGTAAGATGACCCTAGAAAAAATGATACAGTAAAAAATTTTTTGAAAGAAATTAAAGCTTAGTTTATGCAACATACTTTACCAATTTTGGACTTAAAGTTAACAAGTGAGCATATATGACATATATATTATTTGCATCCGTGTATGGGCGCATTAGCGAGGGCCATTGAGTCCATATATATCTTTTGAGTTCTACTAAGATAGTTTATTTAAAATAAAAACTACTGACTTAGATTCTTGCAGTTCACCAAAAAAAAAATAACTACTTAAAGCTGTGATCAGATTTTGGATAAGTATTATTTTGATAAAACTTAAAATGTATACTTCTTTTTAGGAATAACATGCTAGGTTATTTGAATGGAGCTACATGTAAGAATCATTCTAGTATGATCAAGTCTCCGATCAAGTACCACAACTCGGGCCAGAAATTAGGTATGGATGGATTCAAGTAAGACATAGACCAACCTTCGAAGGCACTAGATGAAAGTAGACAAAGATTCGATGTTCAATAGACATAGTGAAACTAACTTTCAGAAGAAACTGATGCAATATACGTACATGTATGCTAAATGTTAATCGTTTAAAAAAATAATAAGATAACTTTTAATGAATTAAAAAGTTGTGTAAAATATAGTACAGAAATAAAATTTTATTATTTAATTCTGTTAGGCCGTATTTATTTAAATCAAAAAATTTAAATGTCACTTAAGTGATAGTTATAGAACATTGGACTTATTGTAACTACGATTTAAGAAATTTTTCATGAAAATTCGCAGATTTTTTGGGGGAGTCATCGAAAAAGAGTGGGTCACAGTTACTGCTCACTGTCACACCTATAAAACCAATTTATTTTAAACATATTAATTTAAGATATTGCAAACTTTTTAAAATAAGGCAGAGTTTTTTTTTTTCAAGAGCCTTTAGATTGGTTTGGTGGGGAAAGTTAAGTACAGTTTTAAGTTATTTCCAGCTCTGGTTGCTATAAAAAAGAATTGATGAAGATTTTTTTAAAAATTGAACTTATGTTATTTAATATTTACCTAAATGATATTTCTTCATTATTTTACATCAATTTTTAAATTACCTACATGATATTTCTTCCCACACACACATAGCATAGCATGATATTTATATAGCAGTTGGCTAATTAAGCAAATTATTTTAATTTTTAATACCTTTTTAATATCTGCTTTGTCAACTTATTTTTACGGCTACCAGAAAAACTAATAACTCAAAGTTATAGATTCTAAATAATCAAATAAATGCTTACCTCAGGAACCTATTTTTATAAATAATACCCTTGAAAATAGCATAATTTAAATCAATCTTTATGAATGTAAAACTGAGTAATATAATTTAAGAAACCTACTTAGTACTTCAAATAAAGGGCCTAAAATGTACGTTACATTTTTAAATTAACTTTAAGGGTTTACTGACTGACATGACAAGTTTTTTACAATGCATTTAGGTAAATTTAATTTTTTGGCTAAATTTATACTTTATACTAGTTTTTAATTTAATATTAATAATTTATTATGTTACAAAGAAAAAATTGATTTGACTTGATTTTGTCATTCTTAACATTGCTATTAAAAAATAATAAAATTTGGGATAAAAAACTGATTTATTTTACTTATTGGTTTAAATGTTACTTAGAATTAAAAATTGTTTTCTAATATTTCAATATTTGGTGGATTGCATCTTTTCCTTCATCAGCTTGGGCACTGCTAACCTGAAACAAAAAATAAGATGTATTTGAAAATATAAGCCCGTGAACTGGCTACTTAAGATTGGAAGCTTTCAGGTTTGGTTTGTAAAATCAATCAGTTACACCGATAGTAAGTTTTAATCACCTCCTCCTTTGAACAAGAGTACAATCCGACTTATTAGACTTACATCGACTATCTCTCACCAATTTTTTGGCCACCAGTTTTATTGCTGTCTGCCAATTTAGATTCTTTTAGAAAAGTACGAAACAAGTTTTACATCACATTCTACTTTGAAAATTTTATTATTGACTATCTTTTGTTTACCCCACATCTTAATATTTAAGGTAAACTAGAAACTTAAGTGATGGTCAATGCTTTTGTGAATTGGGTCCAACGTACTTTGATTTAGAAATTAAGGGAGAGGATAAAAGAACTTTCTGGCTAAGGTGGTAAAAAAACTTGCCTGTTAAATAAAAACAATATGAATTTGGCCCCTGTATATATTATTTAGAAAAAATAAAGTAAACTGTTGATCAAAAAAACTGCAAGATAGTGAATAATAATTAAAAACCTTGGGGAAACAAAGGGAACAAGTTCAGAAAATCTAACAAGTTGGGATCCAAGTGGAAAAAGACTCTTGACTTTTTCTTGTAAAGTAACGAAATAAGTGTGGCTTTTTCCCTAGTTACCCCAAGATCTTCAATTGTTATTCAATGTTTTTTTTTAAATATCCTGTGCCCATACAAAGTTACCTTAAAACTTTATTCCACTTTGGATTTCACTAATGAAATTTGAAATATTTATGTTGGAAATTTATATTTGGTTGAAACGACAACAATCTACCAAAAAGTAGCCAAATTTTTTAATTTTACTGATGAATTTTTGGATTTTAAAATGTTTTTTTTTTTAATGTGAAGGTAGCTTACCATGTGTTTTGTCCTTCATATGATTTTGCCGGATTTTGCTAAATGTCTTCATCATACATCTTAACAATTATGAGAAATCATTGATCTGAAATTAAATTTAAAATAATTTATTATAGGTATGCAAATCTATAGTCTAAGCAGCTAACCAGTTAGTTCACTTGAATTAATACTTCAGACAATAGCCATACCATGAGCTATTTTTTTTGTTTTTTCCGAATATTGTTCCAATTTTGTGCCAAATTTAAAGTTAATCTTCTCATCTAGGCCTGAATCAAAATGAATAAAACTTGTCATATATTGTTATTCTTTCATGCTCTACTGATGATTAAATTTCTGTATTTGAGACTCTTTCAGTTATTGAGATATTGATCTTTCAATACGAGGAAAAAAATGAATGAATGAATGAACTTTTTCATGTAAAAAGTTTAGATTTTTATAACACATTTTAGGTACTGTATTATCAATTTTACTTATTCTTTTATTAGTGACATCTATGCATAAAACATGTAACGTAACTTAAATAATCCAATTTTTTTAAACGATATCTAACAAAAATGCATAAGATTACCCAGTGGCATCCCAAAGGAAGGGGGAGTCGAGGTAAACAGTCTTTGATACCGGTTAAAAAACGAAATTATCTGAAATTATCCCAATAAAATGATTTCCGAGTAAAATTACATTTTATTATTATTAAATTATTTGCCTCATTTTGCACATTAAATTTTTTTAACTTTAATAATTTTGTGTGATGATGGGTTAAATAATTTACTGATAAGAACTAGTAAACTTTGTAAAACAGTAGATAAAAACTAAAAAAGTTTTTAAGACAGGAATTTGATCAACAGTAGAGAGCTTGAAAAGTTAAAAGTTTTATGCATTTTGATTTTGACAAAACTGAGAAAATTGGTCTTAAAACTATGTAGAAATGCAAAGGATAAAAATTACATATTTATAATTGACATAATTTCGAAACTTAAAATGATGCTTCTTTAAAAACCACAATACTCTACTTTTACACAAAAATATATTTAAAAAAAATTAGACCAATTAAACAGGGTCTTTTGAAAGCTACTATTAGCTAGTTAGCTAGCTTGAAACCATAATTTTAAATGATAAGCAAGTAAGTACATATTTACAAACAGAGGAAAAAAATAAATCTAGGTTTTTTTAACCAATACATGTAAATTATAGTACATAGTTGTCAAAAATTATCAATTTTTAAAAATATTGAGAAACAAATTAATCCCAAATTGGTGGATTTAAAAAGTAATGACCCAATGCCTATAAATACTGATGGTAAAATTTACTAGAAGTTTTTGTTTACTTTTTAAACATGCCTTATTATTAATCAGAGAGTTAATTAAACATTTTTAAATCTCAGAATCTAAAACCGATAGGCCAACACCTACAATAGGTGTACGAAAACTCGATAATACCTGACAATACTTGACTGTATGAGACAAAATCTTTGGATAGTTTGCATTACCTGACAATAGGTGTACCTACAATTTTAAAATCTGGTGTTGGAATTGAAAACTTACCAAAACTGATTTCTATGGATAATTTATCAATATACATTGAGCAACTATTGTAAGTGTTTATTCCTAAACTTCATAATTTATTTTCTCTCTTATTAGCACTACAGCATGGGTCATGGTCTTGTAGATTTTCAACAGTTGGCCTAAAAAAAACAGTACATTACATTACATTACATTACATTAAAACATTAAAAGTTTGCATACCTTAAAAAAAGAAAATGTGTACAAGGAATTTGTTTTAGAAAAATCAGTTTGAATGTACGAAAGTTAGGTACATGATTCTTGTCTGTCATTTACCCATTTAAATGGCGATAGCGGACAGAGGGAGGCAGTTCAAAAGATCTACTATCCTGTGCAAAAGAAAATCATTGAAGAAGGGGGGACAGTATGAGAATGGATGCAAAATTTTTGCTTGGTGGTGCATAGCCATTCAGAATCAGCGGCCTCTCTTTAACTAGGTACTCAATGCGTTCTGTTGCAAATACTATCATTTATAAAAGGCATAATATTTAGTAATTTGGCGATAACTACAAAAAATACAAGCATAAACATAATGGATGATAAATAGGCGAACAAGTGTCAGTGTCCAGATAAATTATTAGTTGATGTCAGATTTTTTCAATAAAAAATCAGTGTAATAACCTTGGACCAAAGAAATCCTGCATTCTTAACTAATTCCTAACTTTTTTGTCTTAAAATGTTTAAATATTTTGTAAAATTATTTTTCGGTTTTCTGACCACTGGCTCACGTCTTTTCAAAATGTATAAACTGTGCTTAAAACTGACCTACTATATCTTTTTGTTTACATTATGTTGGTGGTGTTCTTTAAGCACCAAAAAAACAGAATAGAACATAAGATAAAGTAAGTATAAGTACTTACCCAAACAAAAAATCTGGCAGCACTTCCACACAAGGCCCATGTGGGTTTTTCTTCACAAAGAACGTGGCTTTTCCAAACAAAATTCAATCAAAAATTGATAACGGTCGTCCACCATCACATTGTAATCAGATTTTTAATCCATATTGCGTGCAAAAAGTTCATGAAAATTATTATTTTTCCCGAAATTTCGCCGCAAGTTCGAAGAAAGGTAAACAAACTTGACTGACTGTCGGCATTTGACAGTTGTTGGAAAAGTATTGCGGGTTGCGTGCCATTCAAGCCTTCTTCTTTTTACTTAACAATAAGCGATGTTGCCGTAACAGTGAAAATAATGGCGATAGCGATCGTTATCTCATAACGATAGCCCACTGGAATTGCCCCCCTGCCATTCTAAATATTTTCACGTTTTCCAAAAAAACCGCTTTTAACATTTCTAATGGTCAAAATAAAGCACACTTTATCCTAAAAAAATTGTTAATTTTTTCCTAAATGTAGTCGTCTGTATACCTCATATTTCCTTGTGATCTTTAAGGCACGTTTCGTCCTACACTTGCACAACCGTACGAACGCGCACACGCCGTCCTTATTCCTGACACACAACTGTTCCAAATACCGCTCGGCAATCTGGGCGGGAAGCTTGATATCGCTCGCGACCACGTGACCGAGAAAATTGTATTGCAGATCGGAATTCTCGTCCAAAATGGCACTGAGCTGTTCAACCAACTCGGGAAAATGTTCCGCGACGGTTTCGGCAGATTTAGAGCTACTTAGCGTCACCAGCTGTTTGAAATTGAGTAAAAACTGTTCTTGAATGCACCGTTCCGGCGTGTCAACGTGGTTTAAAATATAAGTAAAAACCTCCGGTTTTCGAACGTTGTCTCTGAGGTAACACTGCATTATAAAACCGTAGTCTTTTTGTAGTTCGTACAAATGTTCGGCAACGCGATAACACTTTGATTTTAAGGCGGTTTCTAATAGCGTTTCTTTTCGTATATGGTCGAGCTTATGCGCTTGCAAGAGGTCCAGCCACGCTTGCTCGCGCTCGGAATGGTCTCTGTAACTTAAATTTTCGTCCTTAGTGTTGGTTATATTGTTTATTACTGTATTCATCAGGGGGTCTTCAATGCGAAGAGAGCCGGATATCACGAGTCGGGCAATGAAGCAGGACAAAATTTTAATCTCGCCGTCCTGAAAAAAAATTATATTTGGATCTTAAAATACCGAAAAAATTTATTGTTAGTAGACACTTACAGTAAATTTTTTAACGCATTATGCGATGTTTCGAACGATGCCCGCTTTTTTGAAGGATGCGGTGACAGAACTTTTGATTAAAATTGTTGCGTACGTTCCTGGGTCCGTAACGTTACGTACATCCCAATGAGCGTTTTTGTCTATATAGAAGTTACAGCAAATAATATCAAACCTTCATAAAATAACTAAAGGTTATATTATTTAGTGTTGTTGATAATTTTATAACTCTAATATATCTCTTAAATGAGTAAAAAAGACTTGAAAAACAACTGACCAACACCAGCTTATAAAATTTTATAGTACATAGTAATGGATAGAAAAACAACATATAGATTTTATAAAAATTCCTTATGAACCCTCAAGTCTAGATATTATTATAAAAAGGTTTTACAACTGTTCTAACAATACCACATAACAAATTAAAGGTTTTTATCGATTTAGAAATATAAATTTTCCATCTTTCTTCCCTTTGATTGTTATGTATTATTCTTTTTCTTTTTAAAATAAAAAATTTATAAAATCGTGTTTACCAATCTTCTAAAATAAATTAAAATGGAAGTGAGATAAGTTGAAGCAGGAATATGAATATTTATATACTATAGGTTAAATAAAAGCGGTTTTCCCAGTCATCCTACTCTGATAATCAGCTGCGGTCCCGTGTGTACTGTATAGTTTTCGAATACACTCACAAAATTTACATGGGCTCCAAAAATACTTGAGAAAACGGGAAAAAAATATTCATTTAAATAATACTTTTTTTTTCACATATGTTTTTTGCTTTCTGGGAGAAATATTGAATTTTGTATTTTGTTCTTAACCCTAAACAAGCAATATTTCGATTAAAATACATGTTAAAACCCCATAAATAACGTTTTTATTTTGGTCAAAAAGCTATTGTTGGAATCCAAAATGGCGAAAATTTACAATTCTATAAAAAAACAATACAATTATACCACTGTTTACCTCTTTCAAGACTATTTTATTAAAGTTTTAAAACATGATGCTAGTTGGAACAAAAGGCTGCAGATGGCGCAGTGTTGAACCTGAAGGTCCGTTTCTGCGAGCTTAACATAGTTACCATTGTTCTCTTTTCCTAAATATATTCGTCTGAGGGAGATCCAGCATACTACACATACCAGGAAAAATACCCGCCTGCACACCCTTCAACCCCGCATAACTGTCAGAGGTAATTATCTCAAGAAGATAGTTAGATTACGGGGTCGAAGGGTGTACAGGCGAGTATTTTCCGGGGTGTTCACATTTGCTGTCGACCAGCAGTATCAGCGTATGCGCTCGACGTTTCACGGTGCGTTTTTGCGACCTTAACACGGTTACTATATTGTTCTCTTTTTCTAAAACACGGTTCCCATCTATGCGTTTCTCATTCGTGGGTCCACCGAATCAAAACACGTATCACGTGGTCTAAGCGAGATTTGCCTATACAAGTTCATGTCGGACCACGTGATGAGTTTTTTGAGTCAGGGTAACTGCGCATGGGAAACGCTGGTGGGAATCGGGTGCAAAATGCATTCGATCCCGATATCTGTCATCGCCAACTATCTCAAGAAGATTTGGATCTATTATCTCTCTCAGATTGATGTAATTAAAACAAGATGATAATGATATGGTATCTCGCAAAAACGCGCCTTTTGATATCGCAAAAACGCGCCTTTTGATATCGCAAAAACGCGCCTTTTGATATCACAAAAACGCGCCTTTTGATGTCACAAAATTAACCTTAAAAAATCTTGTTTGTTTTGTTATTATAATTGCCAAAATAAATTAAAATTGTTTTTTTTGTTCTAAAAACAGTTGTATTATAATCACTATATAAAGAAATTAATAACAACATTATAGAAAAAAACCTTATGGGCAAAAAAGGTTTATGAATGAGTTCATAAGAATATTACAGACACCAATTTATATAACTATTGTGTGTGAGTTCCCAAGTTTTTATAAGTGTCTCTCGAAATATTTTCAATCTTATCTTATATAAATTTGTTGTTGGTTAATTAAGTTTTATAAGTGGGTTGATAGCAACATTTTAAAAACCAATCTATTATATATCTTTAATTGATAGTTACTTACGGTTTTATAGGTGGGTTGACAGAAAGATTTCAAACACCAATTTATATAACTTTTGTCAATGATGACTTATATTTTTATAAATATGTTGGTGGAAACATTGTTAACACCAATTTATATAACATTTGAACCGATGACTTTAATTTTTATAAAGATGTCCATGGAAATATTGTTAACGCCAGTTTTATGTTACTTTAGGGTACCATCAATTTAGAGCCTTTAATAAAACAAATATACAAACTCAATTCTTGTAGGAAACTTCTAAATACCCTAGGGTATCAATGGCACCCTCTTTATAATAATTATATAAATATCTGTCACCAGAAGTTTCTGAAAATGCTCATTGGGATCCCTTCGAATCATGGTATGAACAAGTCTAAAACGTAGTGTATTTTCGCTTTGTGTTGAACGCGTTAAGTATACGATACGTTGAAATATTTACTTTAAGTGTCTATTAATATTATTTTTACTCTATTTAAATGACACTTATTATTTTACAATTAATTAAACTAATTTAAATTTATTAATTTCTACAAATATGTATTTACTTAATGAATGTTTTTGAACAATTTATAAGTTACTTATTTCTTAACCGATTTTAACGAGCGATACATCAGTGCACTCGGAAAAGACAAAGCCCTACACGCAAAAGTAAAGTTTTTCAACAGTGGCGCACATAAAAAAATTACATAGGGGGTTAAAAATACCTATATCTACCGCAGTGTTGGACTTTCATAAATTGTTAATTTTGCCAGAAATTCTTAAATTTTGAAGTCTTGGCTTTTCAGGACGATTAACTTTTTTAAAAATAATGGACACTATATCGGGCCATTCCTATATATTAAAGTTGGCCAGGAATAAACACTGTTATAAAAAAATAAACTCTGTTATCAAGAAAGCAAATTAAAATAATTGGGTACGTTAAATTGGCAAATATTTTTGTTAGGCATACTTACTGAAAAATCAGGAAACGAAACAATTTTCACAAGGATCTGAACTAGCCTTTGTCTTTGAAGCTGCCCCAGCTCTCCCAAAAACTCGGCTTCGGTAAACGCTAGCTCCACCACGTTCAAACATTCCCTTATGTTATATCTAAGGAAAAAAAAGAAAATGTAATTTCATGGTGCTTTTTTTGTAGTCAAACTGTAATTTTTTAGGTCGTATGACAATTAAACTACTTTTTTAGTCCACCATACCATTGTATAAAGTACTTCTTTATACAATGACCATACCAATATGGTATGGGGGACTATTAAAATCGTGAAATTTTGAAATTTCTTAATTTTATCAAAAACGAGTTACTAAGGTTCCAAAATACCTTAATCGATGAAAAAATAAAGTTGTGTTGTTTGTCTGTCTGTCTATCTGTCTGTATACACGATAACTCAAGAACGCCTTAATCGATTTTAACGAAATTTGGTAAAAAAAGTCTTTATCGGCTGACCATGAACTGATTATTAAATTTGGGTAGGGTGGTGGAGGGTTGAAGGGGGATAAAATATTTTAAAAAATTTTAACTTTGGAAAAAAAGCAAGTAGCAATATATGGTTTTCAGATTTAAGTTTCCAGGAATATGGACTACAAATTTTGTTATAAAGTCCAAACTCGTGGGAGCTTTTGTTTCCGAGTTATTTAAAAAAAGCTATTGATATGCGGTTTTCAGATTTTGTTTTTCGTAAATATTACCCACAAATTTTGTTATAAGAATCAAATCTTTCAAAGCTTTCAACATAAAAATTGATTCTATGGTGGACTATTACATTAATTTGCATCAAATTATATAGATTCGAGAATAATCTTGTTTTGATGGGAATCAACTTCAGATACAAACTACGGTAGCTTCTATAGACCGTATTTTTTAAGTAAAAATCCTGTAGAGTCGTGCCGTTTTTTTTTGCGTGACTAGTGCCTTCTTAAATGAAAAAAGCTTCAAATATTTCCGGTTTGAGCCACAGAATACAGAGTAGGGTTTAAAGGCTTTTGAATATTGTAGAAGGTAGCACCAATGTAAGACGTCATCCATTCAACGTGTTTAGTGTTTATTAGTTGAGAAGCAAACCGGGGAATTATGTAGAAAAATATATACTGGAGTGTGTGTATACCTTATCTCAAAATAAATATTTGATAAATTTTTTGTCTTCTAATCTTTCCTTTTTTCAGAGATTTTTTCTATTCATTTTCAAAAACCACCAACACATAAAAGACCTTTTCTGAAAATGTTAAATAATTTTTCTCGTAGTTTTTGGTCTTTTTGGATTGCTTACAGTTTACTTAAAAAATAAAAATACCGAGAGTTCGCGGTTGCCAACAATTTCGTCATTTAAACGACTTTGAGGAAGGACGCATCGTGGGCATGAAAGAGGCTGGCTTTGCAAGAAGGGTTAATGCCAATTCATCAACAGTGTTCAGTGATTGGATAAGATGGTCCAATGATGAGACTTATAGACGTCGTGCGGGTTCTGGACGCCCTCCCAATGAGCATTTTCAGAAACTTCTGGTGACAGATATTTATATAATTATTATAAAGAGGGTTCCATTGATACCCTAGGGTATTTAGAAGTTTCCTACAAGAATTGAGTTTGTATATTTGTTTTATTAAAGGCTCTAAATTGATGGTAAAAATTGAAGTCATCGGTTCAAATGTTATATAAATTGGTGTTAACAATGTTTCCACCAACATATTTATAAAAATATAAGTCATCAGTGACAAAAGTTATATAAATTGGTGTTTGAAATCTTTCTGTCAATCCACCTATAAAACCGTAAGTAACTATCAATTAAAGATATATAATAGATTGGTTTTTAAAATGTTGCTATCAACCCACTTATAAAACTTAATTAACCAACAACAAATTTATATAAGATAAGATTGAAAATATTTCGAGAGACACTTATAAAAACTTGGGAACTCACACACAATAGTTATATAAATTGGTGTCTGTAATATTCTTATGAACTCATTCATAAACCTTTTTTGCTCATAACGTTTTTCTATAATTATTTATTTCTTTATATAGTGATTATAATACAACTGTTTTTAGAACAAAAAAAAAACAATTTTAATTTATTTTGGCAATTATAAAAACAAAACAAACAAGATTTTTTAAGGTTAATTTTGTGACATCAAAAGCGCGTTTTTGCGACCTCAAAAGGAGCGTTTTTGCGACATCAAAAGGCACGTTTTTGCGAGATACCATACCATTATTATCTTGTTTTAATTACATCAATCTGAGAGAGATAAGAGATCCAAATCTTTTTGAGATAGTTGCCGATTCCCACCAGCGTTTCCCATGCGCAGTCACCCTGACTCAAAAAACTCATCACGTGGTCCGACATGAACTTGTATAGGCAAATCTCGCTTAGACCACGTGATACGTGTTTTGATTTGGGGGACCCACGAATGAGAAACGCATAGATGGGAACCGTGTTTTAGAAAAAGAGAACAATATAGTAACCGTGTTAAGGTCGCAAAAACGCACCGTGAAACGTCGAGCGCATACGCTGATACTGCTGGTCGGCGGCAAATGTGAACACCCCGGAAAATACTCGCCTGTACACCCTTCGACCCCGCAATCTAACTATATTCTTGAGATAGTTACCTCTGATAGTTATGCGGGCTTGAAGTGTGTGGAGGCGGGTATTTTTCCTGGTATGTGTAGTATGCCGGATCTCTCGAGGAATGCATTTAGGAAAAGAGAACAATGGTAACTATGTTAAGCTCGCAGAAACGGACCATCAGTGTTCAACACTGCGCCATCTGTAGCCCTTTGTTCCAAGTAGCATCATTTTTTAAAAGGGTTATAAAATAGTGTTGACGAGGTGGTATAGTTGTATTATTTTTTTATAGAATTGTCGGAAATTTTCGTCATTTTGGATTACAAAAATAGGTTTTTGGCCTAAATAAAAACGTTATTTATGGGGTTTCAACATGTGTTTCAATCGAAATATTGCTTGTTAGGGTTAAGAACAACATACAAAATTCAATATTTGTCCCAGAAAGAAAAAAACGCGTATGAAAAAAAAACCGATATTTAAATTAATATTTTTTTTTCTCGTTTTCTCAAGTATTTTTGGAGCCCACGAAATTTACGTGAGTGTATTCGAAAACTATACAGTAAACACGGGACCGCAGCTGATTTTCAGAGTAGGATGACTTGAAAAACAGCTTTTATTTGACTATAGTATATAAATATTCATATTCCTGCTTCAGCTTATCTCACTTTCATTTTTATTTATTTTAGAAGATTGCTAAACACCATTTTATAAATTTTTTTATTGTCAAAAGAAAAAGAATAATACATAACAAGCAAAGGGAAGAAAGATGGAAAATCTATATTTCTAAATCCATAAAAACCTTTAATTTGTTATGTAGTGTTGTTAGAACAGTTGTAAAACCTTTTTATAATAATCTCTATACTTGAGGGCTCATAAGGAAGTTTATAAAATGTATATGTTGTTTTTCTATCCATTACTATGTACCATAAATTTTTATAAGCTGATGTTGAACAGTTGTTTTTCAAGTCTTTTTTACTCATTTAAGAGATATATTAGAGTTATAAAATTATCACCAACACTAAATAATATAACTTTTGGTTATTTTATGAAGGTTTTATATTATTTGCTGTAACTTTTATATAGACAAAAATGCTCATTGGGCTAAATTATTACAGGGTCGTGATTTACGGCATCTCAGACTTCTTGCTCTCAGAAATCGATGGGACAGTATACGCCAAGTAAGAGATGTTTTAGTTGCAGCCACAGGACGAGTGTTTTCAAGGATGACAGTTAATCGAAGATTGCTTGGTATGGGGCTGAGGGCTTACCGTCCGCTTTTGGTGCTTTGACCCCACAACATAAGGCTCGCCGCTTGGAGTGGTGCAGAGCTCGGCAAAACTGGAATAACGGATGGAGTACCATAAGCTTCAGCGACGAATCAAGGTTTTGTTTGGGTGGCCATCATGGACGCAGGCGATTTCGAGGTGAGAGACGAAATGGAGACTTTGCTGTTGAACGTGATACAGCAAGACAACAAAGTATCATGGTATGTTTAGGAAGCAGATCACCTCTAGTCCTCATCAACGACAATCTGACTGCTGGGCGATATATCGATGGATTGCTGCACCCAGTTTTACATCCCTACCTACAAACTATCCCAAATGCGATCTTTCAACAAGATAATGCCAGGCCGCATATTGCTCGTGAAACAATGGACTTCTTACATGAACTTGGCATAGAGACTTTGGAATGGCCAGCAAGATCGCCTGACTTGTCGCCTATCGAACACGTATGGGAAATGATAGGGCGCAATCTTAGTCGATTAGCACGTCCCCCTGGAAACTTAGATGAACTCTGTCATGCCGTAAGGAGGATTTGGATGAGTGTTCCTAAATATGATATAGACCATCTTATTTTAAATAAATAATCATGGAGGAGCCTATTAATTTTTTGATGATTATCATGGAGGAATCTTCTTGGAAATGTAATCATTTACTAAGAGCATCCTAATGTATTCATATATAAATAAATTACTTTAAAAATATTTGTCCTTTCTGTGTGTGATTTTTTTTGTTCTCCAGTATATAGTTTTTGCGATTTTTAAAAAAATATGTAACAATATAATAAAAAGTAAAATATGTAGCAAATCAAAGTCCTGTACTTACTTTAATAAAGCCCTGAGGTACGGATATATGCCTTCGTCTGATTTCCCATTGATAGAATGGACAGTTTCCAAGCATCTTAGAATGTCTTGTTTTACTCGAGGCGTGTCGTGCTCGGGAATATTGCCTTTTGGATAGCCTAGACCTGCTAGACAGGAAGACACGTACACCAGCATTGTATTGCCCAACCTAAAAAAGACAATAAAGTACTTTCAATCCGGTTTGTGCCACTCCTTTGGGGGAGCGTCCGAAGAGGTCTGATTAAAAAAAAGTTGTCATATTGTCTCGCACCATTATTTATCTATGCAGTAATAAATTAAAATAATAATGAACGCACTTCACAACTCCGAAGAGCATCTGACTATAAAAGGCATCAAAACCAACAAACTTAGATATACTGATTGAGACAACATGCAATAAGTTCAAGAATTAAACAGACTAGATCATTGTTTGAAAGTTTGAGACACTGATGTATCTGAAAATAACTCTGTGTTTGTTTCGGACTTCCATTGTCCATATGGCATAATAAGAACTTTCTATAACAGAGCCGTTCAAATTTGAAACAATTCTCATGACTTGGAAATCGAAATAAGAAACATTAAGAAGGATCTGCAGTAAAACAAAACCGGACAACAAACAAAATAAGAAATGCATTTACCAAGTTCCTTGTGAGTGTGGTACATAGGTGGAACAAAAATACCACTACCTGTTAGACTTAAGGAACATCAGACGAATACCCAAAGAGGTGAAACAACGAAATCAGGAATCGCCGAACATGCATAGTCAAAACAACACCGAATGAAGTGGACAGAAGCAAAGGTTTTGCACAAGGGGTCAAGAAACTAAAATTTCTTGAAGTATTGAAATTCCAAATATTTGGTAGCCGACTTCTTAAACTTCACGGTTGAGTGATTTCCCATAGTATATAAGTACGTAACCTTAGCAATAGATTGCAGTTTGCACCTGAAGACGATCAGAGATTGTATTGATCAAAACGTCGTGTATAAATAAAATATACACAATGGAAGTCCGAAACACAGAGTTAATTTCAGACTAGATCATCTTTTATCAAATTGACATCATATGACGTAGTCTCGATCTTACCTGTGTAGAGGAATGGATGAGACTGACTGATGCAATGTGCAAAAAAAATGGTGGCATTCGACATGTGGTGCTATCATAGAAAGGAGATTTTGGGTGGACAGAATATCTTACTTTGGATGTTCTGCTTAGTGTAGATCTTGAAGTTTTATTTAAGACGTAAGCAATACTTTAGCTATATTTTAAGAAATTACAACTCTTAAAATTAATAGTAGAAAGAAGAAGGTTCACATAAATATCATGGCTTAAAAATTATAACAATGCTATGGTCCTTCAATAGTTTTCAGAAAAGCGTTAGATAAGGTGTCAATGGCGCTGATGATAGCCGACGTTCGAAGAGACTTAAGGAAGAAGAAGAAGAAGTAATGTAACAATAAGGAGAAAAATCACTCACCTACTACAGTCAACAGAATGGGAACAGACCTTACTCCACAAAAACTAACTAAAGTAACTAGCTAAATTTTTCATTTTTCAAAAAAATTAGTTTTATATTTTTAATTGTGATAGTCTGCTATTTATAAGTTTTGTAAGGAAAACCAAACTGTTTGTACTGTAGAAAAGCCATTTGTGTCTGACTGTTTGGTTTCGTAAATTTATATTTTGTGGAGCAAGGATTCTCGTTACCGTAACAAGATTCTTGATTACGGAGAATTCAAAACCTTTATGACTCACCTATTATTTTCGGGAGTTAAATCACATAGGAACTCGGTCAAAGGGCCCGTATAGTCGCCCAACGTTCTCGTGGTAATGTGAATCCACGCGTTGTACAGCTTCAACTTTTTACAAATTTTCAACACTTGATGCAAATCCAAGCAGGCGATTTCGACCGAAAGGAGCACGCTTTCCAACAGCTGTGGATCTTTTTTCTCTAAATAGTTGACTAGCATTTGAGATACGGTGGGGGAGAGCTGTCTGAGACCACCGCTGATGATGTGGTCGGTTATTAACGTGTAGTACCATTCGAGATTATGGGGGTCCGTCGAGACAGCCTCTAGCAGGTCGTCGCATAAAATTTCCCTAAAAATTGTTAAACCAACTGGAAGGGTAACGTTATAATTTTGGAGCTCGCGAAAAATAGGGCAACAGTTTTGGAAAGTCTGATATTTTGATGCAAATCTACAGCTGCGAGTCTTTTTTCTCTAAATAGTTGACTAGCATTTGAGAAACAGTGGGGATGAGTTGTCTGAGACCACCGCTGATGATGTGTGGTCGGTTATTAACGTATAGTACCATTCGAGATTGTGGGGGTCCGTCAAGACGGCCTCTAGCAGGTCGTCGCATAAAATTTCCCTAAAAATTTTTAAACCAACTTGAAGGGTAACCTTATAATTTTAGAGCTTCCAAAAAAATAGGGCAAGAGGTTTGAAAAGTCTGATATTTTGATGCAAATTTACAGCTGCGAGTCTTTTTTCTCTAAATAGTTGACTAGTATTTGAGAAACAGTGGGGATGAGCTGTCTGAGACTACCGCTGATGATTAGGTCGATTAGTATTAATGTGTAGTACCATTCGAGATTGTGGCGGTCCGTCAAGACGACCTCTTGCAGGTAGTCGCATAAAATTTCCCTAAAAACAGTGGCGATTCCTCCTTAGGAGCACATGACACGTGCACCCTCACACAGAATAAGCTAGTAATAGTAAAATGTCTGATTTATATTATTCTTTGTAATGTTTCCGAAACTTCCTATTATTATTAGCGCTGATTATTATGGCACCGCGTCAAAATTAGATGAGTATTTATAATTTCCGTCTATTCAACGTAGTGCCTGCTACCAGCTGTTCTCGCCGCCGAATGAAAATAAATGAACCTCTGCTTAATGACGCGGAACAATCAGTATTTTTTCAGTGGGCCAGTAGCAGGAGATATCGCGAATTTTAATAGAGAAAGGCGCACACATTTGGTGTGCTCCAGTCCGCTTGCTTTACCTTATTGCTGTGGTTCATGATGCATTCGTGCTTTTTTATAATTTATTTATACTTTTTCTTTTGAATTATTTTAACAATCATAATAGTGAACATTTACACGGTCGAGTACTTGAAAAAGAATTTTAGCTCTTTGATTGTGGAGCCAAAAATTGAAATAAAAAATGACTTTTCGTCGTGCAACCTACAAAAAAATTCGCTGTCAACTTTTCAAAATTGTGAACCGCCACTTCATAGATCACGAACCGCCACTGCCTAAAAATTGTTGTTGTGGGTAACGTTATAATTTTAGAGCTCGCGAAAAAATAGAGCAAGAGTTTTGGAAAGTCTGATATTTTGATGGTAATCTACAGCTGCGGGTCTCTTTTCTTTAAATAGTTTAGTAGCATTTCAGAAACAGTGGGAGAGAGCTGTCTCAGACCACCGTTGATAATGTGGTCGGTTATTAACGTGTAGTACCATTCGAGATTGTGGGGGTCCGTCGAGATGGCCTCTAGTAGGTCCCCGCATAAAATTTCTCTAAAAATTGTTAAAACTACTTGAAGGGTAACGTTATAATTTTAGAGCTCGCGAAAAAATAAGGCAAGAGTTTTGGAAAGTCTGATATTTTGATACAAATCCACAGCTGCGGGTCTTTTTTCTCTAAATTGTTGACTAGCATGTGAGAAACAGTGGGGGAGAGCTGTCTGAGACCACCGTTGATAATGTGGTCGGTTATTAACGTGCAGTACCATTCGAGATTGTGGGGGTCCGTCGAGATGGCCTCTAGTAGGTCCCCGCATAAAATTTCTCTAAAAGTTGTTAAAACTACTTGAAGGGTAACGTTATAATTTTAGAGCTCGCGAAAAAATAAGGCAAGAGTTTTGGAAAGTCTGATATTTTGATGCAAATCCACAGCTGCGGGTCTTTTTTCTCTAAATTGTTGACTAGCATGTGAGAAACAGTGGGGGAGAGCTGTCTGAGACCACCGTTGATAATGTGGTCGGTTATTAACGTGTAGTACCATTCGAGATTGTGGGGGTCCGTCGAGATGGCCTCTAGTAGGTCCCCGCATAAAATTTCTCTAAAAATTGTTAAACCAACTTCAAGGGTAATGTTATAATTTTAGAATTCGCGAAAAAATAGGGCAAGAGTTTTGGAAAGTCTGATATTTTAATGCAAATCTACAGATGCGAGTCTTTTTTCTCTAAATAGTTGACTAGCATTTAAGAAACAGTGGAAATGAGTTGTCTGAGACCACCGCTGATGATGTGTGGTCGGTTATTAACGTGTAGTACCATTCGAGATTGTGGGGGTCCGTCAAGACGGCCTCTAGCAGGTCGTCGCATAAAATTTCCCTAAAAATTTTTAAACCAACTTGAAGGGTAACCTTATAATTTTAGAGCTCCCAAAAAAATAGGGCAAGAGGTTTGAAAAGTCTGATATTTTGATGCAAATTTACAGCTGCGAGTCTTTTTTCTCTAAATAGTTGACTAGCATTTGAGAAACAGTGGGGATGAGCTGTCTGAGACCACCGCTGATGATTAGGTCGATTAGTATTAATGTGTAGTACCATTCGAGATTGTGGCGGTCCGTCAAGACGACCTCTTGCAGGTAGTCGCATAAAATTTCCCTAAAAACAGCGGCGATTCCTCCATAGGAGCACATGACACGTGCACTCCCACACAGAATAAGCTAGTAATAATAAAATGTCTGATTTATATTATTCTTTGTAATGTTTCCGAAACTTCCTATTATTATTAGCGCTGATTATTATGGCACCGCGTCAAAATTAGATGAGTATTTATAATTTCCGTCTATTCAACGTAGTGCCTGCTACCAGCTGTTCTCGCCGCCGAATGAAAATAAATGAACCTCTGCTTAATGACGCGGAACAATCAGTATTTTTTCAGTGGGCCAGTAGCAGGAGATATCGCGAATTTTAATAGAGAAAGGCGCACACATTTGGTGTGCTCCAGTCCGCTTGCTTTACCTTATTGCTGTGGTTCATGATGCATTCGTGCTTTTTTATAATTTATTTATACTTTTTCTTTTGAATTATTTTAACAATCATTATAGTGAACATTTACACGGTCGAGTACTTGAAAAAGAATTTTAGCTCTTTGATTGTGGAGCCAAAAATTGAAATAAAAAATGACTTTTCGTCGTGCAACCTACAAAAAAATTCGCTGTCAACTTTTCAAATTTGTGAACCGCCACTGCCTAAAAATTGTTGTTGTGGGTAACGTTATAATTTTAGAGCTCGCGAAAAAATAGAGCAAGAGTTTTGGAAAGTCTGATATTTTGATGGTAATCTACAGCTGCGGGTCTCTTTTCTTTAAATAGTTTAGTAGCATTTCAGAAACAGTGGGAGAGAGCTGTCTCAGACCACCGTTGATAATGTGGTCGGTTATTAACGTGTAGTACCATTCGAGATTGTGGGGGTCCGTCGAGATGGCCTCTAGTAGGTCCCCGCATAAAATTTCTCTAAAAATTGTTAAAACTACTTGAAGGGTAACGTTATAATTTTAGAGCTCGCGAAAAAATAAGGCAAGAGTTTTGGAAAGTCTGATATTTTGATGCAAATCCACAGCTGCGGGTCTTTTTTCTCTAAATTGTTGACTAGCATGTGAGAAACAGTGGGGGAGAGCTGTCTGAGACCACCGTTGATAATGTGGTCGGTTATTAACGTGTAGTACCATTCGAGATTGTGGGGGTCCGTCGAGATGGCCTCTAGTAGGTCCCCGCATAAAATTTCTCTAAAAATTGTTAAACCAACTTCAAGGGTAATGTTATAATTTTAGAATTCGCGAAAAAATAGGGCAAGAGTTTTGGAAAGTCTGATATTTTAATGCAAATCTACAGATGCGAGTCTTTTTTCTCTAAATAGTTGACTAGCATTTAAGAAACAGTGGAAATGAGTTGTCTGAGACCACCGCTGATGATGTGTGGTCGGTTATTAACGTGTAGTACCATTCGAGATTGTGGGGGTCCGTCAAGACGGCCTCTAGCAGGTAGTCGCATAAAATTTCCCCAAAAATGGTTAAACCTACTTGAAGGGTAACGTTATAATTTTAGAACTCGCGAAAAATAGGGCAAAAGTTTTGGAAAGTCTGATATTTTGATGAAAATCTGCTGGTCTGGTAAATATTAATATTTTTACTTTTGTTGGTACATGCAACTACTAATCAGTGATTTAAGGCGTTTTTTTTTTAATTTTGATTTGAATTCTATGTTTCATAGAAGTAAGTAACATGGCGTCGCGCATCCTGTTGACGGTGCATTGATTTACAATGTCAGTAAAGTAGCGATAACTCGTATAGGCAACGTTTTTCCACTATATGCACAATTATTTCTTACTGCGTGGTAGATAGGTGACCGTGGGGACTCCATAAATTGCAATCAAATTATTATCAGTAGAGTCATTACCTCTTAAAAGTAATATTATAGAAATTAAACGAGACAACTATGAAGTAAGCCTCGGACTGTAAAGTTTTTTCGTGCTTTTAGTAATGGTATATAGTTATATAGTGGAATATATTACTTTCGAGTATAACTTTATATTTTTACGAAACTTGTAATTTTTTAACCGTAATACCCAAGCAGCATTTGGACGTTATTTTACATTGCGCATACGTTGCCCTTGAGAAACGCGACGTCAGCTAGCGACGTCGTTTCGACTGCCTGACGACCATCATTCGCACCTAAATGGGTAATACAGAGTCGGGTAGCCTCGACGTCATTGATCCTGACTATATTTACCAATTGCCAACGTTATTTTACGTTTAATTTCCCTTACCTAAAATTAGTTACTAAACAAGAATGTTAATTACGTTTGGTTTTGTTTCGACTCCCTAAAATATATAGTTTTTTGTAAAAGAATAAAAATGGATTCGTTTTTTTAAAAGACGGATCTCTATAGGTATACATGAATAATATATAATTCTTTTATTTATTTTTAAAGCACCTTACACATAAAAATTTGTAAACGAAAGGCCGTTTATTGATAAATGTGATTAAGATACTTCAAAAAAAAATCGGGCGCCCTAAAAATATGAAAGCTCTAAGAAAATAAACTATTTTATAAAAAATGGTTAGAAATATATTTTTTAAATAATGTTGTTAAATAATACCTAATCTACGTATTAGGAGTCGTTTTTAGTAGGTTAATCACACCCTGTGTCGCCCTCAACTCACAGTTTTACTTCAAAATTATTTATATAAAAAAATTAAAAGAGATTGGGCCCATTCACCACATGTGGGAGGAAAATAAGGAAGGAAAAGAAAGATATCCAATAGGATGTTTGAATGGTCCTTTTGCCATTTTCAAGAGCACTTGCAATAAGCAGATCCTGGATCCAAAAACTCCAAGAAAAAAATGAAAACTTGTTGGGTTAAAATTTTCAAAAAAGTTAAATTAGAACCATAGAAATAAAAATAGTGGTTTAAGTTAGATCCAACGCCCGAAAATGGACGTGTTCGTTTGGGACGTCGGTTGACGTAGGCCAGCTCCAACGAGCTACAGGTTTTAAATTTCAACGGCAGGCAGACGTCGCTATCTGGTACGTTTAAATTTCCTACGTACTGAAGACGTCGGCTTTACAGTAAAATCGTGCGTCGCTTTGGCCGACGTCAGCATATCGATTGGTTTCGTAACGGATAACTAAAAACGTCGCTTTTATCTCAAAAACAACGTTGGGCACAAACGTCCTTGATCACAACCTTAATTCTACCCGACAATGGTATCAATGAAATTTATTGTTGCTTGGGAAAAAGATTATGTGTGAATGTGTGGTGTGTATCTTAATAATAAAGGGTGTTTTAACGCCTAAACGTATAAAACATTTCGTGAGAAATTCAACAGGTCAGGAGAGACTTTCGCAAATACCGCTTTTGTCCATTGAAAATAAACTTCTCCAAAGCTTGTCCCTTACTTGAGATTCACCGCACGCCGCTGCCTCTAGTGGGGACACTTGGCGTTGGGACGATGGTAACGATCGAAAATGAAATAGTATCCTAGGGAATATTTGTCAGTCAATTATCCTAAGTAGAAATCTCTTTTACAGCTACGAATTGGCAAAATTCTGAATCTACCATGACTTACACTTTCTCCAGCTTGACGCAACAATTCACGGCCGCCGTCAGGCTGTCCTTGTCCACCGTGTTTTGGTTCAGACTTTCGAGATACTTGCGCAGCAAACCGAGGGTAAATCCTTCCTTATTTAGGCCCTCTTCGGCCGCCAAGTTCAGCGCCTCCGACCACCTACCTTGGTCGCTGAGGTACGATATCCTTTCCGGCCAGGTGCGCAGTTTGACCATGTACACAGCCTTGGTACCTGAACAAAAAACCTAGTTGGGTTGGGTTTTGGCGAAAATAATGATTTGTTTATGATTTTATTATTTTGTTGATATTTTTTAAATCTACAGAATACACAAAAAAATTAACCCGTTTTTTAGTTTACCGTAAAATTTTATTAGTTAAATATATGCTGGGCCACAAAAAATAAGAGTTTGAATGGGCTATAACTTTAAAACCAATAGTCCGATTTAAAGAAAAATTCTATAACTAGAAAGAATACACTGTATTATTCAGAACAAGTGACATTGGTTAAAAATTCAAGATGGTGGACAATTTTAAAAAATAGACATTTTTACCCCCCCTGAAACTTTTTTCTGTGCGCCACTGGCACAAAAATAATTTTGGGATCTTTGTTTTTGGTCATATTTTGCTAGGTATAGTTTAAATTAAGTAAAATGAACTCTTTACTTTGACCACAATTTGAGATACTCAACCGATTATAATGAAATTAAGCATTTAAAAAGCCAATACATTTTTAAATTTAATATTTTTACAAATTTCAAACTGTTAGAGTTGATTTTTTTAGTAAAAATTAGGACTTAATTTAATTACTTTAAACGTCTTTATTTCATCACCGATTTTTATAAGTAATACATTTTTATATTCGTATTGATTATTGGATGAAGCTTTCAAATGGAAAATATGTTTTTAGCCAGTGGGGCACAGAAAAAAGTTTCATGGGCGGTGAAAAATTGAAATGTTTTTAAATTGTCTACCATTTGTGACATATGATCTAAAAGATATGAAGTATATTCTTTCCAGATATATAATTTTTTTTTAGTCAGACCATTGGTTCCAAAATTAGAGACAATCCAGTCTAATTTTTTGTGGCCCATCCTATATAATATTAAAAAAATGCATGCGACTTCAAATTTTATTTGGCCAACGCCTACTAAATCTAGAGATCGGATCATGACAAGCTATTATTTTTGACGTTTTTCTCCATTTTTGTTATTGGTTTGGTTTGCTTGCGATAGAATGCAAAGTGGTTTAATTTTAGTGATTTGACAAGAGTAACTTTTTTTGGTGTTGTATAGGCTTGTGCGCGATCATGCGTTTAAACGCCAAAAGAAGTAAAAGTGGCTATCCGCCCATCGTTTTTGATACTCTGAAATTGGGTTTTTATAGCAATTTGAAGGCGCGAGTGACGTCACCCGCTTTACTTTGTGTTTTCGATAACAACCTTCTCATTTGACGATTTGAAACGGGGTGCCGGCAATCCATGTAAGGAAGTAATAGGTTAAAATAAATAAATGGAGCAGAAAAAGATAGCCGGAAAACAATTGATATGTTTACCTAAAATTAACAACTGGCTTCCTCGACTAGACAAACTATTGTAGCACGCCCTCTCTCCGGCCAAAGCGAAAGCCTCGCTGACACCGCCCCCCACCGCTAGCGCCTTAAAGTGGGCGGAGCCGTAGACCAGGCCGGCTCCTGACAGCTCCAAAACTTCAAGCTCTCTTTGAGATTTGACCTCGACAAGTCGGAGGTTTTCGTTGGTGTCTAAAAGGGCTAAATGTCTGGATCCTGTCAAACAAAGAATGTAAGGGTTACTAAATCGCTAAAATTTGTAATAAAAATTTAAACTTTCTTAGATTAGAAAATAAAAAATTTATACACCAGTTAAAATTGACCATAAGTCTTGATTGGTAGGGTATTTTTAGCTTAAGCCTAATGTTAATGGACGTGATTTTGTGTTTGAAATAAATAATTTGATTTCTAAGAGCCTTTGCAAACGCTTAAAACCATATACCTATTATCTTAACACCCCCCCCCCCCCCGGAGAAGCCTGGTTATATACAATTGGCACAAAGAAATATAATATATAGGAATAAAATACAAGATATACAAATCATTTAAGAAAAATCTTAAAAAATTGAAAAAAAAATCATATATTGCAAAAATTTTCGCGTGCGGCGCTATAACACCTTTCATTTTTACGATTTCGTTCGTTCATGACCGCTATAAAAATGTTTGATTTTTTTATTTGTTTTCAATTTGGATCACCATCAAAATGGTCTTTTTAATGTAATTTTATCAAAACATTTTGCTTGCGATTTGAGGCCAGAAATAAATATATTAAAAAAAATATTCTACTAAAAGATAACGACCTCTTACCTAACCAATGTAAAGCCGTCATCGCATATGGTAATTGTACATTTCTTAGGGGCAGCATCTTAATATGGTTCAAGCCCTGATACACCAACTTGGTGTAGTGTAGCTCGTTGCCCCTACCCCAGGCCAGGACTGGCTGAAAGGCCTTATTTATCGAGACCAACTGCCAAGAAATTAGAGGCAGTGACGTGGAAATTTTCGGCAGCTGTTGACAGAAGTGCACCTTTAATCGGGGGCGGATTGATATAACTATTACCTAAAATTAAAAAAAAAATGATATGGGATTGAGAATTTTAACTTCGATTACTCGTCTTTAATATTTCTTGAAATTTTTTTTAAATTCTATCGATCGACTACTTGCACACAGTCTCACAGACAGACATAAGGGTCAAACCTATAACACCCCTCTTTTAAGTCGGGGGTTATATAGACAGGAAAACCATATACAAACTTTTAAAAGTTAATCTTTGAACAATTATAAAGATTTTTGAAAAATATACCTTATTTTTGACACTGTAAGAAGTAGAATAAATTAAATATTGCATCATCCTTTAGACTCTTAAGCTTAATTACGCTACCTTAATGATTTAACCTGTTGACTAAGGTAGTTTTTCAAACACTAGACCTCCTTAGCGCTTAAGCAGTTTAAAGCGTTTTGTTTCATTTCAATTTGAATTGCTAGGTACTTACTTTTGACAACGTAGCCATGGCAACGACAATATTTCTACTAATAAAACTGACATCGTGTCCTTGAGTCAGGGGCTCGAATATGCAAACTTCGCCTCTAGCACCAGAAAATAGACATTTTGAGTCGAAGGATCGAATACCCAATCGCCTAAATAAAGGTTATAATAATATATATAATAAAAAATCGTCCCCCTTATTTCTCCCCTACAGAGTGGCCTCAAGAGTCCGATAAAAAGTTGACACTTCTAGTATACACACACTGTATACTATTTATTTAGATATTGTCATAAGATATTATGACATTTTTTTATGTTAATTGTCATTATTACTTTTATCACTTTGAATAAAAGCTGTTTACTTCTAAATTTTATTTATAATACTCTATAAATACAAGACAATTAATGTTTCGATCAACTGCTTTGGGCTGGAGAAAAACAAAGTTTGTACTGGAAAAGCATTTGCTCAAGATGATAGGAAAACCCCAAAATGCCGTCATCAAGTGACTTACGGTTACACATGGTGAGTATTGAACTGACGATCTCTGAGTATGCACCAATAGTAATATACTGGAGAACGAAAAAAATGCAACATCAGAAAGGCCAAATATTTTTGAAGTAATTTATTTATATATTAATACATTAGGATGCTCTTAGTAATTTATTACATTTCCAAGAAGATTCCTCCATGATAATCATCAAAAAATTAATAATGACAGGCTCCTCCATGGTGATTTAGGCACTCGTTTGTTCTATTGGGCATTAACAAAATAAGATGGTCTATATCATATTGAGGAACACTCATCCAAATCCTTCTTACGACATGCCAGAGTTCATCTAAGTTTCCTGGGAGACGTGGTAATCTACTAAGATTGCGCCCATATCGGCGATCTTCCTGTTCATTCCAAATTCTCTATCCCAAATTCATATAAGAAGTCCATTGGTTCACGAGCAATATGCGGTCTGGAATTATCTTGTTGAAAGATCGAATTTGGGATAGTTTGTAGGTAGGGATGTAAAAGTGGCTGCAGCACTTCATCGATATATCGCCGAGCAGTCAGATTGCCGTTGATAAGGACTAGAGGTGATCTGCTTCCTAAATATATAGCGCTCTACAACATGATACTTTGCTGTCTTGCTGTATCACGTTCAACAGCAAAGTCTACATTTCGTCTCTCACCTCGAAATCGCCTAACCTTCATGCGTCCATGCTGGCGGCCTAAACAAAATCTGGATTCGTTGCTGAAGCTTATGGTATTCCATTCGTCATTCCAGTTTTACCGAGCTCTGCACCACTCCAAGCGGCGAGCCTTATGTTGTGGGGTCAAAGGTAGTACCAAAAGCGGACAGTAAGCCCTCAGCCCCATACAAAGCAATCTTCGATTAACTGTCATCCTTGAAAACAATCGTTCTGTAGCTGCAACTAGAACATCTCTTACTTGGCGTATAAGGGACCGTCGATTTCTGAGAGCAAGAAGTCTGAGATGCCGTAAATCACGACCGAATAATCTAGGGCGTCCAGAACCCGCACAACGTCTATAAGTCTCATCATTAGACCACCTTCTCCAAACTCTTAACACTGTTGATGGATTGGCATTAACCCTTCTTTCCTGTAAACCAAAACCAGCCTCTTTCATGCCCACGATGCGTCCTTTCTCGAAGTCGTTTAAATGACGAAATTGTTGGCGACCGCGAACTCTTGGCATTTTTATTTTTTAAGTAAACTGTAAGCAATCCAAAAAGACCAAAAACTACGAGAAAAATGATTTAAAATTTTCAGAAAAGGTCTTTTATGTGTTGGTTGTTTTTGAAAATGAATAGAAAAAATCTGTGAAAAAAATAAAGATTAAAAGACGACAAAAAATGTATCAAATATATCTTTTGAGATAAGGTATACACACAAATAATTTTCATTCAAATAATTATCCATATACATGCTGTTGCATTTTTTTTGTTCTCCAGTATATATTAAATTATAATTTTTTGGTAATTTGATTTGACAAAAATGATAAAATAAATAAACTAAAACCAAATTTACATACCTGTGAAAAACTAAAGAAAACACACATCCAGATGAATCGCCCACAAGGGCTATATTGCTTAAAAATGTAAACTTTAAATGCAGAACTGCGCTTTGCGGAGCGTGGGCGTCGGGCAGCTTTCGCAAAATATCGCCGTTCTTGGTGTCTAGCATGGAGACATGACCTCTTTCATAGCTAAAATTAACAACATAAGGCGGTTTTACCCTGAAACTATCGAATACTATCAACTTTTGCATGTATTTGTATTAGGATCAGTTGATTTTAACTTGAATTATAAATTAAAGATCTGCATTATCCATTGTGCAACTGGGTTAACCTGCCTATACTTAGAAACGTACATTTACAGGAGTCACCATCGAGATACCAGAATATTTCAGTTGGCTAAAACTGTATGTAGTAGTAGTAGTAGTAGTAGTAGATGGGCGGTCGGTTCGTAGGCCTGACCCTTTTAGGATGCAAGTTTTAGACTGCGTAGCAAGTATACACAGCGGCTTTACAACCCCCGAGGAAGGGTGGTCCTGCTATTTCTTTCCAGCAGCTCAAAGTCATTCGTATTGACCAGGAAATCGAAGGCGATGTAACCCTGGCTTCGCTGTTGGGGATTTTTCCTCGGGTTTTTCCACACTCAGAATGGTCAAAGTCCAGCCAGTCACTCCTGGCTTCGCTGTTGGGGATTTTTCCTCGGGTTTTTCCACACTCAGAATGGTCAAAGTCCAGCCAGTCACTCATCCAAAGTGCTCGAAGTCTCAGCCTTCTGCCTTGGAATGTTCCCGCTGCCCGAGAACGCAGGTCAAATCCTTTAGCATTTGCGCTGTAGAGGCCCTAGTCCTGGCGGGATTCCAGCTACCTTCTGCATCCAAACTGGTCGAGTCCCAGACGTCTGCCTGAGAATGTTCCCGGTGTTCAAAAGCGCAGGTCAAATCTTTCGGCAACTTTGCTGTAGACACGTCAATTCGGGATCCCCGGCTGTCCACCATGTGAATCCTCGTTGTTGTTACTCTATGCACATCGTCGACCACATAGCTGCTGAGAAGTGGAGGCCGCCAACCGCCTCGTGGAATCTCCTTCGGTGTTGTGTGAAGCAAAGTGTAGTTGCGGCCTCGGTTAAAACCATATAAATATGAGATACTATAAAGGCCCTGCTCGTGTATTTCCCTAAAAAACGTAGCGGAAACCCTTGCGAAATATCAAGTTGGCCGAAGTCAATGGATTAATGACGGACTTCAATGCGCATGCAACAGCTGGAGGCGGGCTGAACGATAAATGAGGTGATTCGACGTTACAAACTCGCTCGAATCGTTTTTATCCCTTTGTCCATGTCATGGCAATCCAGATTTTGTCTGTTGTCGCTACGATTTTCTCGCACCCTGGGTCTTTATATACCTAATAGTTAGATGGCTAAAACTCCTCAAATCTATTTAGACCTTGTTTATTACCCATTTCATATTGAGTCTAAATCGAGGGGGTAATCACTAGATCAAAAAATGTGACATGATTGCCAATTTTGTTGAATGGTCAGTGATTGCCGGGGACTGCCGAGGGATTTCCAAAGACTCATAGGGTCTCTTAGGGTCTGCAAGCCAGGGTTTGGTAAAGTTTAGGCAGTCACAGGGACTGCGAACGGGTAAGATTTGTGATATGATACTGCGTGAAAGTTGACAGTGGTTTAACCTGACTTAACTTTTTTATGACTAAGGCAGTAGCAAATTTGCCTTGTATGAACAATACCTAAGACAATACTAATAATATTGCCACAGGATTTTTGACTTAAGGCCTTTTGGCCAGATAAAAGAAATGATTTACACGTGTTATAAAATTAAACAATACAATTAATTATTAACAAAGGGGAAGGGGAAGAGGTTGTCGGAAAGGTTGTGGCACAGGAACCAAAACTAAGATAAACCGAAGAGATGACCTCCCTATCCGGGTTTAAAACTTTCTGGTTTATGCTTGCGGACTCCCTTTCGGGTTTAAACGCTGAATTGGACAATTGTATAGTGCTTTAGATCGCCTGTTATACTAAATTATTGCCAATTCAGCAGTATTGATTATGAGGAACAATCTTATTCAATTAGGGTAAGTGCATGCCATTAGTTATTATTAAATAACGGTATAAAAAAATTAATATATTTTATTTAGATAAGTCTTCTACCTTTATCTGTTAATACTCTAAAGGATCCCAATCGAATACGGCTGATTTTCTAGTAATTACGAACGTTACTCGGTTCCAGTTACAGTCCATGTCCATGCCTAAGTAATGCCTTAAACAAGAGCACGAGAGGTAGCCTACAGGCTAACGCGGGGTAAAGCACCCATTATAAGTTTACATGGAACTGTGCCTGATAGATTCAAAAACGAGCTCAAAAAAGATCCTATACTGGGATTGCCGAGCAACGTATTGGCCTGTAAGTACAATTTCGAAAAGAAATACAAAGTCAAAATTCCAGATAGAGCCGACTGGGAGGGAGGTCCTCCTTTTGGAGCGGAATCCATCTGGTACACAGACGGCTCCAAGACCGATGAGGGTGTAGGAGCTGGCATATACGGGCAAAAATACGAGACTTTAATCTCTATAAGCCTGACAAATGATTGCAATGTGATCCAAGCTGAAGTAGCGGCAATACATCACTGTGCCGAAGAAATACAAAGGGTAGAGGAAAACTAGTTTGGGACTGCAGAACAGCTGAAATAGGCTGGCAATCACCGAAAGGGTAACACTGGCCTGGGTTCCAGGACATCGGGGACACTCTGGAAAAAAAGCCGATGAATTGGCCAAACACGGCTCGGCAATAAAGTTCACAAAGCCTGAACCATTTTGTGGAATCGCTAAGGCCAGAGCCAAGCAATCTATTAAACATCAAAGAGACGAACGGTCTGTGGGAGCAAACGCCTGGACAAAGACAGGCCAAACAGTTCATTAAAGAACGTTCGCCAAAGCTGACTGCAGAAGTTCTTAGTAAGAAAAGGAAGCTTGTCAGACAAATAGTGGGGCTCCTAACAGGTCACTGCAAACTCAAAGGGCACTTGTATGCAATGGGATTGGTAGAAGATGCGAAATGCTGCTTCTGCAAGAAAGAGGAAGAAACCTCATTACATGTCCTATGTCAATGTGAAGGCCTAGTTGAAACCAGGGCCTTACTGGGGGACCTAGTCCGCGGCCAGAAAGCTATATACAGGGCACATTGGCAAAGCTTCTGGGTTTCATGACAAGGACGGGGCTGCAACCTGTTTTGTAGTTCTAGCAAAGCAGGGAAGAAGAAAGGGGAACCACAATAGATCTGAGAAGGTCGAGGTGGACAGGTATCTACACCTCCCCATTCTAATCTAATGCTTAACAAGAACCATATATGGCATTGTTATGTAAAAACACGAAATTAGTTTTAATTTATTAAAATTTGTTACCTACCCAACAAGCAGCCTTGTAGACTCCAAATTGAAAGCCATAGATGAGATGGCGCCCTGGTCTGCCGTACTGAGGTTGTGATGGCACCAGCACAAATTTTGTTCTGAATCAAAATTCAGGACATATCCATGAGAAGTACCCACGGCTACGTACTTAATACTGTTTGTTATTACTGTAGGCAGACCAGCTTTTACCCTATCCTAAAAGGTAGGAAATTAAGCACAATTTTGTTTGTATATACAGTCTGTCCCAAAAGTCTAGACAAATGGATTTTTTTTTTCAAGTGTATTTTCTTACCGCTGCTGTAGAAACCTGTGTGGACACTCCCTGTAGGATACACTGAGAGAGCATAGACCGAAATCTAGACGTCATGCTCTGGAAAGAGTGCAGCGAGCCATTGTCACTGCCCTCAGATTCCATATCCCAAAGGACCTTTTCCAGTGATGGAGGCGCCACCGAGGGGATGTCAAATTCCACATCATTGATCTAAAATAGGGGATATGTAAGAAATAGATTGGCACATACAAAAAATGTGGCAAAGAAGAACATATGAAAGCAGTTAAAACAAAGGTAAGATACTTTATTGGTAATAACATACAATAAAGTACTTTTAAAAGTCAAATAAATACTTAGGTACTAGTAAATTATATTGCTCAGTTTAGATTTAACATAGTTAATAATTTGTAAGGCAATTAAGTAATTAAAAGTACAGTGACTAAGAATTTGAACACCTTAATTAATTGAACTACCTATTTAGTTTAAACAAAATATAGATTTACAAATAAAGTATTAAAAAAACAAACGTTAAATGGGACTAACAGTAATAATTATTTATTAAAAATGGAATACAAATGAATAATGTAAGGAAACAGAAAATCTCCTACAAATTAAAATTTGCAGAAAGCATTCATTATGAGAGTCTTTAATTTGCTTTTTGTATTGATTAAAATTAAGGTTTTTAATTCTTATTGGTAGGCAGTTGTAAAATTTTATGGCTAGGTATCTAGAACCATTTCTGGATCTCTCAAGTCGGCAGAAGACTGCCACAAGATTCTTGTCGTTTTTTGTTGGATATTGATGAACATCTTTATGAGTATTTATTGTATAAATCAGTGTTTTGCTTGATGTGCAACAGGCAATGTATTATGAAATGGGAGGGTTACAATTTTTAGCTCTTTGAAAGACTGCTTGCAATCACTTCTATAACCTAGGCCAGAGATAATGCATATACACTTTCTGTGTTGTCCAAAAGCTTTCTCAGAGTGACAGGTGTGTCCCCATGAGAAAATAGCATATGTTAAGTGTGAGTGAAAAATACTATGATAGGCTGTGAGAATGGCTTCTTTCGAAGTAACTTGAGCTAGATTTCAAAATAAGAATAATTGTCGGGATAATTGTTTAGTAAGATTTACAATATGATTCTCCCAGGTTAATCCCGGATCGATTGAGATAACAGTGGGTGATCAATATGATTATTTCTTAATGTAAATAAAATCAATTGTTTGTGATTTCGACCTGTTAAGTGATAGACGGTTGGCTAGAAAGCATTGAAATAAGTTGATTTCAGAGTTTTGGTAGTCTAGAATATTGATTTCAGAAGGATGATAGCTTTGATAATATTTTGTGTCATCTGCAAACAGAACAGTGTTAATTTTTTCACCTTGAGAGTAAGCCAAGTCATTGATATAAATGAGGAATAATATGGGGCCCAGTACAGACCCCTGGGGCACACCATATTGAAGCAGTTGCTTTTCTTGTTGAGTTGAACAGATTAAAATGGACAAACTGATCACGACCTGCTAGATAGGAGTCAAGGAGCGCAACTGCATCGCCATCAAAGTTGTAAAAAGAATGCGGGTGTATCGAGATATTCTTCAAAACCTTCTAAAATATTGCTAGTAAAGTGATCAGTAGCCAAGGTTGTAGTTTTATTTTTGCGAAATTCAAATTGACTTTTGGCGAATAATTTTTTAGCTTCAAAATACTCGTCGACTTGATTTTTTTAAATTCGTTCGTAAACCTTTAACAGGATAGGTAACAGTGATATAGGACGATAGAGCCTTTACCTTTACGGTTTTAAATACTTTGGAAAATGAGCTATTTAATATAGATTGGTTAATGAGTTTTGTTAAGGGATGAATGATTATGGTTTTAATTGTTTTTATGATTTTCGTGTTAATTTCGTCTGGATCTTTGCTATAACTGTTTCTTAATTCTTGTATAGGGTCAAACCATATCAAATCAACCAAAAAAAAGGCACTTTTCGTTTTGACCATCTCTAATTTTGATGATTTTTGGTACACTTATTCTTCTGATCCAAAAACTTAAAAATCCAAAAAATTAAATTTTTTGGATAAGCGGTTTTTGTTATATTGATTTTTGAAAATAAAGAAATTGACCAATATGCCCTTGACAGGCAATTACAAAAATAGCAATATCTCAAAAACTATTGCTCCTATAGAAGCGAGTTATAGCTTATTTTGAAGGTTTTTTAAAGACCTTTTTAACGATGTAATTTTTTGTTTTTATTTTTTTTTTTAATTTTTTTAATTTTTTTTTTTGAAAAATCTTGAAAGCACCATTTTGATTTTTTTCAAAAAAATACTATTTTTTTTTCAGTATTTTTTAAATATTTTTGGAAAATTTCAGGATGGAGAAGTTATTGGTTCTATTTTTTTAAAAATAATATAAAAAACCTTGCGGGAAAAAAACCATACATTTTAGCAGGAAAGAGCGGTACACATACAGTGTGTGTGTGCACAATACATCAAAATATGAAGTTAATGATAGAGTGTTCTAAAATAAACAAGTTTATCTTAAATGATAAGGGTAATCCTGCTTTACCAGACTACCATGCTTGCCTCTCAAAAATGATGTGTAACCCACCAGGAGTTCACTGCTTTTTGGACAAATGTGAGATATGCCCAGGAACTGAGAATTTAAAACACTTTTTGAATGAAAAGTTCGAAGAAGCAATGATTGACAATGTGACTTTTAAGAAGTGGATATCTGTAGATAGATGCAATATGGAGACATTAATTAAACCAGCACAGGACTTCATTGAAGAATTTTCAAACGACTTGATTAAATTAAAATCTCATTCTTTTTACACTCACATGCAAAAAGAATACTACAATGAGGTAAAAGACAATTTAAAAAAGGGGGAAGCACTAATCACATGCGACTTCGCTGAAAATTATTCATTTATTTTGCAGGATGAAGTGCAGTCCTATCACTGGACAAATAGCCAGGCAACCCTACATCCTTTTTTAATATATTACAAAACTCATGAGGGAAAACTGGGTCATTTAAATTATATATTTATTTCAGACTGTTTGGTACACAACACTGTGGCATTTCATCTTTTTTTAAGCCACCTTATGCCTGAACTAAAGAGGCAAATTGATAATTTAGACAAAATTATCTATTTTTCAGACGGCTGTGCCGGACAGTATAAAAATAAAAAAAAATTGTTAATATTGCGTACCATCTCGAGGAATTTAAAATTAAAGCAGAATGGAATTTTTTTGCCACCTCCCACGGGAAGAGTGCATGCGATGGACTGGGAGGCACCGTAAAAAGGTTGGCTGCTAAAGCAAGTCTGCAGAGACCATATAATGAACAGATTATGACTCCCGAAGATCTTTTTAAATTTGCAACAGAAAACATTCCTGGTATAACATTTAAATATTGTTCATTAAATGACTACCAGCAACATGAAAAGTTTTTGGAAAAAAGATACCTGGAAGCACAATCGATACCTGGGACTCAAAAATTGCACTCGATTATCCCCCTCAGTAATGAAAAAATTATTACAATACCATTTTCACTAAGTAAAGAGGAAAATATTCAATGTATTTTTACAACCTGTGGTTTGTCAAACACAGAAATTGAAAACATCGACTCCGGTTTTGTAACCATAAACTATGACTGTCTTTAAAAAAATATAGAAAGCGGGGAATTAAAAGTTAGTTTTTTACATCCTCATGGTCCCTCTCCGTCTTTTTACTTTCTAAAGCCAGAAGCTGGTCATAGATCAAAATTCTCTTTTAAGACGGGTCAACCCAAATACTGCCACTGGTAGGACATATACGCTAACTGCAGAAGAAATGATAGATTCCTCAAATATTTTACAAAAAAAATTAGCAACCTAAATATTTTTTATTGTAAATTTTCTATTATTCTTACTTTTCATTTTTTTGTTATACCCATATTAGGTAAATTAGCCCTGTATTAAATATCTTATTATTTTTTTAAAGTATGACTCCATTATTTCTCCATCCTAAAATTTTCCAAAAATGTTAAATAAAACATTGAAAAAAAAGAAATATTTTTTTGAAAAAAATTAAAAAATATGTTTTTGAGATTTTTCAAAAAAAAAAAATTTTTTTAATTAAGAAAAAAAAAATTAAACAAACTATATTGTGTCACACATCTTTAAAAAGGTCTTTAAAAACCCTTCAAAATGAGCTATCACTCGCTTCTATAGGATCAATAGTTTTTGAGATATTACTATTTTTTTAAGTGTCTGTCAAGGACATATTGGTCAATTTCTTGATTTTCAAAAATCAATAAAACAAAAACCGCTTATCCAAAAAATTTGATATTTTGGATTTTTGAGTTTTTTGATAAGACGAATAAGTGTATCAAAAATCATCAAAATCGGAGATGGTCAAAACTATTGCCTGGTTGACTTGATATGGTTTGATCCTATAGCCTTCTCAACATCGCTGAAGGTAGCAAATTTAAATGTAAATGCTAGACAATTTTTTTGTGGAACGCGTTTTAGGTATTCTAATGATTACATTTTTAGCAAATAGCGATAGCTCATTGCAAAATAACATGATTTAGATAAAGAAAATCACGCTTAATAGGTAGCGTTCCAACCTTTTTTCTCAAATTTTCTCTATCTATCAATGAGCTAAGTGGTGTGACTATGTGACCAATAACTAACACAAGTAATTAATTTTTACCATTGTTTAATGTATAGGAAAGTCGGCCTACCATATGGATAAAACAGTCGATACTTTTTTGGTACAAATCATTAAACATCTTGGAAAAAATGAAGTCGCACACTTTTCATTTCATACAGATTTTATTTTGGATAGGTTTTAAAATAAAATCTCACTCATTTTGTCATGATATTTAATCAGGAAGTCAACGTTGATCCTAAACTATCCTGGGACAGTCATACTGAAGAACTTGCAAAGCAGTTGTGTTCTGGTGTGTACCTACTTTTCATTCTGTCTAAAAAGCTGTCAAAACAGGTACTTCTTGCGTATTCCATGCTTACGTACAGGGGAAAATTGCTTATGCAATTTTATCCTGGGGACATGCAACATCCAGTGACAGAATCTTTTAACTCCAACACAGATGTGTAAGGATTGTGGATGGAAAGGGGTACGGGGATGATTGTAGAGAAAGTGAGGGCAGAATACCTAACACATACAGATATACATAACCGAACCACAAGAAATGCCAATAACTTACAATTAGATTACCATAGGCTTGAGAAAACCAGAACTGGAATTTCGAACTATGGTCCAAAAATTTTTAACAAAACACAACACAAATAAAAAAATATCTACTCACTGTAATACAACAGATCCAAAATATTACTTTTGTATGTAGCCAGCTTGAAATTAGTTGTTAGTTTTATCTAGGTTTCTTGTATTGTTTTTGTTGTAACAAAAAATGGTTCTTCCGACAGTAAAGAACCCCTGCTTCACCCAACTATAGGTGTGCGCCGATAACAGATTTTTCTGAAATTTTGATGTGGTGGACCCATTTACAAGCATCACAAAATGCTGGGAAGATTGCGGTGCCGCTCACCCGAGCGCTCATCATTTAGACACAGGGGCATATCAAAGAAGCACTGAAATACATGTTGTAATTACAGATTGGCCCACAAAACCATAAAAATATTTTGAATCCAATTTAAGATTTTTATTCAGTAGCATATCACATTTTTTATTTTTAAATGTAAAAATTCTGCAGTTTTAGTACCAATTATCTCCAATATTTTTTTTTGAATTGTTTTTACATAGCGTACCACCTTTTCAAAATTTTCGATGGTTAAAATTCTGCTGTTTAAGTAATAGGTATTTATAAAATAATTTTTAGCCGTGTGGCTATTGGTTTTTTAAGCTATGCCTGAAAATGTAATGTTTTGAAATGTTTGTGCAGCAGCGTGCCATATTTTTTTGTGTAAATATTGTGATGTTTGCACAACAATTTTATCGTTTCAATAAAGTAATTTTAAAACTTTGACAGAAAACAAATGCGGTACGCCACTGAATAAAAATCATCGTAAATCGGCTGGTTTTTTTATTCTGCTGAATAAGGGGCATTGATAAAGTCTCTAAAACAAAGTTTTTTTTTGGTTTTTTGGATCAATGTGTAATTATAAAATGAATTTCAGTGCTTCTTTGATACGCCCTTGTGTCTAAACAGTACTTTTTGTAAGCGCATCAAAATTTCAGGAAAAACTATAACCACATAACATTGGAGAAATATTCATGTTGTATAGGAATATTCCTTTAAAGTGATTTTTGGAATATCCTATTGCGAATATGACAGGCATGTGACAGACCTATTTTTTGTTGAATATTCTTTAAGAGTTTGTGATAGTCATGTTTCTTTGGTAATAAGATAATAATTATAAGGTAGATTAATGTATCGGCATAATTGTAGAAACATTCAGGTTTCCTCATTCCTTCGTAATATGCCTGGTTTGCTAACCAGGCTTTTTCCTCAGCTGGATGTTCTACTTGTTTTCTTCTTCGTTTGCATATTCCCGGCATTGGTCAAAGGTTGCCAGGCAACGTCTGATACGTGATGCGATTGGCACTTACTAATATGGAAACATGTAAATATATTTTCGTTTTTATCAAAAAAATTACCCTTTTTTTTGGTCACATTTCACCAACAACATACAAAAATTGGTAATGGGCCGAAAAATACAGTAATTTTCAATCTTTGGTCCGATTCTTTCGTCCGCAACGCGTGGCAACACTGGTAATCTTTTGATAACTAATCTCAAGTAATACATGATGGTGATACATTGATATACTTACCATGAATGTTCAGCTATAGTCATTGGGATCTATTTTCTATACCATATACTATATCCTTAACTTATGGATATGCTGAGGATATATTCTGTATATTCATAAATATCCATCTAATTGCACTTTAGTTTAGTTTAGTTTTAGTCTATTTTATTTACGGACTTGCCATTTTTTAAATGGATAGTTACTATAAATATAAAATTAACAACAAACAAAAAAAAAGAGAGTTATTTTTAGATCAATAAAATACTTCAAATTACAAACAAGATTTATGTAAATCACAGTGACTTATGGAACAAACTAAAAGTGATCCTTAAGAATCTTTTTAAATTTATTACATGAAATATTAAAAAAAGTCTTATATTTTCACCTTCTGAGCCTATCAATGGGTGAATTCAACCCATAATTGGTATGACGTTGCCTTAAGACAAATAAATTGCGTTGTCTTGTGTTTCTAGAGGGAATGTGAATTCCTATCAAAGATAAAAGTTCTGGAGAGTTAAACCCATTATTAATAATTTTAAACAACATACATATATAAATCAAAGCATTTTCTTCGGTTTTCCAATGGTGAGAGGTTTAATAATGCCATCAGTTGGTTGTAGTCTATAGAGTCAGTAGGTGTGTTCAACTTGTAACATATGAAACATAAGAATTTCCTTTGTACGCTTTCTAGGCAGTTTTTATGATTATTATAGAATGGAGACCAATGAGACTATATTGTACATTAGTGGAAGACTAATGCATATTTGGTGGATATTCATGTGGATATCCACTGCATATCCAGGATATGCACAAAATAATATCCATGCAATATTCAATAGGGATATCCATATTTACTATGTGGGATATTACCATCATTTTGCGAAAAAAACATTCTGGGAATATTATGTTCATATTTTGGGAGTGGGTCTAAGTATATTAATATAATTTTTATAAAAACATCTTCTGTCATGTCATGTTTCTATCACATTTATATCACTCGTATGAGCTAAACCATAAGTTATTGCTGGCATGTGTTAGTAATATTTCATATTCAATAACATTTTTTGTTCTCTAAGAATATGACTATTATATTACAGGAATGTTTAATTGTTATGTGGGTTTTTATTTTATTAAAAGGTATTTATATGTCAAAACAAAAAAAAAAACAAGATGTGGCAAACTCATAATTTATAATTTTTAATTGAAAAAAAGGAATTTTGAACTGAAAAAAAATCAATATCTAGGAAACTACTTATTTTTTTTACATAAGAAACATTGTGCTTATTCCAGACATAAGATGTGTACTTTCACCAAGTTTTGTGAAAATTTTGGAAAATTAAAATATTTTTGTGAGAATGTTAAATAATATAAATATTTTTGGACATTAAGTTTTGGCAGAAATTGCAATAATACCAATTTTTCTTCCCTTTTCTACCCCCAAAATCCACCCGACACCCCCCCCCCCCCTTCCACTCACATATTTTAAAAAATATTTATTACAACCCCCTTTACCATTTCCACTCATCACACCTCTGTTAATTTATTTTTTCCCTCTAAATGAGTTAATCTGATCGTTCTAATGGACAATGTTCCTACTAACCATACTTAGGTTGCCTGCTAAAAAGTAAAACTTTATTATACTGTAAGTTAACTGATAAACACTGAACTATTTCACTTCAGCATATATTAATGTTAGGAGTAGTATTATTGATAATTATAATGTTAAAAACTAAGGGGAAAAATTCTATGAAAAATATTGAATAAATAGTACCTACCTACCTGAATCAAGATCTAAATAAGAGAGTAGACTAAAGATTAGATAGTTTAATATATAATAGTACATGTGCTCTAATATTAAATACCATATCAAAATTTATTGGCACAATTAAGTAAACAAAAATCTGGTCTGTATAGAAACCTTAGATTTCTTCTTAATCTAAGATAGAAACTGAATGATTTATGGCAGGTTTACCCAACTCATTATGCAAAAGCATAAATTTAGTGCTAATTCTGTATCATAAAGAATTAGCATATTTATGCTTAAGCATAGTATAGTCCAATTTTTTGATGAGCGGAGTGACATCATTATTGCCTCTGAAAATGTATTTCTTTGTTGTCAACAGTTCGCATGTCAAATAATTTGTTGTTGTCAATTTGAAGTAACAGTTGAAACAATCAACAACTTGACTTCTTCTTACATTTATGGTCACTGTCTAAAATAATGTATCAAATAGAGATCCAAAAAAATGACGTCAGTACACTCATCAAAAAATTGGACTATAATTAGTTGTTTGAACCTGCCATTACTGATAGATAGATAGATAGATAATGTGCTTTATTGTCATAAAAAACAGTACAAGTCGTTTTGTGGACAAAGCTTACTATAACTACAAAAATATTAGTATATAAAAAGTTAAAAAGTAAGATCAGGCTATCTATTGTTAATAACTAAAAATAAATATTGAACAGTAACTGGTTTTTATATAGTCACGTCTTGAATTATTTAAATTAGCTAATAAAAGATAAGTATTAAATTTAACATTATTTTGGTAAAAAGTTGTTAGTAGAATAGGCTATAAAACAAATGAAAAACATAATACTAAACAGTTACAAGAGAAACATTAAAAATAGAACACAAATCAACAACAAATAGTAAATAGTAAAAGAGTTATAAGTATCACAGACAAGATTAAAAATATCAGTATTATAAAATTTAAGTGCTAATATTGCAAAACAAAAGTTCTGTGTGGATTATGTTTAAACCATGTCAACCAAATCCTATTTAATTCCATCTTGATAAAATTCCAAAAGGCTGTAATAGGCTTTATCAACAAGAAAATTCCTTACTTTTTTTAAAACTTTTTATGGTGGATGATATTTTACTATCTTTTGGTAAATTATTGAATATTTTTATGCCATTGTAATAGATTGATTTGTGAACAAGGGCAGACCTCGGTATGGGAAGTTGTAAATCTTGTTGCAAAGAATATCGTGTACTGTAACCACTAGGTGAACAAATAAAGTCATTACGATATGTGAAAATTAGTGATACCGACTTCAAAATATATAAGCATGGCAGAGTCAGTATCTTCATAGACATGAATAATGGTTTGCATGATTCCCTAAAGTGTGCATTACATAAATATCTCACTGCCCTCTTTTGCAAAGCAAAAATCATATCCAGAAGTTGATTGTTGGTTGAACCCCAAAAGGCAATGCTGTATCGAAGGTGTGATTGTATCAATGCATAATAAACTGACCTACCAAAGCCAGTCCCAAGTTCACTGATTGTTGTCTTTACTGCATAGCATCGAGAAGCAATTTTTTTACTCAAAGAGTAAATATGGCTATCAAATTTTAAATTAGAGTCTATTGTTAAACCTAGGAATTTGCTATGATTACTGCCTATCAAAAAATAATTTCCAACTTTAAGATCTTCTATGTTACATTTGAAGCAAACTAAATTAGTTTTATTAACATTTAAAGTTAGAAGATTTGCATCAAACCATTCCTTAATATGGTCCAAGTCACATGAAATCATAGTTTTTAATGTGTGTACATTACTACAACTCCATAAGATTGTTGTGTCATCTGCAAAAATAGTAAACTTTCCACTTATTTCAAGTCGTGCAAGGTCATTAAAAAACAGCAGAAATAAAAGGGGACCCAAAACTGAGCCCTGAGGCACACCCCATTCAATGTTACCAGTTTTTTAAGTTTTAGAATTTATTAACACCCTCTGAGTTCTGCCCTTTAAGTAAGATTCAAACCATAATAACACAACACCTTTAAATCCATAATGGTAAAGTTTTTGAAGAAGGATGGAATGGTTGACGCAATCAAATGCTTTTGCTAGGTCACAAAAGATAGCAGCATCTACATTTGATCTGCTGTCAGCCAGATTTGTCAAATTTAATAACATAAAAGGCAAAGTAAAAGGAAACAAGTTGTAGTTTCTGTGTAGGTAGAAATCAGTATTATAGTCAAGTTGAAAAAATTAATCTTTAAAGGGTGCCTTTTATATGGCATATTTTGATTTAATCACAGTGGAATAGATATGGTGGCATAATTACCAATATGGTTCTTTACCCATGCTATGGCATGTTTACCCAACTCATTATTATGCTTAAGCATAAATATGAGTTAAACTTGCCATTATTTAGGCAAAACCTTCACCATCCATGGTGTCATCTGACTGAGAATGTGTTTGTTAAGGCTTGTAGTGTATAGGCAGGGTATTTCTAGCATTTGCAAGTACCTCCCACAGAAATATAGGAAATCAAGATGTAAACAAACCTCCTGAAAATCCAACAAAGACTCATCAGACTCCGCCAATACAAACTCGTCGCTCTCGGAACCCATTAGGACTTTTTAATGACACCGGCATTCGAAATTATTCTCAAGCAACATTATTCAATTTTTTTTAAATTTATATATATTTTTTTAATAATTAGTGGGTGTTTTTTGTTGTGTTGTGTGGTCAAAAGCTGCCAAAAAAAAAATCCTTGTCAAATCTTAGGCGCCTCCTTTAGTGAAAGCGTATCAATTTGGTTCAGATGAACTACTACAAACACTCATAGGTCCGGTTGTTCAATAGCGGCCTAAACTCGACTTGGAGTTTAAACTTGGGTTAAGTTTTTGGAAGAGTTGTTCCATCTTGGTTGAGCCTTAAACCGAGTTTGTAGGCAAGTTTAAACTTAGTCTTCCCAAACGCCCAAATTCGCAGGTTTAAACCAACACCTGCCTTTTAAACCAGGTTTTAAATACAAAAATGATGTTTTATAGAAAAAAATTATTCGTTTACGCTTTGTGAGTTTTATACACTTTTTAAATGGTAAATTTTGGCAAATGAACTGCATAACACAAACAGATAATTTTCGCTTGTGTTTGGCTCTGAAAACAAATCATTTTTTGTTGAAATCTATTTTTAAATTTTCATATTTTTTTTGCTGGCGATTGAGCCTGTCCATTACCCTCTCCACATAGGCCGATCAGCTCTTATCGTTTTAGTGTCCTTTTATCCACCTTCGCCGCCATTTTGACAGAAAACTAATGGATTATCTGTCACTTTTGAGTGAAAATGGCGGCGAAGGTGGATAAAAGGACACTAAATCGGTATGAGTTGATCGGCCTATCTGGAGAGGGTACTGGGCTCTCTTTGCAGTCTATAGTATACTTTTAAAAGATTTCGCCAGATTAATTAAAATCGTTACCTCTTTTTGGGAAAAGTTTAAAGCACGCTTTTCTGGCCCTTTTTTAGCCAAAAACGCCAAAAAACACCCACTTAAAATTTCGTAAAATTCTTGTCAAACGTCAAATATCAGTGATATTTTACCAAAATGTTGTTCAAGTTTGCGCAATTATAAGAAAATTGTTATCAATTAAGTTCAATACCTATAGATGGTGCGACATTGCAGAGTGACCTTATTCTGGTTTAAACCGCTCACATAAAATAAACTTGGTTTAGACAAAAACTAAGTTTAAGTTAAACTAGTTTAAACTACTTTTTTTTCGCGTGGATTTTGAAATTTGACGTTGTCTGTCAGTGAGTGAGACAGTGACAGAACGATTGGCACCTTCACCATGCTTGGATTGCCGCTCGGCAACCTTCGGCTTTTCGGTACTCCGTGTTTTTAGCAGCTAACTTCACACCGCGATTTTGGTAGCCCCTTTTGAGGTTAGAAATTGGCGTGTCGCCTTTCTTATGATTTTTTTCGTCAAAAAATCCGAATTTTTAAGGTCTAGCAATCATGGACAAGTTCGACTTGACCCCCAAAATCGGGCAGTATTTGGATAGGCACTTGGTATTTCCCTTGTTGGAGTTTTTGTCCGCAAAAGAGGTGAGTTTTTTAGGGTGGGCTTAGAGACCATATTTGTGGGGCAAACACCATTTAAGGCCATTTTTCCATCACATTTAAGTGTTGGAGGTTGGAAATTTTGGATATTTTAATTCTATATATTTTCTGTTCTAAATAATTTGTTCTGAAAAAATGTCTATTGGCTAAAATATTGTTATTAGTTTTATGATGAAAGAGAACTGCTTAAAGCCAAACTTGACATTCTAAACAAAACCAACATGGTAGATTATGCAATGGACATCCGTGGTCAGCTCTACCCCAATGAGGAGATCTCTGATGAGCTCAAAGTAAGGAGAAACGATGTTGTTACACAACTTGCAGAATTGCAATATAAAGTTGAGCCCATTTTAAAGCTCATGGCAAATGAAGAGGCTATGAAAACCATGGAAAGTATGAGAGATCCCAAAACTTTGGTGGCATATTTGGAAAAAGAGGTGAAGGTAGGTACTCATACCTATTACAGATTCCAGTCACTTAACGGAATATGCTGGGCAAGTATTGTAATTTTGTGAGACATTTGCTTTTATAAAGCTGTTTTTTTTGTTTATGTACACATACACTTTTTTAGTTTGACATTGAGCTAGTAAACAGTCTTCACACCTTGGCCAAATATAGATATGAGTGTGGCAATTATGGGGCTGCCACCTCTTATCTCTACTTCTGCATGTTAGTACTGCCACCAAGTGACAAAAACTACTTAAGCGCCCTCTGGGGTAAGTTTGCCTCTGAAATTTTGGTTCAGAACTGGGATTCTGCACTTGAAGATTTGAACAAATTACGAGAATACATTGACAACAGGTAATCAGATACTTGATCATCTTATGATCCTTTATGACTTAAAAAAAACTTTAATTTATTTAACCTGTGGCTACTTATTTATATTCAGTTTCTTTTGAGTTTCTTACTCTTACCATTTAGATTTTTATATTATTTACAGTCCCAATCAATTTGGAAACAACAGTTTACACTTACTGCAACAACGCACTTGGTTGATTCACTGGTCTCTGTTTGTATTCTTTAACCACTCCATGGGCAGGGATTTGATTATAGAGATGTTCTTGTATAGGCCACTCTATTTGAATGCTATTCAAACCATGTGTCCTCATATAATGCGGTATTTGGCAACTGCTGTCATCACTAACAGAGGCAGAAGGTAAACAAAAACACATTTTTAAAAATATTCTTTACCTATAGGATATAATATAACTATAACCTGTTTATTTCTAGGTCTGCTCTCAAGGATTTGGTGAAAGTAATCCAACAGGAAAGCTACACCTACAGGGACCCAATAACTGAATTTATTGAACATCTGTATGTCAATTTTGATTTTGATGGAGCAAGACAAAAACTGCACGAGTGCCAAAATGTACTGCTCAATGATTTCTTCCTTATTTCCTGCTTGGATGAGTTTGTCGAAAATGCCAGGCTGATGATTTTTGAGACTTTTTGCAGGATACACCAGTGCATAAGTATAGGTTAGTAAAATTTTGCTGCTATTTTGTTATTTTTATTTACAACTAGCTTCGCCTGTGATTTTACCCATTTTTCCCAACTTTTTTTTCTGTAATCTGATATTCATATAATAGTCTATGTCCTGCCTAGAAGTAAAAGTAATTGAGTAGTGAAATTCCTATCAAAATCAGTCCAATAGTTTTTGGGTAATGCTGGACAGACAAAAATTCTAAAAATTATATTTTTGGTATGTATATGGTTTAGTTATATAGAAGCCAACACCAAAATTTTCTAAAAAATTCAATGTACAGAAATGGTCTTTCTTATTTATTATATGTAATGTAAAGTAATATATTTATTTTTATAATGTTTTGTATAGACTAGCTGGTCGCCCGCGACTTCGTTCGCGTGTTTAAAATTGTAGATTCTCTCTCCCCCTTACCCCATTTTCATGCCTTCAAACAGTCAGCCCCTTAAACCCTTTCATCCACTCAAATACCTAGGACATTTTCTCACATTGAACCGGTTTTGAAAAGCTTTTTCAATAAGTAACATAATAACACACTTCTGAAATCTTGTGTTATTAATGCTCAAAAACCATTTACAATCCAGAAAATTCCATATTTTTTCCCCACAATCTAGTAAAATCCATATAAAGTTAAAAAGGTTTTGTTTTTTTGTTTTTTTTTTAAATTATTTAATGGGTTTTAATATCAATTTTCTCCTTTCTTTGTCAATGACGTCACTTTTTCACCAATTTGAATGGTCTCGAAAAGGAGCTCTTTGTTTGTTTTGAACTGGTGGATGCATGTTTTGCCCACACCGTCTTAACTAAAAAGCCAGTTAACTCCTACTGCCTTAGTGCCCTTTAGCCTATGGTGGCTGCCATTTTTATAACCAAATTGACAAGTAAAACATGGATTTTTTGTCAGTTTGGTGTCAATAAGCTAAAGGATACTAAAACGAAAATGAGTTAACTGGCCTTTTAGTTGAGAAAGGTGTTGGTTTTGCCTAGACTCCACATTGAAACTTTTTGCTGCTGCCTTTTATTACTTCTCACTCTTTTCAACAAAAAGAGAAATGGAACCTAGTGGAAAGACATTGGACTGTGGACTAGGGGCTAACTGTGGCTCACTTCTCATCAACTCTTAGGGTATTGCTATCGTTTTTCTACCTTTTCCACCAAGATTTTTTATGTAAATATTTTTGTGAAATGATTCCTTCTATATTTTTTGTTTTTGGAGATAGAGCCAGTGAAACATGTTTTTTGTTTAACTCGTGATAATAAAAATAATAAAAATGTATAAGTTAATTTTCTTTGAGCTTCTCTGCCTCAAGCTCTTTTGTCCCCAAAACGCTGACTCTGTTTCCTCGTTGAATAGCTATGCTGAGACGCTGATACAGCCAATCACCTTCTTTTTTGTTTTTTTTTTGCTTCAATGAACATTTTGGAGATTTTATGTAAAAACTGCCTACATACAGGACCTTCCCCACCTAATGTTTCAAAACCCAATGGCTTAAAAACATAGTTATTAGACAGCATTCTGTATTTAATGCTTTTTTTGATTTCTGCTTCTTCAGCGGCTTTACTGTTTTCCAAAGATGTCTTCTTTAAATAGCATTCTGCTAAAGTGTCTACAATAGTGACGTCCCAAACCAAAGATTTTCCGCATTCAAATGGAATAAGTGTCATACCATCTGGTTGTTTGCCATCCACTCTAGCGTTTAGTCCACTAGGTTCTAAAGTGGGATGGTGCCCTGTTGTAATGAGTGCTTTTTTAATAATTTCGTTGCATTCTTTATGTTTAGCAAATCTAGCCACCATCAACTTGTCAAGCTAATGACGAAATCATTGTTTTGAAACTTTTTTGAAATAGTTGCACATGAGAAAAAGTCTCTGGTTTGCCTGTGGTTTTTTCTCATTTTTTTGCTTTAAATGGTCACAACTTTTGTTCCTGTAAACCAATTTTGATGAAATAAAGCCCATGTACTCCCCAGGAATCTAAGGAATGAAGCCATTAAAGACCGTCGGTCAAGTAGTTTTTGCATGATACTGGAACACACATACATAGAAAGACAGACAAAAATTCTAAAAGCTGGATTAAAACCCCCACCAAGAATTCAAAAAAAAAATCAATTAACAAAAATGGACTTTTTAGAGATTATTATATGTATAGATAGAGTAGTAGCATGTGCATATTTGGGTGCTTTTTCACTATTTTTGTTTGAGTTTTGTTGTTTAAAAAAAGCCACTTTTTCCTTTCAAGGTATGTTAGCTGAAAAACTAAACATGAACCCTGATGAAGCAGAATGCTGGATTGTAAACTTGATCAGAAACGCTCGATTGGATGCCAAAATCGACTCAAAACTGGGGCATGTTGTTATGGGGGCACAGCCTCTATCCCCCTATCAACAGTTGATTGAGAAGATTGATTCTTTATCAGTAAGGTCGGAGACACTTTGTGGGCTTATTGACAGAAAGTTAAAAGCAAAAACAGATGTAAGTATTTACAGTTTCTTAGTATTTGTGTTAAAGCACAGATATCATATTATTTTTTCTTGGAGAAAAGTGTAAGATAACACTCTGCTGTGGTAGAAAAGAGGGCAGTAAGTCAATAAAACCTGTTTTGAGAAAAAAGTACATACTGCAATTCAGACAAAATTAAAAAACTCTTACTTAACCTTTAAGAATAAACAAAAAAAGCGCACTTTGAGGGACCTCAAATCTAAAAACAGGTTGCCTTACTGTCACTTTTATTAGGCAGCAGCACTATCAACTTAATTTTTGTTTTTTAAATAATTAGTACTTTCTATCAATATTCCATACTTACTAGATTTTCTATACTTGTTTCAGAATCGCTGGGGAAATCAAGAATTTTAAAGAGTATTGTTGAAGAAAACCATTTAGATTTTTAACTACATCCTTATTTTATTTTGAAATAAAAAGGTCTTCATAATACATTTTTCTCTTTTTCAATTCTTAATTATCAATAAAAATAATCCTATTCCTAATTTACCTTAAAATTTGTAAGTAAATTTTATCCAACCAGTTCAGAAAAATCACAAAAAAGACAAGGTATTTTATGATTTTTTTTGTCCCTGTCTGTGAATGCAATTAATTTCATAATCCTTTTCTTACAACTACATGCTATGACTGTAACTCAAATGCTTAATAATTGTTAAATTACTCATCACCTCTTAATGCCCGATATTTACTAAGCTCATTGGGAAAAACCCTGCTCAATTCAAGTAACATGTTTGCCTTAAATTTTCTATAGGCATCAATTTTACCTTTTACCTGTTCATTCTTTCCTAATGCCTTTTCTATGCAATCTTTGGTGTACAATTGGGGGTTGCGGCCTTGGTCAATATAGCTAAAAGAGATATATATGGATGAAATCAAAAAACTAAAAATGATTTATATGTTGAAATTGTTGTGAAGATGACAACATGAAAATAGCTTGCAAACGAGCTTGCAAAAAAGGATGTACTCACTCAAAAACCTCCAACGGCACATGCACATCTTGCACTTGAGATTTCAGTTTATCAACCTCTTGAAGGCCATGAACCATAGCTTGTCTAAAATAATAAAAATCAATTGTAGAATAAAGCAGATAGTATGCCTTTTTCAATGCAACAGTAAAATATTGTTCATAATTGGAATAGTCATAGTCACTTAGTTAGTCATAGTTTTTACAATAGTGCTTGTTTTAATTTTCGTCATAATAAATAATAGTATTTGGAATAACATCTGTCTGAAACCTCGGTTGAAACTATCACTGAATAAAATTTTGGTTTGTTGAGAACCCTCCATCTTGGTCAGCCTCATATCAGTCAGGCTTTCTATTACATTGTTGGCTGCCTGGACCTTCCAAACAATAAAACCAAACAAAAATTGAAAAAAAATTAGTGTAAAAAAATAGAATTTTTAGGTTATATTGAAAGAATGTGGTTTCAGATTCAGCCTAATCAATATTTTGGAACCGGTACATTTTTGTTTCTGCAATAGTGATAGTCATAAGATTTGGAAGTTCCCAATATAATCAATTACCCATTACACATTAAATTTAAGAATAATGCATTAATATTGAGTAAACAGCACCAACTTTAAAAACTAACAATTAAGCAATATCCATTATGTTTATCAATTATTACCCATTAGGCATTGTTCAGTAAATAGGCCTTATGCCAATTATGAATGATACTGCCTAAATGTAAAATTGGTTCATTGTAGTACAGCCATAATTTAGTTAAATACCTGTTAAAATGTTTTTAGAGGTGTTAAAATATTTAAGGCATGGGCATGTTTTTCATTAATTTTCAAGAGTTTAACTAATTAAAAAAAAAAGAAGTCAGTATACTGGTTTAAGGCTTAATATACACTTTGAGCAATATAAAATATAAACGATTTTTTGAAGAAAAATGGAAAATAAAAATAATATGCCTTGTGGGAAAAATTATTTTATGCTGTTGCCATAACACTAAACCAAATTTTCCTGGAATTCTTTATTTACCTTATTATCATAAAATGTATCATTAATAATAACTACATATTTATTTAGTTTAGCATTTCCTGGCAAAATTATTTATAAAAAAAACTGTCTTTTTGTATCAATCAAATCTCTCTAAAATAATTTAATTTTGGAAAGCTAATTTTATCCAACCAATTTTAACATATCTCCATCCTTTTTTTTTTAGAGGTAGATGGATATAATTTAATGAAGTGCAAAGTATTTTAGAGAAGGATCTGTTATAACTGGTTGCCTAGAATAAAAAAATTAGCGTTGCCAAATCAAATTATTTTGGGGAGATTTTGTTTTTAAACGCCTTAGCGATGTGCCTTTTTACTCAGTGACATTCATTGTTGCGACATTTTAATCTTTGACAGTTTAAAATTTTGATGATTTTTTTAAATGAGATTTTCGTAATTACTTGGTGAAAACCGGCGGAAATAACTTAATTTTTAGGCAAGAATAATTAGATTTTGTCAATAATACTATATTCCGCTATTTCTCTTTAATTTTGGATAAAAAACGGACTGAAATCTTTTTTTGCACCTGTGATCACAAAAAGTTTTTTTGCATCGGTAATCAAAAAAGCCATGCTTTAGTTATCTGCAGAGAGTTACTAAAATCATGCTTTTCATGAAGGTATAAAAAAAAGTTTTTTGCATTGGTAACCAAAAAAGCCATGCTTTAAGGCAGGTTTACCCAACTTTACAGAAGTGTTTACCCAAGTTTTCATAGTTATAATTCACAATTCATAAGCACAGTGCATAAGTTAAAAGTTGGTTAATTTTAACTTTATGCACTATCAATATAAAAAAAGCAAAGAAAATATTTTGGTTGGTTGATTTCAAAATAGGAGTGATTGATTTTTGCTGATATAAGAAAACAGAAATTTAGCAAGAAGGAGGAATACATGAATACATACATTTATCCTAATACACTATGCTTATAAACTCTTGGATTAATTAACACTAAAACTGTGCTTATACACTATAAATTAAAGTTATGAATTATCAATATGAAAATTTGGGTAAACCTGACTTTAGCTATCTACAGACAGTTACTAAAATCATATTTTTGATGAAGGTATAAAAAAAAATGTTTTTGGCAGTAGACGTCCAAGGTCCCAAGTAGAGGTGGGTAAATCGATCATTTTGTACTGAACGAATCGATCAGTGGTTCGTTTCTAGAATGATCGAATCTTTTGAATCAATCATTTGAAATCAAGTTAAAGAAAATGGTGACCAAAACAAAAGGTCTATGCAGGATGCAGCTAAATACGAAATACTCTACTGACCAAAAAATTATATTTTCACACAGTTTACCCAGCGCGCAGGAATTCAAATCAAAGGAACAAATGAACGAAACTATCAACCTATTTCCAACTGATTCAGTGTATCGCTATAGTGGGTCAGTCAGTCGATGATTCACTCGTTTAATTCATTCTGTCTTCGTCGGTCATTTAACTGATTGAATCATATCGAGCAAACATGATTCGATCGCAAGTGATTCGATCATAGTGAACGAATCGTTCACGAATCACACATCTCTAGTCCCAAGTACAACTTACAATTTCTGGTTAAGCACATTCTGGCTTTGCGGCTGGAAATCGCTGACTATAATGTGAATCTGCCTTACGTTTTCTATAAACATTTCCAGTTGGGTTTCCAAATTTTCCAAAGAAGATGCCATTTTCCGCGAATTGCTTTGAAAATGAAGAAAAACAAAAGAAAATAGAAAATGCGACTGTCACTTGTCAAAACATAAGTAGGTTCATTATCATTACCAGAACGGTGTTGCATTACCCGTTGTGGTTAAACGAAAAGGCGAATGAAACGCAAGTCGTAGACACGAAGGATATTTTTTCTGGCCTGTGGCGATTGTAGCTTATTGCTGGCTTCAAGCAACCACCGTTCTTAAAAGCTCAAACATAACATGACTTCGTCAAAATTCGGAAAACTTTTGCCTGGATCTCCATGTATGCCTAAAACGCATCACGTGATCAGAACCAACCAATAAACTTTGACGATAATAAATTCACGGACGTTTCAATTGGTCAAAATTGATCGCGTTGTACACAACAAACGCGTATCACGTATGCATGTAGATCCAGCCTACAAATCAAAACAACTTTTTTGGGCCCCAAAAGTACAAAATTAACAAAACTATTCAAGATAATAAACTTTAAAACAATGTCGTTGGAACAGACTGCCTGCGAAGGTATGAATTAAAGCTTAGTTTAGATATGTTCAGCTTTTGTATAGATATACCACACCATATACTGGTTATATGGAAAATTATAGTGTGAACTAGGGTTAGATTGATCCCAAATGTTATAACCAGCACTTTTGCGTCACTTAAGGCAGATTCAGATTTCCTTTAGGTAAGCAGTATTTTTTTTTTTATTTATTTATTTTACATAGGTTTTTTTTACATTTTACAATTATTAATTTAATACTATACTATAGCTATTTCAGTAAGTTAATAGGGCAAGGAAATAAATCCTGAGTGCCTCATTAATTTATTATTACATAAATTGGTAATTATGCAGTATACGGTTTTCTGCCATTTTTGATTTTTTTTGAAAAATTCTTTATGGGGGCACCTTCTAGGGTCCCTAGGACCCCAAATCCGCCTGCGCCCGATTTTTTTTTTTTTTTTTTTTTAACGAGAAAAAAGGGTGCCCAGGGGGGGTTGTAAAGTGTTTTTTTAATTGTTTTGGGTTGGTTTGAATTAGGTTGGGTTGGACTGTGTTGGTTTGGTTTGTTTTAGTGAAAAAAAAATTAAAAAAAACCAAAAAAAAAAAAAAAAAAAAACCAACCGGCGCAGACGGATTTGGGGTCCTAGGGACCCTAGAAGGTGCCCCCATAAAGAATTTTTCAAAAAAAATCAAAAATGGCAGAAAACCGTATACTGCATAATTACCCATAAATTGATCTATAATATGTATAAAAAACTACAAAATGGAAACTGTAAAGTAATATAAGTATATATAATAAGTATTATCTCTAGCAGTTAAATATGGTAACATTTTTGGTATTATATTACAAATAAATAACATTTTATTATAATTTTATGAGACAGAATTGACTAAAATAACATATCTTAAAAATATGTAAACATTTTAAATTCAATTGGAATAAGTAGATGAAAAACATTAATTCATAATTCATTTGATAGGTAAATTGGCAGCCCAAAGTAGTTTTACATGTTAAAAAATATATAGTTTAGACGACATAAAATTATTGATGCATATGAATAAGTAATATCTCTAACAGTTAAATATTGTAAAATTTTTGGTATTATATTACAAATAAATAATATTTAATTATAATTTTATGAGAAGGAATGGACTTAAATAATTCGTCTATCTTAAAAATATGTAAAAGTTTTAAATTCAATTAAAAGATACATAAATAGGTATACAGAAAATATATTATTGATTAATTAATACCATTTTCGACAACACGAAATATAATCTAAAATATTTTTTAGTAAATGGAGAATTTCCAAATAAAATTAAAAAACAGGAACATCAAATGATCTAGCGAGAATAGTATTTACTAAGTGGTTTTGTAAGAAAATTTTTTTAATTTTTTTGTTAGCTATTTTAATAGGGACTTTCTTTATTTCTTCTGGTATGCAATTAAAAATCTTTGCTCCTAAATAAAAGAACATCCTCTGACTGAGGGACCTCTCAACTCTGGGAATGAATATTTTAGTTCTACTAGTATTTAGTTGAATGTTCAGAAAATTGAAATGTTTAATTATTAATTTTGATATTTTAACACAATAAAGCTCATTAAATGTTAGTATGTTTAGAGTTTTAAAAATTGGTTCAGTATGCTCTCTATATCCACAGTATGAGGTAAGATGCAAGGAAACTAAACTATAGCATGCCTGCCACTGTTCAGTGTTCCGTAAGCTGCGAGCTCTGAATATGCCTAAATCATTTGATATATTTGGTGGCTGCAAACATTGATATAGAGCTTATAAAGTTTGTGATCCATCTTGTCCTGTGGGATCAATCTAGCCCTAGTTCATGGTACTTTTTTTTAAATTTATTTAATATTTTATGACTGGTGTAGATTTAATTTAAGTAGTCTAGTCATTCAGTAAGTGTCAAGAGAAAAGTTTTATCTTAAATATTATAAATATTATTGCAGATTTAAAAGCTTTTGAAAGACGCCTTACTGAAGTTATTGCCTGTTTGCATCCCTCTACGACCAGGTGGAGAAGTAAGTAATACTTATATTAATGTTTTTAATCTTTGATAATTGCTTTGTTTTCATGGGTATTGAGTTCGTTTTCGAAACTCATGCTATCTTTTTCTTTTATTTAGCGTGTTCTTTATCAAGAGCAAGAACACACTATAGAAAAGAAAAGGATACAATGAGTGTTGAAAACGAACTCAATACCCATGAAAACATAGCAAGTGTTCTAACCCAATCTAATTCATTTATTCTGCTGCTAGAAGTGGCTAGAAAATTATTTACAGTAAAACCATTTATTTGGGAAAGATATTATAATTATATATACAATACTTTATTTTAGTTGTGCTAGCAGTGGTATCAATATGTGTAGCAACAGGAGCCAGTCAGTGGATAATTGACCAGGAAACCAGAGTTGTTTCATTGTCTCAGTCACTTTCAAACCATCCTTTCTTTATTTTGTCCACTGTGATTTTAGGTAAGTTGCAAATGTCACTTACCTCTACACTTTTATTCACATGTAATTAGACTTCTTTTATTATGGTTTAAATCCTTTCAGATATATTTTTGTCAAATTGTCAGAAATAATGTTTATAATTATATATATTGACAGTTGATGCTTATAAAATACTTATTAGTTGTTTTTAAAAATCTTACACCTAGTCATAATGTTTGTTAAAAAGATTTAAACATTTAGGAAGGTTTCTTTGGGATATATTATCTTGGTATTTTTTAGTCATAATTCTGCTCCTCGGAGTGCACAAACGAGTGATAGCAGCCTCCATAATAACAGCAAGAACCAGGGAAGTATTAAAAGACTTCAACATGTCTTGTGATGATACAGGAAAGTTAATATTGAGACCAAGACCAACAAATATTACATGACAACTAACCACCAGGGTTTATAGTGAGATGTGTAATGTGGTATAGTTTTATTATTTATGATCTATTTAGGTGTATAAGAACTTTCTTTTAAACAAAATAAAATAAAATTGTTTTATGCATTTTGTGCTTTCACCTCTTAGATTTTTGATGCCCAATGCCCATGGTATTTAAATAACTGTTTTGTGATTTTTTGTGATTTCTACCGTATATTCTTACATAATTACAAATAAAATAAAATAGCAATTTAACAGCTTATTATTCACTAAAATTGTTGAGCACTCTGGCCAATATACTTTTCAATGGGCTGGTATTTCCAAGACGTTTCTTTCAAATGGTCCAATTCAGTCCTCAAAGATTTGATCCTGTTTAAATGTATTTCTTGGGAGTCTCCACTACTAGTTTTTGACTCGATCCTAATTTTTAAAGAGTCTTCATTCTTATCATCTTGGGTCGGCGTGAATAAGACGTTTTTTCCACTGGTATTTTCTTCCCTATCTCGATTACGAGTCGCCATGATCATATCGAAAGGGTTCGACATAACAGACTAAAATGCACCTTTATTTCTTCCGGAACACACTACAATAAGGGAAAAACGGTAATTATGCAGTATACGGTTTTCTGCCATTTTAGACTTTTTTATGAAAAATTCGGGTGCACCTACTAGGGTCCCTAGGACCCCAAATCCGCCTGCGCCGGTTGGTTTTTGTTTTCAATTTTTTTTATTCGGCTCTGGTGCACTATCCGGACACAAAAACGGGTCGTTTTTTCAAGACGATTCTTTTTGAAAACAGTAAATTAGAGGTTTTTAAATGTATTTAGGAGCGGAAAAACGAAAAAAACAGCTGTTTTTTAATTAAAAAGACGTTTTTCATGTAAAATCCAGGCATAACCAACAAAACTAGGGTCATACTGGCTATTGGGCCATTTTTCAGAAATGCGATGATGCCAAATCTCAGGTACCAGCAGGTTTTTTTTTGGTGAAGAAATCAGGTTAGGCTCTGGGTTGGGTTGGGCCGGGTTGGTTGGGTAGGGTTAGTTTTGTTTGGTTGGGTTGGTTATTATTTGTTTTTTTATAAATTTGTATGGGAGCCAAAAGAAATCAGGTTAGGCTCTGGGTTGGGTTGGGCCAGGTTGGTTGGGTAGGGTTAGTTATGGTTGGTTGGCTTGATTATTATTTGTTTTTTTATAAATTTGTAGAGGAGTCAAAAAGTTAATATTTTTGTTCCTTTTCCTTAATTTTCATTATTTTCTAGAAATGTGGCAACATTGTAAAAATATCAGGGCATGGATATTGGCAGGTATGGTTTTGATCAAGTAAGAAGAAGAAGAAGGAGCCAAAAATTAAGAAATTAAGTAAAGAGTGAGGTTAGGGCGCTCTTTTTTATGGTTTTTTTTATTTATTTTCTCAAAAAATACTGGATAACCCGCAAATTTTTTTTTTTAAAAACACTATTTAGGAGGCCTATTTTACGCACAAAGTTTTTGTTTTTGAAAAATCGTGTGTCCGGATAGTGCACCGGCCCCTTTTTATTCTTTTTCACTAAAACAACCCAATCCAACACAGCGCAACCGAAAACAATCAAAAAAAACATTACAACCCCCCCCCCGGCAAAAAAAAACCGGGCGCAGGCAGATTTGGGGTCCTAGGGACTCTAGTAGGTGCCCCCAAAAAGAATTTTCCAAAAAAAATCAAAACTGGCAGAAAACCGTATACTGCATAGCTATCGGAAAAACAATTTGTCAAGCTATTTTTGTTACTTAAAGGCACCACTTTTGTTTTGTTTTTGTTTATATTCTGCAAAATGGGGATAACTTGAGAAGATAGCTACAAACAATGGGTCGTTACATATGCTCAGTAAGTTTCTCTTGTTTGCAGTGTTGTATGTACAGACCCGAAAATTTAAATCCAAGGAACCGTTCCAAAACAGATTGCGCTAAGGGCCGTATTCAAAATACTTCTTTAAAAAACTAAATTCCCTTAAAGTGTCCTTGGGCCAAAACAGTATTCAGGGCACCGCTGATGGTGTAGTGGGTACATACCCGGATTTTCAACCGGGAGACCCGGGTTCGATCTCCGGGGCAGTCGGTAGTCTACTTGGACGTTTTCTTATTAAATTACATTAATTTGGTAAGATTAAGGTAAAACGCAGTATGGAGCGGAGTAGGCCGTAGCTGTTTTCTTTTTGTAGCGGTTACGGTTAATTAGTGATGGGCACAAAACATCGATGTTTTTTGTTCAACATCGATGTTTGTAACATCTACTCATATTTTTGTTTTTTTTTAGCGTAGATATTTAATAGCTTCTGTATATCATTGACCGATTATTTATTATTTGCATGCTTATTATAAATATTGTGTAAAACGAGGGGGTAAACACTAGTTCAAAAAATGTGAAATGATTGCCATTGTTTTTGAATGGTCAGTGATAGCCGGAGACTGCCGAGGGTTTTCCAAAGACGCCCAGGGTCTCTTAGGGTCTGCAAGCCAGGGTTTGGCGGCGATTGGTGAAGTTTAGGCAGTTGCAGGAACTGCAAGGGACTGCGAACTGGTAAGATTTGTGACATGATTGCCAATAGTGGTTACCCCCTTGGTGTAAAATTAACAATAATTCTTAAATAAAACAGTTTCTTTGAATAACAGAATACTCTCTAAAAAAAGCAAAATAAAACATCGATGTTTTGATTCCGATGTTTTTTCCACCATCGATGTTGAGTTTCGATGTTGACATCGATGTTCAACATCGATGTTTTTTTTCGATGTGCCCATCACTAAATAGTGATGGGCAAAAAACATCGACGTTTCAAGAACATGGATGTTTTTTGTTCAACATCGATGTTTTTTACATCGATGTCTATAAAATATCATCGATGTTAAAACATCGATACTTTTTTTAAACATCCGAACATCGAACATCGATCCAAAAAAAATTATAGGAAATAATGTGTCTGAGAAGTAAAAACAGGAGTTGCCTATTTTTGAGGTGTCGGTCGGCTTTGACGCCAATAGTGTCTCTACCTAATCTGAATGTACTACTCATATTTTTGTGTTTTTTTTTAGCGTAGATATTTAATAGCTTTTGTATGTCATGTACCTATTATTTATTATTTGCATGCTTATTCTAAATATTGTGTAAAACGAGGGGGTAAACACTAGTTCAAAAAATGTGAAATGATTGCCAATGTTGTTAAATGGTCAGTAATATCCGGAGACTGCCGAGGGATTTCCAAAGACGCCCAGGTTCTCTTAGGGTCTGCAAGCCAGGGTTTGGCGGCGTTTGGTAAACTGGTAAGATTTGTGACATGATTGCGGTTACCCGCTTGGTGTAAAATAAGTCTTAAATAAAACAGTTTCTTTGAATAACAGAATACTCTCTAAAAAAAAGCAAAATAAAACATCGATGTTCAGAAACATCGATGTTTTGATTCCGATGTTTTTTCACCATCGATGTTGACATCGATGTTCAACATCGATGTTTTTTTTCGATGTGCCCATCACTACGGTTAACCTTGGTCCTAAAATTTTCCAGAAGTATAAGCAAAATAAGGAGACCTCGATTGTGCAATATCTTCGAATATTGTTTAAATTTAAGCCTTGTGCCCACCAACGCGTGCCCACCCTGCTTCAAAAAACGCACCATGTGACTGGACATATATTTCCAATGGTTTTAAATGCAGAGTCACGTGATGCCATGCCTGGGCATGCAAGGACAGGCGTTGGTGTGCATCGGGTATTACAGATAATTGCTTATGCTTACATGTGTATATAATCAAAAGTTTTTAATTTTTATGAATTTCCGGATTATACTTAAATTTTCACATCAAAAATGCTATGACGTCATCTACTAGCTGACATGAACAGAACAAATGGACGTAGATAGCACATCCTGTGAAGATACATACCTTGAGAACCGCAACCATTCTGAACCGGCAAAATAGGCTGGTTCTGATTCTCAAGGCATCGAAAATGACAGGATGCGATGTCTACAGCGATTTTTTCTGTTCATGTCAGCTAATACATGACGTCATAGCATTTTTAATATGAAAATTTAAGTAAAATCCGGAAATTCATAAAAATTAAAAACTTTTGATTACATACAGATGTAACCATAAACAATTATCTGTAAATTTAAACAATATTCAAAGATATTACACAATCGAGGTCTCCTTCGTTTGCTTATACTTCTGGGAAATTTTAGGACCAAGGTTAACCGTAACGACAAAAAGAAAACGGCACGTGTTAGCTAGAAGGCAGGCTAATTCGATTCCATACCGTCCCTCGGAGAGGACGTTAAGAGGACGGTCTCGTGTTATCCATATATTGATAGTGGAGCACGTTAAAGATCCCTAACTGCCTTCCTAGGAGGTGCTCATCACGGTCTGGTGAGTGAGGTAGGGGCGGTAATCCGCGGTAAATAAGTGTAAAAGGTATCCTTAGGTCCTACCCCTCCATTCACGCTGGTACTGACCGGATGGGATCGGATATCACGTGGAGCCGGACCTAGTTACACACTCCCTAAGGCCTAGTTTTACAACCAAAGGTAAAACTCCAGATTAAACCATAGTTTAAACTTCAGTTTAACCTTTGGATTAAACCATTGGTAAACAAATTGCTTAATTTTGTAAGTCGCAGTTAAACTAGGTCTAAGAAGAAAAGAGCTGTAGGATTTGGAGCACCACAAGTTTTTTTCTAATTCAAAAAGACTACATTTTCTTCTCATATAGGAGGTTGATTATTTAAACCAAATCTAGCATAGTCACCAAATTTGATAAAAATCAGTCAAGTAGTCTTTGAGATATCAGACAGACATATATACAGCCTAGACTCCACAAGAACAAATGTTCAGAATACAGTGTATATATATATATATATATATATATATATATATTTATTTATATATATATATATATATATATATATATATATATACGTGTGAGCTCGGTGTGAGAACAAAACAAACTAATCTCTTTTTGTACTCCTCCAAAGGATTTGTCCTTGGACGAATAATTTTTGGTCTTCTTGGAGCTTTGACAATGTCAATAACTTCGTCATCATCTTCATCCAGTTGATCAAAAATAAATTCTAAGTCATCGATCATAGCGATTTCACTAAATACTATAAATTTTTAATAACTTGTTTTAGGTTAAAATCTTTCGGTAACTATTACACTAAAGTTTAATCCACACACAGACCGCCGGTAACGGTTAAACCGAAGTTTGTTGGTAAACCGAACCTATAAATCCGTGGTTTAAACTGAGCTTTAATTGGCATTTAACTATGAGTTGTAAAATTGCGCCTAAGTCGGTAGACTACGAAAGTAGCAGTGAGGCCAACTCTAGGGAATTGTCCCTAGTTCTAGGGACAATTGAGCAAATTTTTTTTACTAGGGAAATGGGGAAATTCTAGAGATTTTCTCTTCTTTTTTGTGCGCACTTTTTTGCTATAAAAATCGAGGTATTATAGGACTTTTTTGTCCTTGTGCAATCTTTCTTCTAAAACCGAACCATAACATAGGTTCCGCTGAACAGTGAGTAAAAAAACGTCTACCGAAATGTAGTGACCTCTATTGGGCGGCGCATCGTTCATGTTTTCGGGGAATTACCGAGTATATGATTCAATGAATAACCAAACCGTTGTATGCGCCCAATAAATGAAGTTTTGTATTTTTTTAATGAAAATTGTATATAATTATATGTTTTAGTTTTTATTTCTCTTCTTACCAATTTTTGTTTTACATATTTTTTTAAATTTTAAAGTCTTAGGGGATTCTAGGGAAAAAATTCTTAAAATCTAGGTATTTTTAACTTGGAATAGTTGGCAACACAGGAAAGTAGTCGATGACCCGTCCGATTAAGTTAATACAAAAAAGAGACGGTAATCAAAAATGAGAGATAGAGAGAGTATTAAGGGCCGTATTGTAGGTTTCTTGGTTCAACAGACACTTTAAGTTGGTCATGACACGTACGAGGTGCCCAGCGGTGTACGTGGAAGTGTCCGGCTCGGATGTTTCTGTCTTTTACATTTTATTACCAATTTATTTTTTTTTGTTTTGCTTTCTTTGGTTCGGCCGTTCGTATTAACAATCTATTGATTTTTTGACTCCCGTCTGCAAAACTCCCTGCGTATTTTAATTATCATATCTTCACATTAGCAACATGCTGCAGACGCTATACTACGTAGGTTAGCGTCATGTCTGAACGTTATACATGCTAAAGACGTGACCTTCATGAAAAAGCTCAACGATAGACCGCAGAAATTGGATTTAAAAGTATGTGTTGGTATATTTTGTAAAGATACATTAAAAAATATTAATCCGGCCCTGTACCAGCCTGTTTTTTGCTTGGGTAGGGTGGGTGCTGATTTATTTATACCCAAATTATTTTTAACCTAAAAATACGTTTTTAATAATTTAAAGCGTGCTATTGTTTGTAGCCCTAATATCTCAGGATTGGAATTTGGATGTTTTTATTTTTTTGTATAAAAAAACTGAGATTTAATGCGTTAAATACAATCTAAGGATATTATAGCACCATCCTTTAGCTTTTATATGGTAATACCAAAATTTGCAAATTGCAGTTTACAGTGTATTTTTTTAAAAAAAAATATATAAAACGAATTTTTTTTTAGACATTGGTAGAAGTAGCTTTTGGGGCTCCTCATGTGTGCCAAACTTAAAGTAAATTGATTTCCGATATATGTCCGTTTTTATTTTTGCAATATTTTTATAAATCACACTGTACATTTGACAAAAAGATTATAAAAAAAAATTAGCATTGGATATGAGTTGCCCCTGGCCTGTAATACTTACCATTAAAATATTTGCACTTTGTCGTGAATCACCCTGCACCTCTTTTTAAGACAAATAATAGGTACCTTTAATTATTTTTTAAACTAATACGTATATATAGACCTAACGCGATCAAAACAAATCAAAAATTGCCTGTATTTTTGCCTTATTTATGCCATTTTTGGAACGAGGCCCGATTTTATGGTGGAGGCGATGACCAAACAGCTGAGTGTAATCGTTGCTGTGGTCGCAACGTTACATTTTTCCGACATATGCAGTGCAGTCAGCTGTTCTACTATCGCATTCACCATAAAATCGGGACACATTCGAAACATGGCATAAACCGCACGATACACCTAACACAGTATGCCAGCGCGCAGGGTCTTGCTATCTCTCTCGTACAATTTGACGTTACGATGGACTCATAATTTGAAATCTTCAATATCAAGTGTATGCTTTATTATATGATCTTTTACACATATTTTTATTGAATTTATATTATACATTTATTATATTAGAATGATTGGATTTAAAAATATTATTTGAAAGATCAAAGAACCTATCACATATATACAGGATGAATTTCGAGTTCAGACATTTTTTTCAACAGCGCAGCGTGTAAAAATCCATTAGACCAACTTAATATTTCCAGAGTTATCCATACTCAAAAAAAAAAACTAAAATTAATCCAAATTTTTTACTTTTTCTCATCTCTAAATTTTTTTACAAGTGACAGTTTTTAATGTGTTCCAAAAACTCTGGTAAAATCGATGCGTGGTAGTGGTCGTTAAAACACTACCACAGAAAAAGTTTTTTACGTTTTTAAAGTTTGTGCCGACACTGATAGTGACGTAAATAAAATATGTCAATTTTTTCAACTGCATTCAATAGCCTGGTTCTCTACCTAAAAACTGGTGTACTGGAAGTAGCAAGTTAGCTACTCGATTACAACAAAATAGACAAAAACCTGATTTTAGTGAGAAATCGCTAAAATCTGAAACCTCCAATTGTCAACTCCTATATCTCTAAAACCGTGGGTCGGATCAAAAAGAGGTCCATTTAAACGTTGATCAGGGAGAACAGATCTACAACATATCAAACGCTCAGCCCATTCCAACCGAAATCGAGTGGCACCGCTAAGTGAGCGGGGTCCTTTAAAAATTAAGAAAAAAATTAGTTTAAAATATAAACTTTAGATGGTATAGAGTAAAAAATGCAAAAAAGTGAAAATCTAAAAATTCTTTTCGCCCTTTGCGGCAGAGCTTGCGCCCAAATTATGTACAGATCTGGCGAAAAAAAAGTAGGACATGTAAAATATGTATTTGCTTTTTTTAGTATGTCACCCTATACGTTCAGATATTTATTGGTTTGGCCACCATTCGTCAACATTTTAAAATATCTGACAATTATCTGTCGCTTTCTTGCAGTATAGTTCAAACAGAACAGATCTTCAATATATCAAACAAAAAAAAAGTGGTAGAACTGGTGGAGAAGTCGAAAAATCCAACAGTTTTCTGTTGGTAAACTCTCTTTTTTATTTTTATTTATAAATAAAAAATGCCTGAAGTTTCACAATGTACCAAAATTCAAATTATAACTCGACTTACGGAAGATAACTGGTCTATAAGAAGAGCGGCGAACCATTTGGGAGTTAATATAAATACAGTACTACGCTGGACCAAGCGCTGGACCGAAAACAATACCACAAAGAGAAAGGAAGGATAAGGACGAAACAAAATTAGTTCAATGGAGCAAGACGGACGACTCCTTGATCGTTTAAGGCAGAATCCTTTTACTACATGCTGCCGCTGCAAGCATGTTTCCAGGGTCCCGGCGAACTGCTTGTAGTAGGATACAAAATTCAAATCTATCGTGTAAAGTTGCAGCAAAAGAGCCTCTTTTAACGGAAGAGCAGAAACGGCCAATCATCTTTTAGAAGGGAATGATTTTTGGGAGAAAGTAGTCTTTACGGACGAAAAAATAGTCGGAGAATTTTGGTTTATCGTCCACCAAATTCAAGGTATGATCCAGAATACACACACAACATCAAGAGAGCAGGACATTTTTCCGTCAACATGTGGGGATGGAAATTCTTCGTAATATTATGTATCCATCTGTTTCATCATCATCATCTAGCAACAAGATAACTGCCCTGTGCACACGGCGAATGTAGTGAACACTTGGTTTCGAGAGAACAATATTGAAACTCTACCTTGGCCATCCAACAGTCCGGAATTAAATCCCATGGAAAATGTTTGGGGACGGATTGTGAAGATAATTTATCAGCGAAATTGGTTCCCCAGTTGAATGAAGCCATTGAAAGAGCCGTAGATATCATCTCAGAAGAAGAGCAATATTTTCAAAATTTAAATTTTTCAATGCCGACTCGTCTGCAGCTTGTTTTAGACAAGAACGGCGAACCCATTAAGTATTAAAATCATTGTTTTTATTTATTTGCAAATAAAATTCAGTTTTTTTATCGCCGTTTATTGTATTCTTGTTTTTTCTCTGTGGTATTGTTTTTGTTACAGCGCTTTGCCCAGCGTGGTAATGTATTTTTATTAACTCCAAAATGGTTTGCCGGTCTTCTTATAGACCAGTTCTTTTTCGTAACTCAAGTTGAATTTTGCAACTCTATTAGATCCTTACATAGGATTTTAAGGAATTTTTAATAAATTACTCTAAAAAAAATCTCCTTTGATTTATTTACTATTATGGCAAACACAAGTGTCAAATGTATCAAGGTAAATAACGAGAGGTTAATAGCTAACGAATGACTAACAATGTGTGCACTTTAACGCCCGCATTTTAGGGCGTAATAAAGCACTTTAATTTTTGTTTCAATAATTTTTATTAAACGAACGCAACAATAAAATTACCTATAGTAAAAAAAAATATTCAAACTTAAAATTAAAAATAGAGTTCGAGCAATTAGCCATATTTATGGATGATGGAACTGTCGATAGAACTGGCAATGGCAATGCTTCTAAGCGACTTTTGTTTGGTTCTCTTTCAGGTTACTGTGTGTGGAAGATCTGGAATAGTGGTCTCATAACTGCCATAGCAAGATGAAGACGGCTATTGGTTAGTTGTCCCTGACATAATTTTTTTTGCAATTTTTTGTTTGGAACTTCTGGTTTGTTCGATTTACCCCTCCGCTAGTTTCGTCGACTTCCATCCTGCGTGCAGTTTAATATTCTTAATGTTTTCATCAGCTTCGGCGAGCAGGATGGCAGAGGTTCTTTGAAAGCCATGTCCTGTAAATTGTCCAGCATCAGTCAAATTCAAAAATTTGGCTATTTTTTTAGGCATCTCCCCAAAAGTATTTTTACCAACAACTTGCCTGGAGCATTTATTGTTTTATGTGATGGTTGGTTTCAAAGCTTGATATTTTCTGAAGAGCCCAATAAAGCTTGGCAAGGTTTCCTTCCCATCCACTACCATAAACATGCGGTCCACTTTCGTTTTTGTTTGTTTGATGGTAACTAAAAGGGACTCTTCAAGGTCCTGAATGTCATCTACCTCTAGGTGGCATAGTTAATCGCGCCTGGTCGCTCCACATATTCCAAAAAGTAAGGCGACTTTTACAAAGGGCTAATTTTAAAACCAAAGGTGAAACTCCAGATTAAACCATAGTTTAAACTTCAGTTTAATCTTTGGATTAATCCATCGGTAAACAAGTTGCTCAATTTTATAAGTCGGAGTTAAACCACGGCCATGAAGAAAGACTACATTTTCTTTATATATATAGGGTTGATTATTTTAACCAAAATGGCACCAACTAGAGCCAAACTTGATAAAAATCAGTCAAGTAGTTTTTGAGACATCAGCATTGGTTACAGACAGATATACAGCCAGACGACACAACAAAAATGTTAAGATTTGTCAAAAAGATATACAGTATATATATATACGTGTGAGCTCGATGTGAGAATAAAACTTGCTGGTCTGTGGGATATGTTCCAAGTCTTGTCGAATTGTCTTGTGCACAATTTCGCATATCTCTTTAGATAATTCAAACCTCTTTTTAAAATCTACATATCGTCGGACTCCTCCAAAGGATTTGTTCTAGGACAAATAATATTTGGTCTTCGTGCTTCGACAATGTCAATAATTTCGTCATTCTTCATCCAGTTGATCAAAAATAAATTTTAAGTCATTGATCATAGCGATTTCACTAAATACTTACAGTCTTTTTACCAAAAACAAATTTTTAATAAATTTTTTGAGGTTAGAATCTTGCGGTAACTATTAAACTGAAGTTTAACAAACACCCAGACCGCCGGTAACGGTTAAACCGAAGTTTGTTGGTAAATTGCACCTATAAAACGTAAGAAAGTCGACATCTATGGTTTAAACTGAGGTTTGACGTTTAACTATGAGTTGTAAAATTGCGCATAATAAAAATACTTCGTCAGGAGCATTTATTAAAAATCTTTCGATTTCTTCTTTATTAAAATTTTTGATTTTTTCAGCTTATACGCTTCATTAATGCTATAAGTTTTGGGTACTTACCACACACCTAAAAACCATAGACCCTGAATCCCATTCATAAATTCTTATTTGTTTTGCCCCCAAGCTAGTCTGTGTGCCAAAAAAGGACAGAATGATTTTCAGAACGTTGCTCGGCAACACTGCGATGAAACATGTATATTTTTGTAGTCGTATGTCCTAGATACATCCATTTGTTTTACATACTCTACCTAGCGGCGAAAAATTAATAAATATGTAAAAAAATGGGTTAATTTCACAAAAGCAGTAATTTGTAGTTTTCACAACTAGCGGTTAAAAGAGATATTCAGTTAAAGCTTTTAGAATTAAAATATTTTACTATACTTAACAATTTCGTTTTACCCATTGTTATTTTACATAGGTGAGGTACACAGAACTTAAAATCCTTAGGTCTGTGGTCAGGTACCTGCTTTTTTAAATTTAGAACTAAAATACCAAAATACCTGAATAAACAGACAATAAAACATAATAATATTTTGATATATTATTTTTGCCTTTGTTAAGAAATTATAGCCTTGAGCACACCTGCACAAAGGGTATATAAACAGGGTGCTGGTCCTAACAACAAAGCATATTAAAAAAAACAGCGTAATTATGCAGTATACGGTTTTTTGCAATTTTTGATTTTTTATGAAAAATTCTTTACTAGGACCACAAATCCGCCGGCGCCGGTTGTTTTTTTTTATTTTTTTTTTAATTTTTTTAATTTTTTTTTTACTAAAATAACCCAATCTAACACAGCCCAACTCAACCTAACCCAACCCAACACAAAACAATAAAAAAAATACATTACACCCTGTGCCTCTATAAACAATTTTTCATAAAAAATCAAAATGGTAGAAAATCGTATACTGCATAATTACTAAAAACGGTAATACCAATAATTGAAAATAGGTAAAGGACGACACTGACCGGTAATTATGACAACAAAACTACAGCTGATTTTGACATTTACCTTTGAAAGGAAATCCCTTTATTTGGGTGTTCTAATCGTTTACACACGATGCACTCCCGCACCATCCTATAGTTTTTAACTTCACAAGTTTATAAAAAACACAAAAACCACACAAAAGGTTTCGAAATCAGAAATATTTGGACACGGTCGGTATGCAACGCTGCAAAACATATATAATGAATGCAAACCACCAGGTAGTGCGCAGAAGACGGCAAGGTATTGCGACTTGCCAGTTCTTGTTTAGGGATCGTTGGAAGTATTGGAAAAAATATGGGCTTTTTATATTTTTATGTGCTTTTTTAAACTTTTGTTTTGTAATTATAGTTTTTAAATAAATAAACATTGTTTTCATGATATTTTTGAATATAGCTGCTTATAGTGGTAAAAAAGCAACAAGATTTTCATGAAATTTCAGAACCAACAAGTTGGCATCAAGGCTTCATCCTACTATGCTTTCATAATTTGGGGAACACGAGCTTATATACTACATATATGTAATCATTTTCACATGGCATACTGAGGCAAAGATATTGTATAAAGTGCGAGTTAGGATGACTACAAATATTTTTTTAAATTTATATAAAGAGAAAGAAAACGCCTAATTCCGGCGATACGTTTTGCGAGATACATTGTTATTGTAGGAGCCAGGGTATTAGCATAGCATTCAGAGTCTAATGCTGTAGGTCTGTGGTACTTACTAATATCAACATTATGATTTAGATTAATGGTGATCTTCAACATGCTATAATAACTCCATAGGGAAGACGGCTTGTGTTGTTTCACCTTTTCGTTGAAGCAACGAGGATATAAACTTATATCCTCGTTGGTTGAAGTATGCAAGTAAGGCGTCTTCTTTTACGATGAGGTTGCTTTCCGGAATGTTTTTACCAGTACACCATTTGACCGGCAAAAGATTCGTCTTCGCCTCTTCAGCGGCCTCCAGTATATCTCTGGGGATTACTTTTTCTTCAAATTCCATAATATTTTAAAAGAAAAACGGTAGAAATAGCGACTAAAATGCAACATTATTTGTAATGATGATTTTGTTGATATGGTTGCTAATGACAAGCAACTGTTTGTGTCTCAGATTGCTTGATTGAGATAACCATACAACAGGTCACTTTCGAATACTTAACTAGTTGTCAACTGGCGATTTATCTATTGTCAAAATATTAGAGAGATTTTGACACCAAAAAAAAAATATTTTAAGCGTGTAAAAGCACTCTCCTGGCCGCTCGTGTTTTTATTTCCACGCCGCGAGCGTTAAACGCCTCCTTTATGACCTGGATACATAAATAGCTATTATAGCCACTCACTGCGCACTTTGTGTCGCTGCATCTAAAATTTTCGCTGCCCTAGCAAATTAGCTACTCGATCTTTACCTATGTCTAGAGGCCCTGTATAGTCCAATTTTTTGATGAGCGGACTGACGTCATTTTTTCCTCTGGAAACGTATTTCTTTGTTGTCAACAGTTCGCATGTCAAATAATTTGCTGTTGTCAATTTGAAGTAACAGTTGAAACAATCAATGATATGATATATTTTTACATATTTATTGTCGCTGTCTAAAACCATGTATCAAATAGAGATCCAGAAAAATGACGTCAGTACGCTCATCAAAAAATTGGACTATATACGATTTTTGACAGTTATTGTTTTAGTATACGTGGGCAACTCATATTTTTCTCTTTTTAGTTTTTTTCATATTTGTATGTAAAACGGATTTTATGATCTTGTTTTGTTGCTTTTTTTTCTTACAATAAAACACGGAAACATAATGTGTTATTTATTAACAATATACGTGCTAAATGCGTATGTTTGTACCTAATGCTTGTAGCTCACTTACGTCGCAAATTCGCCTATTTTGATTAATTTTCCTAAAACAATACAAATTCGTCGAGGCACGTGTTTTTACAGTTTTTGATACAGCCAAATTCCATTTTTAAACCGGACGTTTCTTAATCAAAAATGTGAACGTGACAAAATTATTTATTGTCAGTGATTACCAACTATGATTGCCAACACACAATTTGGTTTTAAAAATTTCCCTAACAACTGTCAAATCCAGTTGCTCACCTCTGGTAAAACAATAACTCTCAAAAATCGTATACAGGGCCTCTGCCTATGCCTACAGCTCCAGCGAATTGAAGGCACGTTGCCGAAATATTTTCTCAGTGTAGGTATATCTCGGAATTTTAAGTAATTTTTAATGACAAAATTAAATATTGTTTTCGAGAATTCCATTCAAATGTAAAAACTGACTTAGCCATATACCGGCTGTTATATTTATAACATTTTATTTTCTACTCTTGGGCTATTATAGCCCCCCTCTGCTTAGGAAAGAGATTCGACCAAAAGTGACTATGCCAGAATTTGGTACTAATTATTTACTAATTTCGGCCCCTTTTAAAAAATTGCCTACTCTCAAGATAACTTTTTTTTTGTTTTTATGGAGGGTGCGCCTTGATATCAAGTTACACACGCGATATCCAGACTCTGTATATTAAACAATGTTGTAACGGCAGCGGCGACGTGAGGGTTTTCAGTTAGGGGGGGACCAGAAAAATATCTAGGTTGTACCTCTCTTTATATTATTACTTTGGTACCCCATTTAAATTGATTTGCTTGTAAAAGGCAATGTGTGGTAATATTGAGGTAAAAAAAAGGCAGAGAGGTAGGTAATAAACATTAACTTTAAATATATCGAACAAAAATCTGATAGGTAGGTGTTTTTTTTAAAATATTTTTAGTCAAAAACATCAACGTATATAAAATTATAACCAAGTAGCAGTGGCGGTCGCAGCTTTCCCAAAAAGGGGGGGCGTGAAGTCAAAATTTTGTAAAAGCAAAGAAAAGTGCTGTTATGCAAAAATTCTAAAATTAATGTAACTTTCGATCCAATAGGTCGCCGCAGGCAAATTTTTTTTTTTTAAACTGTCAAAAATTTTACTGTGGAGGGGGGGGACAATTGCCACTGAAGTAAGCGTTATTGGTTTAAATAACGAGCGCAAGCGAGGTATTTCAAAACGCGAGTAACAAAACACAGTTTCACCGCGAGTTGTTAAAACTATTGTTTTTTTAATACCTTTAAATACTTTTAAAAATCTCGAACGAAGAGCACTTCTCGCAACACACCATCTTTACACTATAAATCAAGGCGGTTGGTAAATGAAATAACATTGTTGCTACATTTTAGCTTTGACAGTTTGATATTTTGACGATGTTCTTAAATGATAATGTCGTAAATACTTGGTGAAAGCTGGCGGAAATAGCTTAATTTTTAGGCGAGAATAATTAGGTTTTTTCGGTATTACTATTTTCCGCTATTTCTCTTTAATTTCGGATAAAAAACGGACAGAAATCTTTTTTTGCACCCGTAATTAAAAAAAAAGTTTTTTTGCATGGGTAACCAAAAAAGCCATTCTTTCATTATCTGCAGACAGTTACGAAAATCATGTTTTTGATGAAGGTAAAAAAAAAACATATTTTTCAACTCTTTCCTAAATATGAGCTTGGACTCCTCATTAATTTTAGTTGCCGAAGAGTCTCTTTTACCAAAATATTTGCCTGCGCATAGTCCATTTCTATCCATTAACTGTAAATACAAATATGTATAAAGAAGATATTATGCTGAGAATATATAAAAATAAACTCTGTGTGCTATAAATGTTTTGGTTATGGAATATGTGTAGCAATCCTTTGGCCTCCAACCCTCTTTCAGTACTGCGAGAAGACACCAAATATAAGGTTACATTCAAAGATTCAAATGTGTATTTTAACCTGCTACACATTTTGTATTGAATTGACCATAACGTCTGTTGAAGCCGTTTTTGCAAAACAGACAAATTTTTATTTTTACGATTTAGACGTTTTAAATGCGAACCCTATATGTACGTGTGTACCTCTGTACGTACGTGTGTACCTATTTTTATTTAATGAGTTTTATTTTATTAGAGAATTTCATAAATTAAACTTTAATATAAATAAATTAAATTAATATATTGCACTTTTTTGCGTTGACACTGTGTATTGAGAGTTCAATTTAGTTTGTGTTTAAATATCAGCCGCCATATTGAAATTGGTCCGGAGAATTTGAAATTTTACCTAGATTATTAAAACTTGCCATTTCATTGTTGAAATCTTTATTTTAACAAATGAATGAAATTTTTCTTGGTAAAAAGGCTTTTAATTTTCTAAAATTGTACCGCCCTTTAAATTAATCGCCGCGCGTCGCAACTTAAATAACACCCTGTATAATACAACCAATTTTAGAAAAAGTTTATGCTTTAAGTTTCAAGGGCAAAAAACTTATGAGAATGAATGAATCCTAGTAGATAGGCTAATTATATGTCGGAGACTCTACCATTTTTTGATTGCGCAAAAATATAATTTTATGAACAGATGAAACACAGGTACCGTTGTACAACACATCTGCTGTTATAAGTTAGTGTAAAAATGGAATCGACGCAGTTCAAACACCTCGCGGAAATTCCCGAACATTTATTAGGCGCGGGAAAAAAAATAGTCGGTTACAATGTGGACAATCTCACAGCCCCGGGCGAAAATTTCTGGAGTGCCATGTTAAAGTTGGACCTCGAAACGGTTAGTACCAGATTCGGGTGGGCCATAAAAAACCGGACAAAATGTTTTCCGTTATAACTTTTAAACCATACCACCGATTTTAATGCAGCAAACTGTTCTTTGCAGCGAATTGAGCAAGATATTGATTAGAAATTTTTTTTTCCCCATCTTAAAATCTAAGTAAAAAACTTTACCCTTCAAAGAGCCTCGTTTATTCTTATCTTACGGAAATTTGTTGGATATTTTTATGAAGTCGTATACAAGCTTTGTTTCTGCCACGCAGAAAGAGGTGCGAATCATCAAAATCGGTTGAGTGGTTCCCAAGAAAAATTTTCAATCAGTGTTTTACGGATTATGCGATTGCCGTCTCAATTCTGTCTGCATACATTTTCTCATAAATTTATTATTATTAAACCGATTTTGATGAAATAAAAAGTCTCATGGTGAAATTAGATTGTTCTTTAACTACTGCTATTGAAATTTGTCGCCATCTTGAAATCCAAGATGACGGACAAAATCAAACTTGTCCCTTTAAAGAGGCTCAATGTTAAAGTTGGACCTCGAAACGGTTAGTACTAGATTCGGGATCCGGGTGGGCCATAAAAAACCGGACAAAATGTTTTCCGTTATAACTTTTAAACCATACCACCGATTTTAATGCAGCAAACTGTTCTTTGCAGTGAATTGAGCAAGATATTGATTAGAATTTTTTTTTCCCCATCTTAAAATCTAAGTAAAAAACTTTACCCTTCAAAGAGCCTCGTTTATTCTTATCTTACGGAAATTTGTTGGATATTTTTTCGAAGTCGTATACAAGCTTTGTTTCTGCCACGCAGAAAGAGGTGCGAATCATCAAAATCGGTTGAGTGGTTCCCAAAAAAAAATTAAAAATTTTCAATCAGTGTTTTACGGATTATGCGATTGCCGTCTCAATTCTGTCTGCATACATTTTCTCATAAATTTATTATTATTAAACCGATTTTGATGAAATAAAAAGCCTCATGGTGAAATTAGATTGTTCTTTAACTACTGCTATTGAAATTTGTCGCCATCTTGAAATCCAAGATGACGGACAAAATCAAACTTGTCCCTTTAAAGAGGCTCGTTTTTTTATATGTTCTGTAAACTTTTAAATATTTTTTTAATTTGTACAATAGTCCTACTTTCGCCTCTTACATCGAGGTATAAATCATCAATATCGGTTTGGTGGTTCTCCAAAAATTAATTTTTGTTTCCATCACTGTTTTCCAGATTATACCATTGCCTTCTCAAATTGATACGCAACCGATTTCAATAAAATAAAAAGCATCATGGCGAAGATGAAAAACTCTTAAAAGATCACTATCGAAATTTGTCGCCATTTTGAAACCCAAGATGGCGGACACAATTAAATGTATCTCTTCAAAGAAGCTCGTTTATTCTTAGGTTTCGAGAACCTAAAAATGCCCTTTCTCTAAAGCTAGTTACGAATCATTGAAATCGGTTTAGTGGTTCTCAAAAAATTAATTTTTGTTTCCTCATAAACTCATTATTACTGAACTGATTTTGATAAAAAACATCATGGTAAGAATCGATTGCTCTTTAAAGATCGCCATTGAAATTTGATTTTGTCCGCAATCTTGGGTTTACAAATTACGACAAATTTCAATAGTGGTCTTTAAAGTTTAGTCGATCTTTCACAATGCTTTTTATTAAATTAAAATCGGTTCAGTAATTATGAATTTATGAGGAAATTAATGCAGACGCAATCGTATAATCTGGAAAACAGTGATGGAAACAAAAATTAATTTTTTAAGAACCACTAAACCGGTTTTAATAATTTATACCTCGTTGTGCGTGGCGAAAGCATAACTTTTCTACGAATAAAAAAAAATTAAAAAGTTTTGAGAAAATATGAATAAACGAACCTCTTTGATGGGTCAAGTTTGATTCTGTCCGCCATCTTGGATTTCAAGATTGCGACAAATTTCAATAGCAGTGGTTAAAAAACAATCGATTTTTGCCATAATGCCTTTTACTTTATTGAAATCGGTTTTCTAATAATGAATTTATGAGAAAATGTATGCAGACAGAATTGACACGGCAATCGCATAATCCGTAAAACACTGATTGAATTTTTTTAATTTTTTTGGAAACCACTAAACCGATTTTAATGATTCATACCTGGTTCTGCGAGGCAGAAAGAGAGCTTTTTTACGAATTCATAAAAAAGTCCAAAAATTTTCCGTAACATCAGAATAAACGTGGCTCTTTGAAGAGTAAAGTTTGTTTCTTTCCGCCATCTTAGATTTTAAGATGGCGGACAAAAAATATTATTACTCAAAGTCTTGCTCAATTGCCTGCAAAGAGCAGCTCGTTGACAGAGGCGTTTTCTAGTATATTTAGAGTACGATTTTCAAAAAAACTTGAGGGCTAAGTTTCACCACCAGAATTTAATTGGGTAAAGTGGGTCAAGTTATACCTTTAAACGTCTTTCAAATGCCTTTACAAAAGTGTTAAAATTTTAAAAATCTAGCGCGTAGTTCTTAAGAGATTGACTTTTGAAGATGCATAAACTAATGCAAAATTCGTTAATTACTTTAGGGGTTAAATAGGGAGTAAAGTAAAACTTTTAATCCCTAAGAAATTAAAACTAGATTTAATCCCTCAGCCTGGGGATTAGAAGTAAATTTAATCCCTCAGGGATTAAAACAAAATTAATTGAATTAAATTTATCGCAAGTAGAAATAACGTAATTTTAACAATAATCTTTTCCTAAAGTGCATAAAATAGTATATAAACCTCGGGACTAAAGCGTCTTGTATTCCCTTAGCGAATTTTACAAAACTTTCGCTGCAGGATTAAAAGTAGCACTTTAGTCTCTTGGTTTATAATACACTATTTTTTTGACGAAATTTAAATTTTATTTTTGAGAAATTCCGGCACAAGTCGACTTTGTTTTCGTTAATACTTAGTGCATTTTAAATTGTTTAATTTTTTCATCTAGGATACATTCCTTTCTACGAGGAGGAAAATTTACCTGTACCATTTGAGTCTACTGTGAAAGTGAATATCTCGGAAACGAATGGCCAGATTTTTTAAATTTTGACAATATTGTGAAGACATTTAGAAGACCTTTAAAATAAGGTATCACTTTTCCTACTTAAATTCCGGTGGTAAAATAGATCCCTCCAAAGAGGTGTGGCATGTCCTACACGAACATTCCGATATAGCCAAAAAGCCCTTAAATAACAAATTGACGTGTTCAGAAACTCCTCTGTTTACTTTTCGTTGGGTGACCCTGTATATCGTAAACAATCAATAACCCTCCCCCCCCAATTATTTTATGTAGAAAGGAAATGAAAATATCTCGAAAACTGTAGATTTGAAATATTTGAACCTAGTAAATTTTTGGGTATTTACGAAAACTAAAACCGCGTATCAATAGCTGCTTTACTTCTAAAGTTTTGATTTTTTTAAATATATTTTAACGTTTTTTCAAATAACTCGGAAACTAAAGCTCCCACGACTTTGGACTTAATAACTAAATTTGTATTCCATATTCATGGAAGCGTTAATCTGAAAACCGTATGTCGCTACTTGCTTTTGTTGCAAAGTTACAATTTTTTAAAATATTTTATCCTCTTTTTCCCCCATTCAATCCCCCACCAGCCTACTAGAAGATTTGTGTACCACATTTCGTTAAAATCGATTAAGGCGTTCTTGAGTTATCGTGTATACGGACAGACAACAGATCTACAGACAACTTTTTTTTTTTCGTCGATTAAGGTGTTTTGGAATCTTAGTAACTCACTTTTGATAAAATTAAGAAAAGTCAAAATTCCACGATTTTTATAGTCCCCCATACCATATTGGTGTGGAGGATTGAAAAAGATCATAACGTCCGAACAACTTTCGGAAACAGTAATCAATTTTTCTTACTTATACGCCACTAGTAGAGTGGTAAACCCTGACCAAAAATCAACCTGACCTCATTCTTGCCAAGGGTTCGGCACACCCACGGCCCTGATTTGCATTATTTTCTTTGTTTTTCAAGTTATTATTGTTACACATTTTGCGACACTTGGGCCATTATAGTATCACATCACACGGAGATTCTTGAAATCTGACCTAGAGAATACTCCCCAAAATTTGGGTGAAAGTAAAAATGCACATGCGTTCCCAGCAAACACAGTTCTCTCGGACCTTCGTCGGCCCGATGTCGATTGCCGAATTTGCCGTCATCAGCATGACGTCGATTTACGACATCGGACCAGCAGTATTTTTTTCCGTTTTGCGATGTAGGCCCAATGTATGTTTGCCGACGAAACGTTAGACTGTAGCCCGCCGTCGAACCAATGCTAAATTTTACTTTTTGCTGACATCGGCATACCGTCGCCGTACGACAAAGGTCCGATAATAAGGCCCCACATCGGCCTCTCAAAGCAGGCCGACGTCGTTGATTGACGAAGGTCCGTCGGTGGTTGCTTGACCCAATCCGCCATTGGCAAACTACAAAGTTTCGATAAGGCGGGTGCTTAACCAGTCGGGGTGGTTTAAGTGGCAGAAGATTCTTGTAGAGAAGTACTACATCTTGTCCAGTCCGCATTCTAGTTTTGAAATATCTTTGCTCATTATATACATAATATTATCTTCCACTGTACAGGGAACGTAGTGACATTAGCGCCATCTCTACATACTAGGAGAAAACTATTAAGCAGTTTAAAAATTTTAATGTGACGTACCATCGTCTGCTGCCGGTCATCGACCAATCGAACAAAAATCTGATCAGGCCATCGTCGGTTCTAAAGCGTGCGTTTGGCATAAAGTCGATTATAGTATATCGGACCATCGTCAGTTCCAATTGGACCGTAGTCGGCCCTAAAGCAGATAAAGTGGGCGTCGGCATAAAGTCGACTATAGTAAATCGGGACATCGTCAGTTGCCGATCTTCGACCGATTAAGCAAAGTTCCAATCGGACCATCGTCAGTCCTAAAGTAATGTCGGCATAAAGTCGTCTGTAGTAATGTGGACCTCCGTCAGTTTTCGATTATTGACCGAAAACTGAAAATCGCAACCTGTCCAACATCGGACCAGCGTGTAATCGCCGATGCCGACACACTGCCGACGTTGTCGACATTGGCCCGATTCAATGCCGATGATTTGTGTTTGCTGGGTTCTCACCTGTTTTAGAGATCTCGGTTGGTCCGGACCTGTATTCTTGACACCCGAGCTCGTGAGTGTGAACAAGTTTCTCACTTCTCACCTGCTTTGAAAAATGCAAAAAGTGACAGAGGCAAATACTCACCGGTGACTACTCACCTCACAGGCCGTCAAGAATACGGGCACAGGCGAGATTCGAGTACTCCCTTCTCACACTTTTAAGAATCCCCGCACTGTTAATATTTTTAATTCGCTTTTTTTTAACCAAACTTGATGTTAAAAAACCAATAAAAATATTTTCAATGAGGTGACCTTCCCTCACCCGAAGGGAGTTAATTGCCCACCCTGCCAAAAAAACTTCATAAAAGATCATAGCAAATAATAGATAAAATATCATAAGTTTTCATAATCTATGCTCATATAAACTTATTATATTTTATAACTTTTGACTAGTGAAAGTGCAAACAGAAATCCCTCATAGGAGTTCATCATATATTATCAGCCAGTTGGCTTATAAAAGATTACAATATTTTATGGTTTTTAATATGACAATTCCTCATAAAGATTTAAAAGATTTTATAAGATCTACCTGTAACATTCTAAAATAAAAAATGACGGCACAACTTTAGCAGTTGTAGTAGTAGTAATAGTAGTTGAAGTAAAGCAATAGAGATTAATATACAGTCAAACTAAACTATAACCCAACCTAAACTATAAACTACGATGACCTAACCCACTATAATACAATAACACTCCTTGTGCTTGCACAATATCTACATATCTAATAGAAAATTGTTCTCGTATAACTACTTATTTATCGCCGTGGGAGAGATGTTACGTTGATACATTATATATATATATATATAAGTTTCTACCCCATATATACAGCCACGGTTCGTACACGTATACGTAATGGTACGTCTTTCCTAGTAGTGGATGTGGATTTTATTTCCCATGTAAGACCAAAATTGGACATAAAATGATCGTAGGTACGTACACTTTGGTACGTACTATGTACGTACATTTTTGTACGTACATAGTACGTCCCTAATTGGTCCCGGGACGTACCGACGTAAAATGGACTTAAAATTTATGTCCCTTGGACGAAGAGTCCTGCATGGGATCATGAGTTAAAAAATATTTTTTTTGTAGAAGTAAGTAAGTATACTAAAGTATAGCTTTTTTAATTAGTTTTCAGGTGTTCGAAAAAACTGATAAAAATCAGGTTTGTTTTTTATGAGATTTAATAAGGTTTTTTTGGCAGGGTGGACACTATAAAATGTTGTAAATTTGTCTGACTATAAAATCTATAAATTCTATGGGTTGCTCTGATCATAAAATATCCCAAAATCTCATGAAAAAACTTTTTTTACAAACTCTTAAAAAATTATAAAAAAACAAGGTTATAATCATAGAAATCGGTAAAATGTTATGGTTTAAGTAACTCATAAAAACATCGGTTTATATTATTTTTATAAAAGAAAAAGAATGTATTTATAGAAACCCATAAAAGTTGATGTGACAATTGATTATATAATCTCTTAGAAAATGGTGCTTTTATAAAACCATAAAATATGTTAAAACAAATATCTGCACTCATAAAATTATATAAACATTTATAGGTCTCTCTGATTATAGGATCAGATAAAAAACACACATACCACATAAATTCTTACCAAAAGCAAAGACATACCTCATAAATTATTACAATCTTTTATAATCCGAAAATTTTGCCTTACAAAAGCTTATAAAGCTTATAAAAACTGATAAAAATCAGGTGTGTTTTTTATGAGGTTTAATGCGGTTTTTTTGGCAGGGAACCTTTAGGGGGGTGTGTGCCGGACCTTACAATTTTAAGTATCCATTTCGTATCGACGAGGATGGAAAAACGCACACCTTACCAAAAAATGGTGATTGTAAACAGGAAATCTTATTCTAGGTGGACGGCAATGGCAAAAAAGAAGTGACACACACCGTTGCCAAATGTTTGCCGGCATTCACAAAGCCATTTCAGAGGGAAATAGCCCTTTTTGCTATGAAAAACGAGATCGGATTTTATGACGAAGTGATACCGCTGTTTAAAAAGCTGCGCAACGATTATGAGCTCGAAGAGGTTGATTTTTTCACCAAGGTTTACATTGGGAAAGTGGTCGAAGAAACGGCAACAAGCAGAGAGAGCTTACTGATTTTGGAAAATTTGATAATGGAAGGTAATAAGATTTAAAAAAAAAAAACAAAAAATAACTAGCTTTCCTTCAAAAAACGTAATGTTAACGGCAGCCGCGGGTTTCGCACTTGTGGTGCTCATCAGTACGGTGCTATACTAATTTGAAGAAAAATTAACAGATATAATTATCTTTACGGATATCCCACTCAGTAAACACAAAAAGAACATTCAAGAACATTAATATTCCAGGAATATTCGTATTAGATGATAGAAATGTGATATAAATCGATTACTATATGATAAGGATAATAATATTTTTCTTCCTGTAATATGCTAAAAACATTCTGTATATAAAAACGGTAATGTAGGAGTATCACTTAATAATAGAAACATTTAAGAGTGTTCTTGTCAAAGGATTATAAAATTTTATCTGAAGAAGGTTCTTAGCATGTTACCCAAGTAACAATTTTTGGTGGCACTGGTCGCAATAACTAATAAATACATACATTTCAACGTTTCAAATAACGTCTGAATTTACCCAACTAGCAATTTGTCGACGACTCAACGTTGTGCACCGCGTGCCAACGTTGCGTCGCAACGTTTACTTTTACTCAAACACCACACCGGTTTTGCACCAATTTGGTGGATGATTTTTAGGTTGAGTCAACGTCCCGATCGCGACTACAGTTGAAGTAATAGTTCAATGGGTTTTGGAGTAGAATTATTTGTTCAAAATATTTCTAACACCATAATATTATTAAAATAAAATGATATTCTATGTCATATATCATGTTTTGCATCATCAAAACATGCGAACCAATGCCAAACTATATAAACAGACGGTAGTTTACTGTCAAATGTGCAGGTCGTAGCTTTAAAAAACAAGCGCGCTCTCGATTAAGATGATTTTATGAAATAAAAAAAAAATCATGATCTAAAAATCGCTTCGAAATATCTCTGAAGGTGTTGCTTAGGATTCCTAAGAACAAAATACGAAATTTTACATGCAAAAAGATCGTAGTTTATTGTAGAAAAAAGTAAAAAAATTATTTTTAATGTATGTTTACATATGAGCATACTATGGTTTTTACAATCAATCATGGCGCCACTTATTAGTTTCTATGACAACCAAAGGAGTCCCGTATCTCCGCTTTAACTACTTAACTTTGTTTGGAACTGATTGCCTAACTTAAAAGACGCGAACACGCCTCAATTATTACCCAATCGAAATTGCTCCACAGTTTGGCTTTCTGCTGCTCACTTAATTTCCGTCCTTGTTGTTTACACAGGACCTTCCTTTTTCTTTTCCGCCACACAGAAGATGACACATTTTGATCCAGTATATCAGCTAATGCTAGCTAAAGCCTTCTGTGACGATAAAATATCGAAGAAGATTTATACAATTTGTTCCTTTTCATAGCGCAAAATGTTGAAACAAAACTAATAGAAACTTTACAAAACACTTTTGACGTTTGTATGACAGACAGCAGTGCTCCAAAATTAGTTTGTTGCAAACAACAGAAAGCTTGGTTAGATGAAAACAGGCACGCCCGCGTCTTCAACAAACTGGCCAGAAAACGTGGGGCAAATTGATCAATTTTCGGTTTAGCACACACCGATTTGTAGTCGGCGCCTTCACAACTAAGGAATTACTGTTAGTAAAATAGACGGTCATAAATAGTTGTGATGGCGACTGAAGTTGTGATAAACGTTTAGGCGTCGTGTAATAGTCGAAGTTGTCGACCGTCGCCATGACAACTATTCTTTATCCGTAAAACAACGTTTAAAATTAGTGCAATTCTAATTTTTACAACTTTCACAACTAAAAATTGCTAGTTGGGTAGAACACAGGAACGTTGTGCTTAACAAGTTGCTTATCGAGAATGCTATAACGTTGTAAGAACATTCTTTTTATACCGCAAAATGTAGTTAATTTTATCAACGTTCTATTGGCCGGAACAACGTTCCTTTATCTCCGTAAATTGCAACGCTTTTTGGCCGGTAATGCAACGTAGGGATATTTGTGCAATTTTTTTGCTTTGAACCAATTTTTTCAACAATGTAAATTTCGAAATTAACTCTGTGTTTCGGACTTCCATTGTCTATATTTTTATTTATACACGACGTTTCGATCAGTACAATCTCTTATCGTCTTCAGGTGCAAACTACAATCTATTCCTCAGGCTACGTACTTATATACTATGGAAAATCACTCAACCGTGAAGTTTAAGAAGTTGGCTCCGCCCAAGGAGAGGCTTCCAAATATTTGAAATTTCAACACTTAGTTTGCTGAAAACACCCTGATTCTGCCCAATAAAGTCAGCTTTAAGGAATTTTCGTTTCTTCCAGTGTGACTCCTTGTGCAAAACCTTTGCTTCTGTCCACTTCATTCGGTGTTGTTTTGACCATGCGTTCGGCGATTCCTGATTTCGTTGTTTCACCTCTTTGGGTATTCGTCTGATGTTCTTTAAGCCTAACAGATAGTGGTCTTTTTGTTTCACCTATGTATGATTCACCACACTCACAAGGAACTTGGTAAATGCATTCCTTATTTTGTTTGTTCTCCGGTTTTGTTTTGCTAAGAAGGCTTCGAATTGTATTGTTAGATTTAAAAGCTGTTTTAATATTAAAGTTGTTCGCTACTCTTCGAATTTTCTCTGATACTCCTTTAATGTATGAAATTGTAAGGAATGCATTTGCCTGGTTTTGGTCTTGTAATATCTGTCCTGTTTGCTGAAATTTAGAAATAGTATCTGTTATAAGTATAAGGCGTAAACCCACTCACACAGGACAATATTTAAGTCATTCTGCTTCAACCAAACGAGGCATAATAAGAATTTTGTATAATAGAGCCATTCAAATTTGTAACAATTCTCATGACGTCGAAATCGAAATAAAAAACATTAAGAAGGATCTGCAGCAGAATGGTTACAGCCTTAAACTTATAACAGATAATATTTTTAAATTTCAGCAAACAGGACAGATATTAGAAGACCAAAACCAGGCAAATGCATTCCTTACAATTCCATACATTAAAGGAGTATCAGAGAAAATTCGAAGAGTAGCGAACAACTTTAATATTAAAACAGCTTTTAAATCTAATAATAAAATTCGAAGCCTTCTTAGTAAAACAAAACCGGAGAATAAGGAATGCATTTACCAAGTTCCTTGTGAGTATGGTGAATCATACATAGGTGAAACAAAAAGACCACTATCTGTTAGGCTTAAAGAACATCAGACAAATACCCAAAGAGGTAAAACAACGAGTTAATTTCAAATTCATCATTGTCTCAAACTTCCAAATAGTGTAAATGTCATCAATCTCTAACCTCACTTTTTTAATGTTGTTCATCACTTTCGAGTACTCGGGTATTTTTTAATACTTGAAAAAAGCCATGAAACCAAAAAATAGCGCGAAGCGCCAAATGACAAGACAGACGTGATCTATGTCAAATGTCATTTCTGTCATGCTGATCTTTAACGTTATTTCTTGCCGCTACTTTTCTATTGCCCCTCTATGGATCAGGAATCACTCTTTAGTCGTTTTTTGGTGCCAACATGAATGCAACCGCCAACTAGAAAACCGCCATTTTAAAGTTTTTGGCCTTTTTAGTTTTGAAATGTTGATACTTTTAGCTTTATATTTAACATGGTACCAACTTATATACTTTCTAAACTCATTTAACGACATTCAAAATTTTGGATATATACACGTGTTTTTTCAATGTAAATAATATATATTTGTCAGTAAACTGGAGTGCGTTGAAAAATTCGACAGCGAGGATGCTGCATCAGTTGAAAGTCCATTTTATTATAACATTGCATGTCTATCCTGTTATATAATTATAGGTCATGATTATTTGCGGCTATTATTTAATAAGTTGTATCATGTAATAACGGTCACTATTGAATAATGCAACCACAATAGTGAGATTTTAAATCTGACAAATATTATTTTTTCTCTACAATTTAGTGTGTAAGTTAAGGACTAACAGTTTTAAATTTATTTTAAGTTTGTTTAGATGAATAATGATTATTTTTGCTTTGTCTACAAGATTCTGACATTTTTTATAATCTTATCAGATAATAAAAAGTATATTAATTAATTCATTCATAATTTTATAATCATTTGTACAAGAAAACAACTAATAGTTGAAATGAGTTGTAAATTTGGTAAAAATATTTTCCTTATAAACGACGGTCGCCTTGTTGTTTATAACAACGTAAACACGCAACGTTTAGTTGCTATTGACGACGTTTTACCGTCCGCAAATTGTTACTTGAAAGACCAAAAAAAGTTCTATTTATATTATTAGTACATGAAAAAACCCCTCTGTATTCGATTTATATCACATTTATATCATCTAAAAGGAATATTCATAGAATATTTCTGTATCTACAGGTTCTACTAAAGGATTTTTAGCGAGGGTGAATTAATAAAAAAAGCAAAAAATAGCGAGCTTTTCCTCCAAAAAGGTAATGGCAATTATTTGGCAAAGTATTAAATTTTTTAACCGAGCAAGGCTTAAAACTTATTATCTTAATATTGGTCCCTATAATAACGTTTTTTGTAAATATTTGTTTTTCTGTCTGCCAATTAGAAAATAATTTGATCTCCCTAAAACTGAAAAATTGCTTTTTAGGTTTTAAAAATGAAGATAGATACGTCGGTTTCGATCTGGAAACATCCAAGGCAATTTTACGTCGGCTTGCCATCTTTCACGCTACCTTTATCGGTCTAAAACTCCAAAAACCTGAAGTTTTCGAGCAGAAAGTTAAACCTTACACCAAACGGCCACCGCCTCCACCAAAATTTGGCACGTCTGGAGGTCCAAAAGATGGTCTTGATGAGGCACCAAACTCGCCACCAGCGATGACAAATTTAATGGAAATTCCAAGATTTCAACAGGCGATCCTAGGCGATGCTGAAACAGCAAAATATCTGGATCAACTAATAGAAATTGCCAAAATTGACCCGTTTAATGATAGGGAAATAGTTCACCCAGAACCTTGGTTCGTATGCAGTGTTCCATAAAAAAAACGCCCTTTTTATTGCCTATCCAATATACCTACTTCAAAATTGTATATTGTTAGTATAAAAATTAACAATTTGGAAAAGTCCAAGATGACGGAAAACTTATTTTACCCTTTCCTGAAAACCAAGCGACCCTACATTTTGAAAACTACCCATATAACAATTAAAAATTCCTGTAATGTAATAGTCATATGCTAAAATTAAAACCCCAGTTCCTTGATTGCTCAGTTGGTTAGACTGGTATTCTAGAGGTCCCGGGTTTAAATCCTGATCGAGGAAAAACTTTTTTCTGATTTATTCCCTCACCCTTTGCCCTCTACGCCACAAATCTTTTCTGTAAGTTTATTAGGGCGCTAAATTTTCCCTTCGTTTTGTAAATATGTTTGGCTGATATTATTAGTTGGAAATTTGCCATCTGACACCTCCAATAAAACGCTATATGTCGTGTATCGTTGGTTGATAGATAAGTAGAAATTTCGTACAACTAATAATCGTGAATGCGTACCTCCTTCCCTTTATACCATGTCTACGTTTTTAAAGCCGCAGTAGGCTTCAAAGATCTCCCCACGACTAACAAATGAATCGGACGAAAGGATTTCCGAATAGCCAGTTAAAACACCAGTTCCTCGGTAGCTCAGTTGGTAGAGCATTAGACTGGAATTCTAGAGGTCCCGGGTTCAAATCCTGGTCGAGTAAAAACTTTTTTCCGATTTATTCCTTCACCCTTTGCCCTCTACGCCACAAATCTTTTCTGTAAATTTATTAGGGCGCTAAATTTTCCCTTCATTTTGTAAATATATGTCCCTATACAGACCGCTTCAAGCTACTGCGAACATAGGGGGAATCAAGTCCAATTTACTCTCCGTGTCGTACGACCGAGGTGGATTCGAAGCACGCTGCAGTGTTATCTTTTGGAAATTCATTTTGTTTTTATTATTTTGTTTTATTTCTGCCTTGCTCGAGAAACAGATGGGTAAGTTCTTAATTGAAATAATACATTTTTAAAACTAAAAATGGATGTCTACGAAGTTGCCGAAAAAGTGCAGATGGTCAAATGGTCAAATCGTCATAACCCAACACACGTTCGATATTGGTCGAGGGAAAATTTGCATTTGTATTTTGACGTAAGAACACAGTATCCCCAAAAACTAAATGTTTGGGGGGGGGGGGGTATTGTAGGGGAACACGTAATTGGGCCATTTTTTATTAACGGCAATTGCAATTTGAATGGTCCTAGATACTTGGATCTACTGCAGCAGCACATTATTCCAACTGCTAGGCAGTTGTTAGGTGTAAGATTTGGTGAAACATGGTTTCAACAAGATGGTTGTTCCGCTCACAATGTTGGCCTTGTTAGGGAATATCTTGATAATGTATTTCCTAATCGGGTTATAAGTACACGGGGAACTATTTTATGGCCAGCTCGATCTCCCGATCTTGCTCCTAATGACTTCTATCTGTTTTTGAAGAAGCTTTTCAAATTATCACCCCTAACATGCTTGGAAACGTTGGAAGGGGTTTTTATAGTAGGCTCGGATATTGTCTAGCCGAGCAAGGAGGACTTTTCGAACATTTGCTTTAATTTTTTTTTGACTGGGAGAATCTTTTTGGTTTTTAGAATGTATTATTTTATTTTGAAAACTTGCTTTTATTTTGTTTCTCCGTATTATTTTCATTGTAACACGTCGTCACTGATAAATCTGAGCAGTTGACAATAAAACGCTCTTATTTATCAGTGACAAAAAATAAGAAAATTACGTTATAAAAATTTGCGTATTTATTGACCAAATTCCGGTTTCATTGACTACACTCCACACAGCACCGTGGTTAGAGGCGTACTAAATACCAAAGGAAAGTCATGCAAGTGGTGATCGCAAACCTGAGTATTGGTTGCTTCACTGATAGGCGTGCGGTGTCTCTGCATGTACGTACACTGGCAAATTAGACTTCTTCCGCCCTATGTTCGCAGTAGCTTGAAGCGGTCTGTATATCCTAAGATAAGCAGTGGATATAGGTATATCAATGTATCACCATTATGTTCATGTACTACTTGAGAATAGTTTTTAAAAGATTACCTAAATTACTTTTTGCTTGTCTTATATGTATAATATTACCTACTACATAAGGAATATATTGATTCCAGTGCCATCTACCTACAATAGATCACATTAAACTAAATTATAATTATAAATCATGTAAATCGCGTTCTTTTCACAAGATAGTAATATTTTCAGCTAACACGCCAAAATCCTGACAAAAATATTCTTTTTGGGAATATTTATAAAAATAACTTATCATATCACGTTATCATGGAAACATTATTATCTTATTACCAAAAAAATATATCTATCACAAAATCTTAAAGAATATTCAACAAAAAATAGGTCTGGAATATTCCTGTCATATTCGCAATAGAATATTCCAAAAATCACTTTGAGGGAATATTCCTACAACATGAATATTTCTCCAATGTTATGTGGGCAGTACAATTTTTTTAGAAAGAAGAAAATAGAAAGGTGGTTTGGCTAAACAGACGCCAGTGTAGCTATTTTTGAAATCAGGAAAAAACAATTATCTACCTGAAATGCACAGATCCTATTGATCGACGCCACCGCATTCCTCGAAAATGACACTAATAACATGAATGCTTCAACTTGGGAAACTCAAAGTCATAAAGTCTCAAAATACAAAATTTTTATTCAAAATTTGGTAGGTGACACGTGTTTTGCCTACATAGGCATCTTCAGACCTGCTATATAAAACGTCGAGGTATGAGATTAACATGTAAAGAACATTACAAAAGTTTAAAAAAGTAAAAATAAAAAACATTTAAACAAACGAGACTCGCACTACATTTTACAAAGAAAAAATTTTTTTTTTATTTTTTTTTGTTTTTGTTTGTAAGTCTCGTTTGTTTAAATGTGTTTTATTTTTACTTTTTTAAACTTTTGTAATGTTCTTTAAGTGTTAATCTCTACGTGTCACCTACAAAATTTTAAATAAAAATTTTGTATTTTGAGACTTTATGACTTTGAGTTTCCCAAGTTGAAGCATTTAAAATTCAAGTCTCTTGTGAGAAAATGGACATCCCTTTTCAACTAATAACATGACTTTTGATGAAATTGGTTTCTACTGGTTTTTAGTGAGAGAAATAAAAGATGCCAATTTTTGTTATAATATTGTCATTAGTGTCATTTATGGGAGAAATCAGAGAATTCTTGTACCGTAAATAAGAACCGCGCATTTGTGAGGAATTATTTTCTTTTTCCTGATCTCAAGAATGGATACACTACAAAGCAAAAAATTTCTCGTTGCGAAAATTGATAAAATGTAAAAATTGCCCTCTGGTCGCTTTTTGTTAATTTAAAAATTGGAAAATGTATGTTTTTTAGGTCCACATTGATACACAACGATTTTTGGGTGAACAATATTATGGTGAAGCATGTTGAAGGTGAAGAATGTCAAGTCAAATTTGTAGATTTCCAAATGTGCTCTTATAAACCGTTTGTGTCTGATCTAATGTTCTTTATATTTACCAGTGTACAAAACCACGTACAATTGACTCAATACGACGATTTACTAAGGTAAATTATTCTTTTTAGATTACTTAGTGTTATTTATTTTAAAAAATCTCACATTTTTTGTAGGTATAGAGTGTTATTTTAAATATTTTTAGGGTAATTCCGGGAGAGATGGAACATCTTTTTAAAATATTTTTTTTTTCAAAAAAAATAATTTCTTCAGAAAAAAAATTGACAACTACATATTTTCGAAATCTCAGTGTTTAACTTTTGTTTAGGCTACAGTCAAAAACAAAAAACTGCTATATAGAGTTGAACCATATAGAAACAGATAGACTTTTTTAAAAAGTAAAAAGTTAACTCTTAGAAATAGTTAATAAATGTTAAATATTCTATAAAAATGATGGAGCGGTGAATTTTTTACTGCATCGTTCGCACATATATCATATTTGATGCCACCCAGTCTTTTTTTAAAGTTTTTTCGTAATTCTCTCCACATCCAGCACATTTTCTTCAAACGTTTCAGGCGTATCACTACCATCTCTCAACAACATATTTCCATCAGATTCAGAACTGGTTTATTTGTTTTCTTTACGAGATTTGTTTGGTCTCCTTTTTCCTTCTTTTTTGACATTCTGTTCTTTTCTTTCTGGGTCATTATATTTGCAGATGTTGTCAAAATTTTGGCTAAAGGTCGTGATTTCGGAGGCATGGTAGAAATTGGATTTTCGCTAACTAAGAGAGTCTTAGAATCTGAACAACCAGGCTGATTTTTGTTCACTACCAATGTCATTGGTAAAACTTGTATTGGATTGATCTGCATCGATAGGAAATTGCTCCAACGGCAAGTCTTGTTGCTCATTAAGGGTCTCATCCAAATGATTGGACGGTGGTTTATTCGTTTTGTTAACGTTCTAAAAATTAAATAAGATTTAGTCAAAATTAAATACTTTCTTGGAGTTAATTAAAACTTATGTCTTTAAGATAGAATTGTTGAAAAGCTGAGTTGATCCTGAATTATCAGGCTGTAAATAATGGATGGTGTGGGATGGCAAACACAAAATAATCATTTTTTTAAAGCAAACTCGAGCATTTCACACAGGTTGCAATGAGATGTATGTGAATCAAGAATAAGGAATACTTTTCCCGTGGTTTCCGTGAAGGAAAATGTTCCTTTAACCACTTAAAAAAGATTTCAGTGTTTACGTAACAGATTCTGGAGGCATGTTGAAACTTTATTTGGTTTTTGCATTTTTTCCCCTAAAAATAGAATCGGGGGAAAGAAAACTTCCTTCACTATTGCAACAAGCTATAATGCTAATGGTTTCGCCTTTGTCTCTAGATGTGACAGTCTTGGATCCTTTAGCAGCCATAACCTGGCCTGGTTTGTTGTTTAACTGTAGACCAGTTTCGTCTACATTAAAAATATTGCCAGGCTTATTATACAGGTTGTATTCAGTAAGAATGTTCTCCAATAGCTGAAAATAAATATCCAAAGTTTCTCTACTGAGGGCTGTTGCACGAGCTACAGACACGCCTTCAACCATTCTTATACTTAAGTCAGGATGACGAAAAAGATGCAACCAGTCGTGTCCTGCTAGCCTTGTTGCTTTATTAAAACGATGTTGTACTTTAAGTGTATAGGCCATGTAACGGACTTTTTTTCTAGTGGAAGCACATCTAATTTTTGTAAGTTTTTTTTTATATGACTTACATACGTTGTTTCATTTTCTTATCCGAAAGTAGACGAGGGACCCAGTGAATTGGTTTTTATTGGGTTTACCGCCTTTTTTCTCCTTAATAGCGTTGGTTTAGGTGCCTTAAAATGTACGGCGGATCTATTTACACCCATTAATTGTGTTAATGTTTCTAACTGCCTCTGTTGGTCTGCAACGTTCGTTTGTATTTGGTAGGCATGCTAAAAGACACAAAATAAGTGGTCCAACTATCTCAATTTAAAATGGTCCATCTATCCAAATTATAAGGGATAGATGGACAACACGCCTGTACTTTTTCACTGCCTACGCAAGCTTAAAAAATATATATTTTAACACCATTAAGGCTCAAGCCAAAAATTTGAAGATTAAATTTTGCTAATTACAAACATTTAAAATTTACACGTTAATGGTTACCATTAAAAAATTTCACAGTATCAAAAAATTATTTTCGAAAATTGCATTCATAAAATGGCACAGCTGCACTCAATCGATAGTCACGAAGATACGTGACTGGTCCATCTGAAGGTGCGTATTCACAAAAAAAGCGATCAAGAGCGAGCACGAGCGAGCGAGCATTCTGCACCCATAATCGTCCCCAACTAGCAATTTATCGACGTCTCAACGTTGTGCACCGCGTGCCAACGTTGCGTCGCAACGTTTACTTTTACTCAAACACCACCCACTTTTGCACCAATTTTGTGGATGATTTTTTGGTTAAGTCAATGGGTTTTGGAGTACAATTATTTGTTCAAAATATTATTCATTATGTAAAATGATTAATACACTATTCGACTACAAATTAAACTATTTTTAACAACATAATATTATTAAAATAAAATGATATTCTATGTCATATATCATGTTTTGCATCATCATAACATGCGAACCAATGACAAAATATATAAACAGACGGTAGTTTACTGTCAAATGTACAGTTCGTAGCTCTAAAAAACAAGCGCGCCCTCGATTAAGATGATTTTATAAAATTAAAAAAAAATCATGATTTAAAAATCGTTTCGAAAATCCTCTAAAGATATTGCTTAGGATTCCTAAAAACAAAATACGGATTTTTATATGCAAAAAGATCTTAGTTTATTGTAGAAAAAAGCAAAAAAATAATTTTTAATGTTTGTTTACAAATTAGCATACAATGGTTTTAACAATCAATCATGGCGGCACTTATTAGTTTCTATGACAACCAAAAGAGTCCGGTGTCTCGACTGCTTTAACTACTTAACTGTGTTTTGAACGGATCCCCTAACTTAAAGACGCGAACACGCCTCAATTTTTACCCAATCGAAATTGCTCCACAGTTTGGCTTTCTGCTGCTCACTTAATTTCCGTCCTTGTTGTTTACACAGGGCCTTTCTCTTTTTTCCGACACACTGGGGAATCACCTTTAATGACAGCTGTCACATGTCAAAATATCGAAGAATATTTATACCATTTGTTCCTTTTCATAGTGCAAAATGTTCAAACTAAACTAATAGAAACTTTACAAAACACTTCTTAGTTATTTTTACTGAATTAATTGACGTTTGTATGACAGACAGCAGTGCTCCAAAATTGGCTTATTGCAAACATAACAGAAAAATTGGTTAGATGAAAACAGGCGCTCCCGCGTCTCCAACAAACCGGCCAGAAAACGTGGAGTAAATTGATCAATTTTTGGTTTAGCACACACCGGTTTTTAGTCGGCGCCTTCACAACTAAGGAATTACTGTTAGTACAATAGACGGTCATAAATAGTTGTGATGGCGACTGAAGTTGTGATAAACGTTTAGGCGTCGTATAATAGTCGACGTTGTCGACCGTCGCCATGATAACTATTCTTTATCTGTAAAACAACGTTTAAAATTAGTGTAATTCTAATTTTTACAACTTGCACAACTAAAAATTGCTAGTTGGGTTCGGTGAGTACGGGATAGAGAGCGAGGAAATGCCTGTTTTTGCTCGTTAATCGGGTTATTTGCGCGTTCAGTTTTCTAAAGCCTCGTGTCCACTTGCAAGTAACTTGCGAAAGTTTTTTCACCAAGTACTTGCGGGCGTGTCTACACTGTAGTCTAATTGTTTTGAAATTTATTGCGGCAAATTACTGTAGCAAGTTCGTTTGCTTAAGTAACGTGTACACACACTTCCAGAAAAATGTCGAAATGTCGACTCAATAAGTGGCTGCTACGGTTGTAACATATATTCAGTTAAAAAAAAAAACAAATAAAAGAAAAGGAAAATGACAAAAAGCGTAAAAAAATTTGGGTCAGAAAATGGATTCAGCGGAGATCTACTTTAGGTATACATGAGAAGCTGCTTTCTGAATTGAGAATGGAAGATCCACAGCAGTTAAAACATTTTCTACGAATGTCTGCGGAAGATTTTGATTTTTTTCTGAATTTTACAGTTCAAAATTTTCAGTTAACAGAAGAGTTCCCTATTCCAAACACGGCGTTTCTCTATTTTTGCAAAAAAAATCAGAATTTTAATTCAGATTCAAAAAATCAAATAAAAATTTAGTTTCACAAAATTTCACTAATTGCTGCAAATATTTCGAAAAACTCTCAAAATAAAAAAGTGCAAACTAATTTGCTTAGACTAGCCGTGTACACTACAAGCTTTAACAAGTCGGCAAGTACTTGGCCCGAGAGTAAACTTTCCGCAAAATTTCTCTAGCGCTGCTGTTTACACGCATTACAAGTGACTTGTGAGAGTACTCTAGGCAAATTTAATTGCTAGTGGACACGAGCCTTAAAGTTTGTGGTGTTAAAAAATGTAGTGGTCGAATGACAGTATTTTGAAACTGATCGATTATCAAATTCGGCCGATTTTATGGAATTCCCAAGACCCATTTTACAAAAATAAAAACAAAAAAGAAGAAAGAATAAAATCTTCAGAAGTCATTCTGGAACATACCGTTTTTTCTGTTTTCGTTTAACTCAGTACGACGAAAGCAGCACTGGCTAACAACAATTTCTGAGTCAGCCATATTGAAATGCTCGCGGAAAATAGATGGATCATCTGCGAACCTGAACAAATTCGCTCTAGTGTGGACCAGATTTCAATATTTCGAGCGATCACAAGCAAACATTCACAAACAAGAACAAATGCTCGCCCTTGCTCGCTTTTTTGGTGAATACGCACCTTGAGGCGATGGTCCATCTCTCCCGGAATTACCCTATCTAGTTTTTGAAGGCCAAGTGCAGTGAATAATAATATCTTAAAATAAATAAAATGAACGAAAATATTTACTTAGCATTAGCAAATATTTATTTATAGGCAAACAAAATCTAACAACGGAACCATTTGTAGGTCAGATTAAGTGAGGTACCGGGGTGATTGTGAAAAATAAAGAGCAAACAAGGTGACACTTTTTTACAGCCAACGCTTTTTCGAGTTCGGTGGCATCGACTATTTGACAGATGAATAGTGACGTCATCATCGATGAATGTTAGATTGGCCATCAAACGCAGAATAAAAAAACCACATTGAATGATTATTTTCGCAGTTTTTTTCGTAAAAAAAAACTCAAAATAAAAAATAACTAGTCAAATGATAAATGCCCTTTTTTGTCTTAAACTTAAAATGAACTCCAGTACTCATTATCATCAGAGGAACTGGTTTCTTGAGAAATCTTTATGGCCGTTTGAGTACCCAAAACATCTTTTAAATTTACTATCTCTGGTTTACAACAAAAATAAAAGATAGACGGTGGGAGGCCCTGTTGGCATCCATCGGTGGAATACATGAAGGATTTTGTAACTCTACCGATGGACAACATAAACTCTTCCGAACTCTTTTGTTGGCACCGGTGGATCCACCTATGGGAGGGCCGGCGCTAGTAGTTTCATCGCCACGGGCAAAAAGGTAAAATGCCGCCCCTTTGTTACAATAATTAAAAGCGATAACCTAAACGATTCCCACGCTTAGTAGAAAAATGAAAATTGGGCAATGAAATTAAACACACTCACTACCGTGCAATCGGCTTTATAAATGTTTCCTCTAACTAAAACACTTTTTTGCACTCGACAGGCGTTTCGCCAACGAAGTTAGCATCATCAGTATTATAAACAATGTTAATGTTACTACCTCTATTTATTTCGCCCATCAGGTATAAATGGGCGATATAAATAGAGGGAGCTACTGCTACTACTAAAAAAGTTGAAGTTTGGATTTGCCAAAAATATCTCCTTTATGATTTTCGATGTAAATTCAAATTAATGCCACCCCTTACAAAGCACTATATAGCAATAGATTGAACTGCATGTTATCTTGTTATTACTGATTTTTTGAGCGCTCATACAAGCTCCGACAAATTAAAACGTGCGATAAAAAATCATTTACTAGTGTGACCATAATTTTGTAGGGGAAAAAGAGTACACAGGTACCTGATTCCAAAGACAAAATGGTTTTTTAAAATAATACTTATAATTAACAGAGAGGACCACCATATCCCAAAAGCTCAGAAGCCTGCAAGGGCTTATGTGTAACCGGTTCCATGAGGACGACACCAATCCAAGCCCTCGAGACCATTCTGGGACTGCCTCCGCTACCGACTTGGATCAAGAAGGAAGTGATGATGACTCATGTGCATCTGAGGGACTCTGGTCAGTGGAGAGGAAGAGGGGAAGCCGTTGAACAATTAAGGGTCGCCCAAATGGCCACCACGGAGATTCAACTTGCGTCCTTTGAGATCAAGGCAAGCCGAATTCCCTGGAGAATCAATAAGAGGTACAAATTCGAAATTCCCGACAGGGAATTCTGGTAGAGTGAGAACCTCCACCAACAGTTCGAGAGGAACGCTTTGATATACTACATCGATGGCTCCAAGCAATCGGAGAGGCAAACAACAGGGGCGGGGGTCTCCGTGCAAGACTGAGAAGTTCGGATAAGCTACCCGCTCGGAGAGCAAGCTACAGTCTTCTAACCAGAGGTATACGCCATTATAATGGCGGCAACATTAGAATAGGTTCGCAATGGTCTGGAGGAGCATGTGTACATATGCTCCGACAGCCAAGCCGCCCTAAAGGCAGTTAGTGCGCCAAAAATTGCCAATACTCTGGTGGAAGAGTGCGAATCACTGGAAGCCTTGAGTCAAGACTAGAGAGTTACAGTGATGTGGGTACCGGGACACACCGGAGTGTCGGGCAACGAAAAGGCGGATGAACTCTCTCGGATCGGGGCCAGCACTCAATACGTGGGACTGAAACCACTCTTAGGTATAACAAGGAGACAGCTGCAAAGTCGACTCATTAAATGGGCTAACGATGCACTGGCAGACTCCTGGGAGAGCGAAATAGGATACAGACAGTCCAAAGAATACATACTGACCGGCCACAACCGACTCGCATCGGGAGAGCAGAGGAGACATCCCGGCACCTCGTTGCGGAGTGCGATGCATACCTAAGGATTAGGCATCAGGTACTCGGACAACCGAACCTGGATACAGAGGACCTACGAGCTCTCAAGTGGGCCAAAGTACTGGACTTCGTGAAGAGAACAGGAAGGCTCGGAGAGCCCACTACCGTACAAGCGGTACAGGTGGTGGATTAGGAGGTTGGGCTGGGGTAAGGTAAAACGGGACCGATTGGGCCTACTTGCCATGTTTTGGGCCGCCCCCTAGTTACTACTTTTACTACTATAATTAATAGGGGCAATCGCAGCTTTATTAGTTTTTAAAGAGGGGAAGGGGGGGGTTTAGGGGGATTAGTGTGTACAAAAAATACCTATATTTTAAAATTTTTTCCAAAATTAAGCCTGAAATGTGCCAGAGCCGAAAATTTTGAGAAAATTATGCTAAATTATTTATCGCCTTTTTACACGTTTTTAATGTTGTTAAAAAAATGTCCTTAAAACTAGACTAAAATTGTAACAATCAATTATTTCTTTAATAAATTTTGATCCTTTAAACGTTTTTTGTGAAATATTATTGGGTAAGCTGCCAAGGGGGCTGGGTTGGGGTACAATCTAGTGTTTATTCTAGATTTTTGGCTAAAATCATGTTGACATGACAAAAACGGTTTAAAACTAATTTAAAAGTGTAACAAATCAATGACGTCGCAAATTTAAGGCAAAACTTCTTCAAAAAATGTCAATCATATTAGGTAGCTGACCTGTCCCTGTGGCAACCACTGTAATAATATTAGCAGAGCTACAATATGATCTAGAAAATTTACGTAAAGGGCTAATCAGATTTCGTGTTCTTTGTTTACCTAAAATTTGACAAAAACATGTTTTGAACTGCGCCACTTTAGAACATTTAATTAAAAGTACAATTTTTTAAGACGTTATCAATGCTGTTTGATTTTTTTGGCTTGGATGTGTCTTGATATTAGTTTGGTTATCTTAAATTATAGAAATAATAAATAAAAAGTTATTATTGAATATTGTTGTCATACGAACAAAACGAGTACAGTTTTAATGTAATAGAGTATAGAGTATAGCTTTGAAGAAGAGTACTGTAGTCTCAAAAAGAGTATACTGTCACACTACACTTACTGTATTTTTGAATGTGCCCATTTAAGTTATAGTAAGGGTAATATGAAGGGGTTTAGTTTAAATGATCTCTATATGGCAAATTTATGTATTTAGTTTACTAGGCCCGGTCCGCCCGGCCCTAGCGCCGGTCCTAACTGTGGATTTAAAAACTCCGCTCATCTCATTAGGTACAAGAGAAGAAAATCAAGTGGCTATACTTAATTGAAAATCATATTGCAACATAGTGGTAAAAGCCACAAAATAAAAACAAGTGGATATATTAAGGTTTAAAGAATCCTGCACGGTTAGCATAGGTTTATGGCCTACCGTGAAAGTTAACCATATTTTGAAGATATTGTACTTTAGGTGAAAAAAATGAAATTCTATGAGGATCGTATGTCTGTGATAGGAGATATGAGCCATGAAAGAACGTATGTTTACTAAACACCTACGGATAATTTTTTTCGTAACTTGAAAAGTACTTTGTAGATTTTCGTGATTGCGCTGTCATTTGAAAGGTACTTAAATACTGCACAGAAGCGTAACCAGGATTGTCATTTAGGGGAGGGGGCTTAAGTATTTGGGAAAGTGAATTTAGAAAAAAATAAGTAAATGAGAGTAAAACTTTTTTGTGTTTTATTTTCTCTGGTGGTGGTTTTTTAAGGGTTAGTCATATTTAAAAGGTAATTTAAGGGCGTAGGCAGAATATAATTTGAGGGGGGCATGGGCTTTAAAAAGTCAATAAATAAGAAAAATTTTAAAAACGAAAACCAACTCTATTTTTTAGCATTAACATTTTTGTCTTATTTAATTTAAACGTATAGGCAGTGGCGTATGCGGGGGTGGGTTTAGGGTTTTTTGCCCCCTAGATCTAATGAATATTAAAATCCATATGTTTGTGGCGAATTCATAATGTAGAAACTACTTTTTTTGGGTTTTCGGCACTAAGTTAAGGAAATTTTTTCAAAAATATGTTAAAACTCACTGCGTAAATTCCTAAAGAAAAAAATTTGTTCGTTTGTCAGTGGTTTTTAAATAAGATAAAAATTTGCCTACACACATGCAAATCCTAACTAGAATCTAAGTACTTATCTGACGTTATCAAAGAACTTTATTCTTTTCAAAAACTTTTTTCGATTCTTTTTTAAAATATCTGTCTGTTGTCATACAACTGACTGACATTGACTGATATATATTTCAAATATTAACTTGACAGTTTGGTGCGTCGATAGTAGCCAACAAGGTATTGGGTGAATTTGGTAAAATTTAAAATCAAAATTATATCTGTTTGAGTGTTTTCGATTTTAGACTACATTATAAAAATACAAAATTTTTATTTTAAAATATCAAGTATAAAGATTATCTTTTGAAAGAAAAAATTTATTTAAAAAAAAACCTTTTTGAAAATCTTGTTTTAAAATTGGAAGCCAAACTGTATTTATATCAACTGATATGCTAGCTATGCATTCATCTTCATTAAGATAGATGCAAGCTGCTTCTTTGATTTTTCGTTTAATTTTGTCTGGTTCTTTTTGTAACATACTGGTTTCTCCCCACATTACTCTATGATCATTTTCAAAAGAATGTTGGCAAATTTTGGACCTCTCCCAGTCTCCTCTTCTGAGGTACCCCTTATAGTCATTTATTCTAACTTTAAGAGGCCTTCATTTTATTTCATTTCATGTATTTCATTTTTTTTTAAATTGTTCTAATATTATAATTATTAGCGATTCGTTTAATTTTTTCCGAAATACCTGGTATAAATGGAATTATTAAATTTGTTGGTTGTACATTATTATGTCTACGTTCGCGTTGTCTTGGAAATTCGATTTGTCTAAAAGAATTTTCGATAAAGTTATTTGTTTTTCTTGTAAAAATGTGTTATTGTCCGAACAAATTATTTTAGCTCTATCGTATAGACTTTTGATTACTGCTTTTTTAACCGATGAGCAATGAATGAGGTTTGTAATGTATTTTGTTTGTTTATTAAAACATCTAAAAATGAAATTTTGTTATCGTTTTCTACTTCTAAAGTAAATTTTATTGTTGGTTCTTTACCGTTTATAAAATTAAGAAAATCATTAAGTTTATTTAAATCGTGTGGCCAAATACTAAAAATATCATCTATATAGCGAAACCAAATGACCGGTTTAAAATTAAATTCCTCTAAAATTTTGTTTTCAAAATCTTCCACAAAAATATTACTCATTAGAGGAGAAAGTAGAGAGCCCATTGCTATCCCAAAATCCTGTTGAAAAAAATCACTTTCCCACTGAAAATATGTGGTTTTCATGCATAATGTAAGAAGTTCCAGAATAGCATTGACACTCAGTGTAGTTCTTTCGCCTAAATTTTGATCATAAAAGCCTTTCTATAGTAAGACACCGATTAGAAAATGATCATATCTCCTATCATAGACATACGATCCTCATAGAATTTAGTTTTTTTCACCTAAAGTACAATATTTACGGTAGATCATAAACCCATGTTATCCGTTTGTTGTCCTTAGCAACACCGTTTTATCAATTCTGGCGGCGTTAATTTAATCTGCTGTTTTTTTTCTCGTTTTTTATGGATGCTTCAAATTGAATCATGGTTTAATTTTAGTAAAAATGACGAATAATTGGGTTTATATTGTGCATTTGGTAGGCTCTACATTTAGGCCTTCCAAGATCACATTTTTAATAAAGCAGGAAATCAATATATTTGATATTGAACCTATGTGCCAATTCTTATTACGATTACCTTGAAATTTGTGTGTAAAGCATGTGGCTAATTTAAATTTTCCAGCAAAGGGTTTTACCCAAAAATGTTAATAAGTTTATGTTGAAAAAATATGTTTTTTTATTTTTAAGGATTTTATTCAAAAAAAAAAAAAAAAATTAAGAAAGAGTTTTTAAAAGCAGTTTGGTTTTTTCATATTTAAGAAATGTTTTGGTTCAAAATACCTATGGACTAAAACTTAAACGTTCCGAATTTAACCCCACTACCATTATTATGGAATTGATAGGCCGTAGTACCTTAACCGCGGAATTTTGACGGATCTATTTCTACCTTCTTCAGTAAAATGATTTTTTTTGCCGTGTCAACCGTACCAACTTTTTTATTATACCTACGGAAGACCGTACTTCTTCTCCCTTTTTAGGCACTATTACGACCACTTCACTCAGACTCTTCAAGACCTCAAAGTGGAAGCATCCCTCACCTATGAACAATACCTAGATCTCAACCAGGAAGAGGGAAAATGCGAAATTTCCCACTCCTTGTTTTTTACTATTATATTTTTTCTGGTTCTTTTTGTAACATACTGGTTTTTCCCCACATTACTCTATGATCATTTTCAAAAGAATGTTGGCAAATTTTGGACCTCTCCAAGTCTCCTCTTCTGAGGTACCCCTTATGGTCATTTATTCTAACTTTAAGAGGCCTTCATTTTATTTCATTTCATGTATTTCATTTTTTTAAAATTGTTCTAATATTATAATTATTAGCGATTCGTTTAATTTTTTCCGAAATACCTGGTATAAATGGAATTATTAAATTTGTTGGTTGTACATTATTATGTCTACGTTCGCGTTGTCTTGGAAATTCGATTTGTCTAAAAGAATTTTCGATAAAGTTATTTGTTTTTCTTGCAAAAATGTGTTATTGTCCGAACAAATTATTTTAGCTCTATCGTATAGACTTTTGATTACTGCTTTTTTAACCGATGAGCAATGATTGAGGTTTGTAATGTATTTTGTTTGTTTATTAAAATATCTAAAAATGAAATTTTGTTATCGTTTTCTACTTCTAAAGTAAATTTTATTGTTGGTTCTTTACCGTTTATAAAATTAAGAAAATCATTAAGTTTATTTAAATCGTGTGGCCAAATACTAAAAATATCATCTATATAGCGAAACCAAATGACCGGTTTAAAATTAAATTCCTCTAAAATTTTATTTTCAAAATCTTCCACAAAAATATTACTCATTAGAGGAGAAAGTAGGGAGCTCATTGCTATCCCAAAATCCTGTTGAAAAAAATCACTTTCCCACTGAAAATATGTGGTTTTCATGCATAATGTAAGAAGTTCCAGAATAGCATTGACACTCAGTGTAGTTCTTTCGCCTAAATTTTGATCATAAAAGCCTTTCTATAGTAAGACACCGATTAGAAAATGATCATATCTCCTATCATAGACATACGATCCTCATAGAATTTAGTTTTTTTCACCTAAAGTACAATATTTACGGTAGATCATAAACCCATATCCGTTTGTTGTCCTTAGCAACACCGTTTTATCAATTCTGGCGGCGTTAATTTAATCTGCTTTCAGATGTGCTGTTTTTTTTCTGGTTTTTTATGGATGCTTCAAATTGAATCATGGTTTAATTTTAGTAAACATGACGAATAATTGGGTTTATATTGTGCATTTGGTAGGCTCTACATTTAGGCCTTCCAAGATCACATTTTTAATAAAGCAGGAAATCAATATATTTGATATTGAACCTATGTGCCAATTCTTATTACGATTACCTTGAAATTTGTGTGTAAAGCATGTGGCTAATTTAAATTTTCCAGTAAAGGGTTTTACCCAAAAATGTTAATAAGTTTATGTTGAAAAAATATGTTTTTTTATTTTTAAGGTTTTTATTCAAAAAAAAAAAAAATTAAGAAAGAGTTTTTAAAAGCAGTTTGGTTTTTTCATATTTAAGAAATGTTTTAGTTCAAAATACCTATGGACTAAAACTTAAACGTTCCGAATTTAACCCCACTACCATTATTATGGAATTGATAGGCCGTAGTACCTTAACCGTGGAATTTTGACGGATCTATTTCTACCTTCTTCAGTAAAATGATTTTTTTTTGTCGTGTCAACCGTATCAACTTTTTTATTATACCTACGGAAGACCGTACTTCTTCTCCCTTTTTAGGCACTATTACGACCACTTCACTCAGACTCTTCAAGACCTCAAAGTGGAAGCATCCCTCACCTATGAACAATACCTAGATCTCATCCAGGAAGAGGGAAAATGCGAAATTTCCCACTCCTTGTTTTTTACTAACGTAGTCTTCGGCAAAAAAGGCGGGGAAGCAGATCACATGAATGACGCAGAATTTGATCATATGGAACACTTTAACGAGGTGATGAAGCAACCTCTTCCACAGGAACAGAAAGAAAAAGTTCTTAGCATTGTGAAATTGGCGGCGAAGCTTCATATGCTGGTGTGATTTAATTTGGGGTAGTTTGTTATATTTATCTTTTGTTTGTTGATTTTATTGATAATAATATACAGTTTAAAAAGTAGAATCCTAGCCGATCCACTTCATTCTTAGAATATTCGCAGCATTACTTACTGAACTCATGTGTTTAATCAGTGGCGGTCCCAGCCATTTGAAAAGGGGGGGCGGATTCGAGACGAAAAAAAAACTAGAATAAAAGCATAGCTTTTATGAGGAAAATAGCAATATATACAAACAAAACTTATTAACTACGAGCGCGGATTTGGCCTCAAATCTAGGGGAGGGGGTACTCAGATTTTAAGTTGTTTATTTCATATATTTTTTATTTTGAAAAAACGTTTAAATGCGCCGAAAATTTGAGAAAATTACATTAAAAATGCAATTTTTGAGTCAAATTAAACTAAAATCGTAAATAACAACGTATCATACCGCTGCAGGCGAAAATATTTAAAGAAAATTGCACTGAAAAATGCATTTTTTGATTTAAAATTAAAATAAAATTGTAAATATATCAATGGTTTCAAAGCGCAGCATCAGGCGAAAATTTTTAGGAAAGTGACACTACAAATGCCATTGTTAACACAAAATTAAACTAATACTTTGTATTTTTTTTCGTATCTTACTTTGAAATTTGAATTTGAAACACCCTGTAACATAAATCGCTAAATTCTATCTCTCTCTAACTGTTTGTCTGTTCCAGCATCACGCAAAAACTACTGAAAGGATTTTTATAGGAGTTTCACTGCTGAATTCTTTTAATTCCTAAACAGGACATAGACTTTATTTAATCAAAAATCGGGAAAACAGCGAGCTAAGCGACAACATGAAGGTCGTTAAAAAAAAGGTTATCGGTGGAAACCTCAGAAAAAAGACGTAAAAGAAACAAAAGACATCCAATGCCTATATGCTATAACTAATAAAAAACTATAACAGCAATCGGGTACCAAAATCGTCTCACACAGTGTTATTATCAGCTCCCGCAGATCAAAACAAGCACCAACCGTTGCAGGACAGGCACTCAACAAGGGTAATATTTAAACCACTCGTTGGTCCCAGATTTAGTCGGCCTTTCCTGTCTTTGTTGGACGATATCATAAAGTAATGGACGATAAACGAAAGAACGATCAATCTCTCAAAATTTAAGAATCGAAGAACAAAATGGGTTATAAATGTTTTAATTTTAAGGCCGCAAAAACGGTATAGATTTGACAACACTGCTTTGCTGTTTTTGGGCCAATTTTTAACGGGCAGAATATCGGAAACGAGAAAACGAAATCTGTTGAAATTTGGCAGGATTGTTTATTTTTGAATTTCTCACAACCGTATCGAGACAGTTTTTTGCTGGACTCTCTCATTCTAGAAAATCTTACTTGTCTTTTTCTTTAGCCTCGTCGAGTCGGCCGATAATACAGAAATCTCTAACAACAATATTTGAATTTTTTTCAGTTTTTGAAATAGATATATCAAATTTTGAAAAATCTTTTCGATACGGTTGTAGATTTTTATAAAAAAGTAATGGTTTTTTCTTTATAAACGAAATTCTGCCGGAATTCTGAAAACGCCAAGGTCGCCCAATTTGATAGGCCTAGGGAAACTGGGTGACTTCGATTGGAGTATTGGAGTTCAGATTCCGCATAGCCACCGGCCACTTGCCTTGTGGAACATTCGGCCAAAAAATTGTGATAAAAAGAAGCATTATTAAATGGTTATTTTCATAATAAATCCTAATAAGTTATACCTTGCCTCACATAGTTCTGAACACTGCACGATCCCGCTCGAAATGGCATTAGTGATGCCACCTGTTGTTGATCTTTCAAAAAACCAGCAAAACACTGTTGTCAAGTGCAATTTTTGCGGCTTTAAATATTTGTTCAAGTAGCAGAATGCTAATTAAAAATATTTTACTAATACTACTAGCTCCCAGTATTCATGCCTAGTCAATAATAACCTCACTGTCAAATTTTAATGCTAAAAACAAAATATTTTAATCTACACTTTTATTATTATTAAAAAATTAGAATTACTAAATTTGATTTTATATTTATGATACAGTTATAGTAAAGGCACAGGCGCGTACGCTGCACAGTGGGGCATGCTAGTCTAAACGTGATATAAAGTCTGTACTGGCACTTGTTTGATGAAAAAATTTAAAATTTGTTATTTTTAAGAAAAAATGCACTTTTGTAGATCAAATTCACCCCCGCTGGCCACCCCTACTAATAATGATAAGAGATTTTTTACTTGTTGTGGATATGTATTGGTAACAAGTAGTAGTAGGTAGATGCATATTTAGTTAGGAGTAGTTTCCTTTTTTGGGATTGCTATTGAATGTAGATTTTACTCCCTCCACTAATATTTTTCCCTCTAAAATTTTTGACAGTTTTTGTTTTGACAGGATATATAATTTTAGAAAAGTCATTACAATATTTTTGTATTCACACAAATAAGATGTAGATCATTTAGTACTTGAAATAACAAACAAGTATATCTGTGTCTGTCAAAATAAGAAGGAATTTATTTTATAGAAAAATATTAATGTATCGGGTGTAAATATTGTAGGAACTAAAATCGAAAACATACAGAAAAAGAACGTCAAATATATTGTATCAAAATAAAACAAATAATCAAATTTAAAAAAGTTATCAATTTTACTCAACAATATCATCATCTGTATCGCTGCTAGATTCGCAGCTACCACTTTGAGACATTTCATCTAGGTCGACCTCCATTGAATCCGAGGTTCCATCCTTTGTCATCTCTTTAGATGGTGATATAATTAGACTTAAAGCTTCTTGTGGCCACTTTGTCAAATTCGTTTTCTTAGCTTTTCTCTTGGTGGATATTAAAGGATCGGAACTCAAGAAAAACAAATTTAAAATATCTTCATTATACCAAATTTTTCAAATATGGCGGCCATTTTGTTTTGAAACGACAGATGTCAACTTTCTTTATATTTTCAGATCAAGTGAGACCGCCTTGATAAAAGTCAAGTACTTTTGATAGAATTTCTTTAGAAACGTAAAATACACAACTTTGACAGCCGCCATCTTGGTTTCCGGAGGCGGAAAGTGGAAAATCCTCAACTGGAAATTAAGCCTTTGGTATTAGGTACCACTGTGCCTCATATAAACAAAAATACCCTTTTTGCAGTTTCCTTTCGAAAATCCCTACGAATTTAAGTAAGTAAGTTGGCGAATTTTTTTTTCTACAACATAAATCCCAATGGATTGAGCCCGTCGGTTCAAAAAATAACACTCCCGCCAATTACCGCCAAGAGAAGAAAACTCGAGAAATATATTTATTTTTATATATAATTATTATTTAGTTTTTTAGAAAATATTGTGAAGCCCTTACATGGACGTTCTAAAAATTAAAAATATTTTTAAACATCAAGTACCTATAGGTTGTAAATTATATATATCAAAAAGTTACTAAATCTCAAATAAATTTCCTTCCATAAAGGTATAAACACAACTAATTAATTTCTATAAATAAGACACATAAAATAGGTATTGCAGAATTCTGGATTTGCGGCAGCAAAAAATGGACTCTGGCGACTTATCTTTAAATTGATTGAAATTGAAATTGAAGTCGCAGGAATTTGTTTTTATATAGTTTGGAGTGTACAGGGTGTTTCAAATTCGATGCTTACCATGGGGATCTCCTAAATGGTAGGAAATACGAAAAGGATTAAATTAGTACAAAGTTGCGCAATTTGATACTTTGTTCAAAACATTTATGAAAAAAAGCATGTGTCCGTAAGAAAAAATGAACTAAACAGTGCTTGTAGAAAGTTTTAAGCATTTTGTGACAGCTTTAAGAATAAGGGCGGAGAAAAAAAAACTATAAATAAAGATTTCGGTTTTTTTTCGCCTCTCTCCAGAACTACTCGAAATTTGTAAACTTTTTTTTTGGATTTGAGCAAAGCGTCAAATTGCGCAACTTTGCCCTAGTTTAAACCTTTTCGTATCTCCTACCGTTTAGAAGATCCCCATGGTGAGCATCGAATTTGGAACACCCTGTATACTAAAAACAAAATATCAAAAGATCTTGGGTGGAAATAACGAAAATTCAAACCTGGATGAGCATCCCACAAGGAACACACAAAGAACCAAAGCGAAAAAAGAAATGATTAAACGATGTTTCGCCCTGGGTAACCAGTGTGAGCTCGTCAGTGGTTCCACTGGTCACCTTCCCCAAGTTGGAAATCAAAGTGTAAAAACCTCCAAATCAGTCACTTCAACCCAAAAGAAACCAAAAAACAAAAGATCATCCCACTGATGAGCTCGCGCTGGTTACCCAGAGCAAAATATCGTTTAATTATTTCTCTTTTCGCTTTGGTTCTTTGTGTGTTCCTTGTGGGATGCTCATCCAGTTTTGTATTTTCGTTATATCCAGCCAAGATCTTTTGATCTTTTGTTTTTAGATTCTTTTCGGTTGATGTAACTGATTTGGAGGTTCTTTAACTTCATTTTTGACCCTGTATACTCTCGGAGAATTTCATTTTTGCTAAAAGATTCACTTAATTTATGGACTTTATATCGCGCTTTTTACATTCTAGCCAAATGTGCGCCGGGGGGGGGGGAGGAATGAAGGGCTTAGAAAGTCCAGTACGGGAGCATTTTCTGGTAATCTCGATCTCTCTCAGATCGATACAATTAAAGGAAGAGAACAATAGTAACTATGTTCAGCTCACAAAAAAATTTCTTTAAATTGAAACCGCTGAAGTTGCTTAAGAATCGACTGTGCGAACTGTTACCTGATGCGGACCTTTTTCCTCGATCTATGATCCGTTTTTCATTTACGCCACTCAGCCCGCTCGGTAAATTAGTTTTCAAACAAAATCTCTACAAAAACTGCTTTGATCCAAAGCTTGACCGAATATCTCTAGCCTCTCTAATTATTATTATCAACTCCCTCGGAGCAAAACAAGCAGCACCAACCGCTGCAGGACAGGCAAATAATAATATCTCCGCACCCAACAAGTGTAATATTCAAACGGTCCCCGTGATTCACTTGCCCGAGGTTTAGTCGCCCGGATCAATTTACATCTTTGTTGGACGGTGTTAAAAAGAAAGGGACGATAAACGAAGGTGAAAAGATAAGCGTGAATCGGATTAGCGAGAATTTGGTCTCGGCCATCTCACCCTTCTGCACCCCTTCGGAGTTCGATTCAAAGGTGGCGCGCGCACTTTCAACCCCGGCCATATCGTCTGCCTACTTGTTACACCGACCGGAGTCTTGACACGGAACACTCCGGGCGCAAAGCCAAGCATCCGTAACGGCTATATCGCGATTTTCCGCGCTCTCTCAAATATTTGAATACTAGAGGTCTGTTTTGAGAGCTGCGACAGCGCTCCAGATCTGTGTGAATTTTCGCGAACGCGTTGAGAGACAAATCGGGGAAAATTTAAACGTTTAATTTTATACATTTGAGCCGAAAGTGTTTTTTCGTGCCACAGGTTGGTTAGGGGATGAAACGATGGATATGTCGGGTAAGGAAAGCTTTATATATATGTAGTACCAATTTTTTAAAATATTATTAAGGTATCCCCCCGTGGTAATTCGGTTTTAAAAAGGTCATGAAGACCCTTTTAAATCTTAAAAGCCTCCTTGGTCTTCGGATGTAAATTCACAAATTCTTGGATGTTGTTTGTGATATTTTAGATCATTTGTGGGCTATGGGTCCAGATGAGTTAAAACAGTAGCGGTCCCAAGGGGGGGAGGGCGAATGCCCTCTTCTTTTGCTCCAGAAAAAAGTAGACAAAGATGCTGGTTGGAAATACAGAACAGTAATATAGAGCATAGTTTAAAAGGTAACGTAAAGGTTTGATTAATCCAAAACACAAATTATTAAAATTTTATTGGAGAAATCAGTATTTAGAAACAATATTGGTCAGATGTAGGCAAAAGCTTAAATCAAAACATACCTGATAACGTTTTCGAGGCAATAAACAAGTGTGGAGATATTTTTCCGTTGATAAAAACATTCTTGGATATTTGCTAGTAAGTAATGCTTCGTCAGAAAGAAGCTTCTCATGCCTCAGAAGATTGAAAACATGAGTACTTAAAAACGCTCTGACGGAAATTCGTCTGACGGGCTTAATGATCAAGCCATGATGTTAATTTAAGGCTTAAGATATTTTAGCATAACTTAGGATCTCTACGCTCTTGATGAAGCAGTTTTTCACATTTGTATGCCATGATATTATTGACATTTTAAAGCTTTCTTTCCGAACTAGAATAAAGTTTTGACTGTTTTTTAGGCGTTCAAAAAAAAATACTGCCAAAAAACATTTTTTCTCTGTTAAAATGAAAAATATTTAGAGGGAGAGAGCAGAATTTTGGAGGTAGATGGAGAGATAATTTAGTGACGTGCAAAAATATTTAAGGTTGTTGAGAGACAGCAGGCTATCAAAAAGTATTTTAGAGAAAGATGGACACAATTTAAGGCAAATGTTTACTAAAAATTTCAGTTGTCATCTGTTATTTTGCAACTTTTATCCAAAAAACAGCCAAATTCTAATTTTTCAAAGTGTAAATTGTGTAAAACATAAGGTGGTATTAATTTCTTTCAATCAAAGGCCTTTACAGGCTTCAAATTTACCAAAAAACGTGTCCTACTAAAGTGTATTTTAGCACATCTAAAAATAATTTAACAGGTATTTAAGAAAATTATTTTAAGGGTCATCATGGCTTTACCATAACGTTGCTGCATATCAAAGAACATATTGAAATTGACATTGAGAGAATCATTGACCGGTTTGTTCAAAAAAAACGGAAACGAATTTTATTTGAGATATGCAATATAAAAGGTAATGTTTCAACTTAAAAAGCTTTTTAGATCTCAAAAAAAAAGTATTTATCTCTTTGGTTTTGTCTGTGGTTTGTTTGTTATTTATGTTTTTTATAACTGAAAAAATTATACGTAGTTACTCAAGCACTGATTCCAGGGGGATAGGGGGGTAGTCAACCCCTCCTACCCTGGCTTTAAATTTTTTATGAAAACATTTAGAAAATCAAAAGTAGGGCATAAATTGCGGCACCTTTGATATTTACGGTACTAATATAATTTTGTTTTAAAAATGGCATTTGTAGTCTCATTTTCTTAAAAATTTTCGCCTGCTTCGCTTTGAAACCACTTTTGGTTTAATTTTAAATCAAAAAATGCATTTTTTGCTGTAATTTTCTTAAAAATTTTTGTTGTAATTTTCTTAAAAATATGATACCGTTAATATTTACAATTTTAGTTTAACTTGACTCAGAAATTTGATTTTTACTGAAGTTTTCTCAAAAATTTTCGGCGCACTTAAACATTTTTTAAAATAAAAAATGTTTGAAATACATGACTTAAAGTCTAACTACCCCCCCCCCTAGATTTGAGAGCAAATCCGCGCTTTTAGTTACTAAGTTTTATTTGCTTATATTAATATGTTTCTCATAAAAGCTATGCTTTTATTCTAGTTTTTTTTTCGTATCGAAACCGCCCCCTCCCCCTTCTCAAATGGCTGGGACCGCCACTGGTTAAAATCGGTTTTAAATTCACCTACGTTTCGATGTATTTTAGATCTTCCTCAGATTTTCTGCAGAGGTGGCTTATTAGTTGTTCCTATGGAAAAAACAAAAACTGTTCACATGATTTTAGCTCCTGTCCGCACATAACAAAACAATGGCTTTTTTGGGCACCGATATAAAACCAAATTTTTTTTACCAACGGGTGCGAAAAAATTTGGCCTGAAGTTAGCTACGAACATGTTTACGCTATCTATAAGCCACCCCTAATACCTTTGGTATACTGGTACAGGGGAAGAAACAGCCGATTTCAAAGGGAGAAGGCGCATTAGTAGGTATTGGGTTAGGTTAGTAGCTACAAAAAAATACTTATTTATATTTAAAAGCAATGGTGAAAATTTTGAGAAGATTATACATTTTTTAGATGTTTTTAACAAAAATTGTTAAAAAATTATTAAAATTGTAACAATCACTTACTACGTTTATACGCACCTAAAAGCGCTTTATATAAAGAGGGTTTTAAATAAAATCGCTTTCTCTGAGGGTTTATACGTCGCGTCGTTCATTAAATGTCATTAAATGTGTCAGTTTTAAGAAATAACAATTAAAACAACTTAGTTAACAACAGATTTTTCGGAAAACCAGGATTGAGTATTTCTTTAGTTTGGAAGAAATGCGCTAAAGCGTTTTTAAAGTGTTTATAACGACCCTAAAATGAGGTTTTAAGCGATAAACCGCTTTATTAAATTGTTTTAAAATAAAATCGATTTAATGCTTAAATCGGTTTTCGAGGTGTTTATACGAAAACATTTTCAAACCGTCCTTGTATAATAGCGCTTTAAAAGGCCCGTATAAACAAAGTTAATGATAAAAAAAACAAAAGATCAAAAGACCAAAGCGAAAAGAGAAATGATTAAACGATGTTTCGCTCTGGGTAACCAGCGCGAGCTCATCAGTGTTTTTACTGGTCACCCTCCCCATACATCATTAAACACCATCATACACTTTGATTTCCAACCTTGAATCACTCACAAATAGGCATCGGTCCGCATTGGTACTAATCCAAGTTATCAGTTACTTCAACCGAAAAGAAACCAAAAAACAAAAGATCAAAAGATCTTGGGTGGAAATAACGAAAACTCAAACTTGGATGAGCATCCCACAAGGAACACACAAAGGACCAAAGTAAAAAGAGAAATGATTAAACGATATTTCGCTCTGGATAACCAGCGCGAGCTCATCAGTGGGATGATCTTTTGGTTTTGTTTCGGTTGAAGTAACTGATTTGGAGGTTTTTTAACGTCTTTTTTTGTTTTAATTGCCCTAGGAGCATAATCCTATTGGAAATATTAATACGCCAGGACGAATCCGTATTAGGTAACTTGCATAAGTACCAGTGCGGAACGATGCCTATTTGTGAGTCATTCAAGGTTGGAAATCAAAGTGTATGATGGTGTTTAATGATGTATGGAGAGGGTGACCAGTAAAACCACTGTTAGCTCGCGCTGGTTACCCAGAGCGAAACATCGTTTAATAATTTCTCTTTTCGCTTTGGTCCTTTGTGTTTTCCTTGTGGATGCTCATCCAAATTTGAATTTTCATTATTTCCACCCAAGATCTTTTGATTTTTTGTGTTTTGGTTTCTTTTCGGTTGTAGGAACTGATTTGGAGGTTTTTTAACTTCCTTTTTTATTTTTTTTAAAGTTAATGATGTTATAGCGCCGCTAGCGAAATTTTTTGCAATGTTGACTCAATTTTTTTTATTGTTGATGTTTACGTTTTTCGTCAAATATTTAAATAAAGTGGCAGTTTATCCGCCACTGAGGTAAGAAGAAGTTATCTCCAACTGCTCAATTGTGGTTCGTATGCCCTATAGTTTTTTGTTGGCACTATTTGAGCCCCTACTTTTAAAATACTATTTTCGTTCATCTGCATCTATAACCTACGACACTGTTAAATGAAGTTTTTGGTCTTAAAAACGTTCAGGCAAAATTGTAGCAAAATATAGTGAAATGAATCTAGATGGTACCTACACTTAAAATATTTTATCTTTTACAACTGTCAACATTTTTTTGCCAACTTTATATTTTTAAAGAAAGGATTCACAAAAATAGGTTTGACGCCGATCTACTTTTTTATGTTCTACTTTTCTCAGCATCTGTCCGGTTAAGAAGAAAGTGTTTAAAATATATATTTATATATAAAGTGAGATGTGCCCAGCAGATTCCAGTAGCTGGTCAGTGGTCCACTTACTCACTTTCCACTTAAGTGCCTGATCTGTCTCTTTCCCACTTTGAATATTAAAAGTTAAGATAAGTAATAAAAATAATAATAATAATAATAATAATAATAATAATAATAATAATAGTAATAATAATAATAATAATAATAATTATAATAATACTAATAATAATAATAATAATAATAATAATAATAATAATAATAATACATTTCTTTCTATTAAATTGTTAGGGGTAGAGTACAGATATTATGGGGATAAAAAGGCCCTGAAAGGCAATAAATTGTTCAAAATTCAGTACCTGTGAATAAAGAAATTAACTTAAAATGAACTACATTTATATAAAAGAATTGATAGTTTACCTAAAACTAAAAAGATAGTCTAATAAAAAAAATTGTAAGAGGATACTTTTTAAACACGGCATAACGAAACAACTTTATAGTAGACAACTATTTGACATGAGTGTAAAATAGACCGAGTTTAACCCCTAAATGCACCTAAGGACCTAATCGCAATTGGCTATCTAACCCATCCTTCTTCTCTCTTGATCCCAGATAAATGAACCAAGATGAAGCACGGATTAGCTAAACTAATCCGAATATTTTTTTGGTGCATCTGGGGGTAAGTTGCAGAGAAAGGGTTTAATATTTTGTAAAACATAATGATAGTAATTTAAGGGTGGCAAATCTTATCTTATGAAACAATAGCTCTTTAATTTTTTTTTTGAAACTTTTAACGCTTAAGATCTTAAAGTGTGCGGGAAGATCATTGTACATGCTATAGACTTTATATGAGAAGCTCCTCGGAAACATAACAGTTGAATGTGGTGGTGGATTTATCAGTCCCTTAAATCTTAAATTTAAATTATAGACATCGGTTCAACACTTTATTTTGTTACTAAGATATTGAGGTGCTTTTGAGGTAATTATTTAGTGAAAAAAGACCAGCGAATAAAGTCGCGGGGCATTTTGCTTGCTTTAGTTTGTGTGAAATTGGTAAGATTTTTGATATCATAAATGAATCAAAGGCTAAACTTTTGTTGTTGTGTCCTCTTCTCATGGATCATGAATCGCATCACCAAAATTAAAATATCTGACAAGTACATCCGTTAGTTGACTTTTGTGTTTCGTTTACATTAAATGTCGATGAGGATACAGCAATATAAGAGACAAATAAGCTCTCTTGATGTTGTTATTCACGTGCTGTCGAAATCTCAACCCAATGTCAATTTTATTGTAAACTCAAGGTTTTTAGAACTGTCGGCAGTAGAAAGTTGGTTACTAGCAATAGAGAGACTTAACAAATCCTGTATGTAGGTTTTATCCTTGACAAAGACGAGTACTACAGACTTATTTGGATTAATCTTTAAATTTTGTTTTTCTGAAGTTGTGATAATTCGTCGAAGATTTCTTACCTTTCAAACCAAAAAAAAATAAACTTGATAATCGTCTGCATATTGGTGATCTTTAGTGTGACGTAATGATGTTGATATATTGAAAATAGTAATGGAGCTACAATTGATCCTTGTGGAATCCTACTTCATAATTGACATCGATCAGATTGTTTCAACATACTGATACCTATTTTCCAAATAACTACTCATTAAAGCAATCGATTCCTGCGCGAAACCTATAAAAGTGAAAATTCCAAGTACTTATGGTAAGCACCAGTACATTGGGCCACTTTCTCACCTATCACTTAAGTCCTAAGTTACACTTATCTTAACTTAATCGGTTGCAGGTGCTGTCAAAGTTCCACTTAAGTACCAAATTTTCACCCTTGGCTTAAGTGGTAAAATTTCAATACTTAAGTTTTACTTAAACTATTTTTTTCCGTTTTTGGTGTTTCTTGAAGTTTATTCGGGCGAGTATCGTCTTTTTTACTGTAAAAGAAGTATTCGAAGACTCATGCCAAACAATTCGGGAAGAAAATTTGGAAAATAGACACATAACCTATATAATGGTTTTTGTTTACATGTGGAGTGAAAATTTTGTATCTGAATTTTAGGTTGGTTTTATGCTATAGGAAATTATTTTGCATGGCTACTGAAGGCAGTTTTTAGAAAATGGAGTTAGTACGGGACGACGAAGAGAACGACGAACTTTTGTTTGTCATCAATGGGATACCTAGACATAGATTTGTGCGCTATGACTATTTTAATAGTTTCAAAGATGATAATTTTAGGACAAGGTTTCGTCTTACAAAAGAAAGCACATTATTTGTGCTCCACTTGATCGAGGCTCAAATTGAGCACCCCAATGACTAGTGAGTACGAAAAACAATCACTCGAGGGGTTGGGCAGGGATCTTTATTAGGATCATTTTTCTTGATAGTCTATTTGCTTGACCTTCCTGACACTCTTAAAAACGAGAACAGCTTAGCAGTACAATATGCAGATGATAATGGTTTTATAAGAAGATTGGGAGAAGAACAAAATATTGTCACAGCAAGCGATAAGGTATTGCAGGCACCTGGCCAGTGGTTTTCGGCAAATCGCTTGGCATTGAATTTGACTAAGACTGTGATTGTCTGTCGACTTTTAAATTGGGGCAAGCCAACTCGTCAATCAAGAAAATAATGCAAAGTTTTTAGGGGTACTGTTGGATCCAAGTCTTTCTTGCGGTGTCCTCACGTAATAAGTATGTGTAACAGATTGTCAAAATCAGTTTATGCCCTACGAAAGATATGCTATGTTTGCATGGGTATTGAGTTCGTTTTCAAAACTCATTCTATCTTTTTCTTTTATATAGCGTGTTCTTGGTCTTGATAAAGAACACGCTATATAAAAGAAAAAGATACAATGAGTTTTGAAAACGAACTCAATACCCATGAAAACATAGCAATTGTATCAATTATAAACAGGGGAGCTGCAAGAACTGCCTACTTTGCAATTTTCCACTCAATAATGACATATGCCATTGTAGTGTGGGGAAATCCTGCCCACCACCTCCTTCAAAAGGTATTCTAAAAACAAAAATCAGCAATAAGAATAATCGCTAGGATGCAGCAGAGGGAGGAGACTTGCAGTCCTTTGTTTGTAGAACGTAGAATCCTGACTCTGTTCGGGGAGATAATTCTTAAAAAACTGTGCAGGGTTAAAACTCAACAACAACAACACCAGAAATAAGGAAAACCTTGTCGTACCCAAATTTAGGATTGAAAAGAATAATTAGCTGGGAATACATTTATTTAATTCTTTACCTATTGAAGTCAGAAACATGAATCTTAGGAAGTTTAAAATATTTTTAAAGGACATTTTAATAGATGCCTGTCCCTACAGTGTAAATGAACTTTTAGATTTTGATGAAAAACATTTTAATCAAACGTAAATAATTTAGGCTTGTCTGTTTTTTTTTTGGTTTTTCTGTAGCCTAAGAATGAGTTGTTAGCAATCTAAATTAAAAAAAATATTTATGTAGCATTTACCTATTTCTGTTTATTATTGTTGTTATATCTTTGATACTGTTTCTTTTTCTGTAAAAAATCTCAAATCATTTATTAAATATAATTTCAGCTTATGATATGTCGGGCGATTTTTTAATTAAAAACTTTATCCCCAATTGTAACATTATTAAGCTAAGAAAAAATGGCTGTGCCCATGTATTGTAGGATGTTTATTATTGTTATAGGAACTTCTATAGACAAATTTAAATAATTTATGATGTAATCTTAATCAAAATGACGTGTCGATGAAAATGTATATTTTTTTATGACTAATAAATTGAATTAAATTGAATATTCATAAGGCAGATTCAGAGTTCCGTAAGGTAAGCGGTATGAGGTATGTGGTAAGATGCAAGGAAACACATCATGTCAGATAAAAATTTAGATCCCCTAGTTGGAATTATTCCTGCAAACAACACACAGACCCCCAGCGGCCCCAGCCCCAACATAAACAAATTCATTCACTTATCAACAACAAAAACTGAAAAAACCTGCTGTCAAATGTCAATAATTTCATGTTGGTTTGGTAAAATTCCAAAATCCCTAACAATCTGTCATCAGTCTGCAGCGTTGCCAGCGTGTTTCGAACTTAAGTTAAGTATGAGATAGGTAAAAGTTTGGCAAGCTGATTTTGGAACTTAAGAGATGTTACTACTTAAGTTAAAACTTAAGATAATCCAAAGTCAGACAGTGGCCCATTAGTTGACGAAAGGTGAGAAAGTGGTTCTTTACCGTACATATATGAATGAGGAGCACGTCTAAAATGAATTACGTGCAAAAGTGAATTAATCGAAGGGAAAGGAGTTCGGAGCAAAATCGAAGACCATTTAAGATGAGAGATAAAGCAGGCCTTAGACTTTGCGCTTTTTAGACACCCCGATGTTCTTAAACTTCTGCTGGTTGCCAGAGATTGAAGTATATGTATGAAGTTCTTTTATTTTCCGGTAACAAGAAAGGTCGTGTCTTTTCGGTTCTAGAAACTTTAAAATGTAATATAAAGAAGTTCTTTTTACTATTTAAAGCAATGTATAAAAATTGTTTTATGTTTTAAAGTCATAGTAAAGATCTAGTGAAATAGTGTTTTAATGGCTCATTTACGGTCCTAGAATAACAATAAACCTTAGACGTAAAACACAAGATGGCCTGCCAACCTAACCAAAAATAAGTCCCGTTAAATAGACATATGATTTCTAAGAAAAGAAACCTTGTTTTTAAAAACATAGATGTGAAAAGTTAGATAGAACGTCACTGAAACTTCAGGTTATGAAGGTTGTTGACTTGAGTGTTCGCGTTTGATATTTTTAATAACTTATGATATTTATGATGACATTTTCATTGGTCGTAGATAAAGTATAGTACGCTAACTCGCATGTTATGGTCATTACACGATCAGATGCCTGCGGCTCGCGTCTCAAACTTGCTCTTCGCCTTTATTGACCATCATAACATGCTTGTTATGTAAACTACTATGAACAGCATTGAATGAAATTTCTGCTAATTTTCCATTTTTTTTAACAATCGGGTTTGAAACCTACCAGAAAGATGTTATCACAAAACCTTTTTTTTAACGAAAGGAAAATATTTGACAACAACAACGATCTAGAGTGTTTGGATTTCTGTCAACTTTCAAATCTGATTTTGTTTAGTGGGTCGTTTACTGGTCATCGAGGTTAGGTTTTGTCTAATTAAAAATGAAACGGACTATATGTTGCCTTACCTTTTAAATAATTTAGTTCCTTACATCTGCGCAATTTTTGTTCTTTTTGTATATGCGGAATAAAAAAATCTCCGAGGCGTCTTTATTTTTTAGGCTCGTGATTTAAAGGCACGTCCTTCTTGATTAGGTTTTTTGGCTTGTTTGTTTTCCTCTTTTTCTTGGGTTAACAAGCTTGAAGCTCATTTTAAATTGGGTAGCTACTTAATTAAATACCTACGTTTTTTTGTGGCATGTCCAATAAATTTTCGTAAAATACAGATAAATTACAAGGTTGCAACTGGTAATGGAAATCTGGAAAACCTGGAACAGTCAGAGAATTTAAAAAGTCAGAGAATGGGTCCTAAGTCATGGAAATCAGAGAATTTTTACAGTATGGTTTTTACCTTTTATATGCTTATCTTTGTTTTTCCAGATTTTGAAAAAACATGGAAAATATCAACACTTTTGAGAAACTTCGTACTATTGCAAATCGCTTAATTCAACAAACTTCCGTTCGTTTAGCAACACAAAAAAAGCTGCGACGGCATGTAAATAATATTTTACAAAAACGTGAAAAATATCAACATTTTTGAAGAATTTTCAGTTATATTGCAAACATTCTTGCTGCGGCACGATAAATGTGTAAAAATGTCACTTTTAGTATACTTTTCTCAAAATTTTGGCCATAGGGCACATTTATGGCATGATTTTGGCAAGAAATCCAGAATTGCGACTGAATCCCATCCAAACCCATATTTTTTTCAATACGTAAATTTTTGTCTTCTGCTTAACTTATGAAATTTTTTTTTTAAATATTGAAACTGGATTTTTTTATTTTTGGTCTGCTTAACTTATGAAATTTTTTTTCTTTAAATATTGATTGGATTTTTTTATTTTTGGTCAGGGAAAACCTAGAAAAGTGAGGAAATCCAAATATTGAAAATCAGTTTCAACCTTCAATTAGGTACACTGATAAGAAACTATAAAAAAGTATGAAAATTTACGATTGCTTTTTACAGATCAGCTTCATTTTTTTACTATATTTGTGTAAACTCTGACAAAAATCATTTCGGCTAATGTATTTTCTCTTTTTAAATGTAATAGTGTGGCAATTTTACAATGTAAGGGGTATAATCCCTTATACGTGTTGAACTTTACTTTCTAAAATGCAAAGTTATGTTTTGCCTACGTAAAATCAAATTATATACAAAGTAGCAATACCACCCACCGCGTACGCACGGGGGGCTTAGAGGCTCAAGCCATTTAGGGATAAGTACAAAAAAAAGTTTAAGAAAAACAGAAAAAATAAAACTTTTCCTACTTCACTTACTTGTTTCGAAACTAGTTCATGAACCAGTTGGTCTTTTTACCATTCGACCAGGAACCTAATTCTTGAATCTCAATAGAAGGAATGATGCCTCAAGAGAATCAACCCCGGGAATGATCCGTTCGAAATATTCAAAAATTTGGCTCGGAGCACTTTTCTGATTTTCTTCCGAATAAACTAAAATTTTACGGTCGGATTTACTAAAAAGGTTTAGTCTATTTTAGAACTTTCCTAAGTTTAAGTGAAGTTTTTGGTTTTAAGCATTTTAAACCAACTCTTCCTGAGTTTTGGACATCGTTTCATTTATAAGAAGATTTAAGAGAAAATTTTCAATTTAGCGGGGTTTAAATAGTAAACACTCTGTAGAATAAATTAACATTGGGGCTATTTGTCACTCTAATTAAAACTTACCCTTGTTAATTAATTTTTCCAATTAATACTTGATGTCACACAACGATTTAGATGGGTAATAATAAAAGAAGGAGCAGATTAATTTTCTATTTATTTAAAAGGTGTTTATATTTATGAAATTAATTAAAAAACATTTTTTTACATTTCTGTCACTGTCGAAATGTCAGTTTAAAAATATTAGCGCTACGTTCAATCACAAACAGCGAGTTCTAATATTTTACCTCTGCTTGCACCTTGGCTGGCACCAACCTCTACTGATGAAAGCTACAGCTTTAAAATGAGTGGGCTAACGAAAGATTTTTTGACTGAGCTTTTAGATAACCTCAATGTTTTAGTTTCGGTTTGTAAATAAATAATATAGTTGTTTCGGTTTTTTTTCTTTGATATATTTTTCGTGCATAATCAATGACCTTCACTTATGTTTGTTTTGCCTCGTAGTGCCCTCAGAAATATATTGTATGTGCCGAAAACCGGTTCAAAATATGGCGTTTTTCTGGACAAAATAGGAGGTGTTTTATTAGGTAATGAAAAACTTGGGATATTAAATAAGGTAAATTAATCCTTGTAAAAACGGTTACTTAGGGAAATTATAAACGAACTTATTACCAAATGCCACAAAAGAATCCTTTCTGGGGGCTATAAATTTAAACCACCCCCCTAAGGTGGTCTAAAAATCACCCACTTTATAATCTCAAACACAAATAATGAAGCTATTATGTGCCAAATTTTTGGTGTATTCACCATTTGCCATTTTAAAACCTGTCAAAAAGAATTAGTTTTAGGGTATTTTCTCCTAAAATATGGTGTATTTTGAGAAAAAAACCAGTTTTTCAGTGGTATTTTGCAAGAGCAATACAAAATAATCAATAACTTTGTGTCTTTTCTGTCTGGGTAAGTGTTTTTTGAAAATTCGTTTTAAAATTTAGTACCCTCCACAAGTGTAAATATTTAGACCTGTGTGGGGTACTATTTTAGATCTTAGTAAATCCCACTGTTAGTTTTTAGTGCTTTAGTGTTTACAAAATGTGCTGCCAATCGAAAGTTCAGTCAATTCTGATGTTTATTTGACTCCAGAAAGTATGGATATCACGTGACCCGTTTTGAACGTAACTTCGATATTTCATGAGCTAAGGTCACTGACAGAAACAAAAGACTCTACTCTTACCGCTTGTTGCACCATTCAGTTTTAACCGGAGTTTAACGTTAAACGCCGGTTAAATGGTCAATTCCCTTTGCATTATTTTTTAACATGATTTTAAGCGGTCTTAATCGACGATTTAACTTGAACATTAAGCGTTAGGTGTGATTTTTGGTTTGTTTGTCTCTTTTTTTTTTGTTTCTGATAGTCTGCCGAATGTGCCCGATTCATCGTGACCTTCGGGCACTAATCATAGCCTATCAATCCAGTCAATGTCAGTCAAATTGTCTCTTTTAGGTTACCCAATATTAATCGCTAATCGTTTTTGCATTATTTATTCGTTACTTTTTACCTATAGCGTTGTATGAACAACTTATCATTCAAACCACTATAGGTGGGTATTATAAAGAAACAGTTTAAAGTATGTACTTTCAAAATCGTTGTTAAACAAATTGTAAGGAAAGATGGACTTGACAGTGTTTAATTTTTAGAATCGTTATCTACGTGTTGTATTATTTCTTTGAAAAGGTGCCCTATGGTCATATATTCTCTATTTGTACACTTCCGGTCACATAAAATGCATACAGCAGAAGTTAGCTGCACGTCTGTTGAATTTAAGTTTTGCTAATTGCGTCGCTTATTGTAACTGACTTTGACGATTTCGAATTACAGGTTAGATCTTTTGACATGGTAAACACAAACATAGAGAGACTGGCCACACTTTACTAAAAAACTAGTATACTAATGAATAAAACAATTTTTTAAAATTATTCAACATTTTATTAAAAAAAAAATTATTCTTAAAGCGCATTATGGACAAAAAAACACCACAATTGTGCGAATAAGAAAAAAGTATCGAGAAGAAGGAACTGTTTGGTAAAAGGAAAGCAATAACTTAATCATAGTCAGCGCACATCTGCAGGATCAGTAAATTTGACTAATCTAAGTCTTCGCAGATAAACAAAAATGTTCAAAATTAAAAAGAAATTATTAAAACACTACGTAAATTAAAAAAGAAAAACAAGAAAACGTTTCTTCAGTAGCGTGTCATTGCCCCGTCAGCCTCGATAATGTTTGCCAGTCTTCGTGGCATGGAATCTGCTAAATTTTGAAATAAATTTGGATTTGAAACAATGACTTCGTCGTACCCTCTGACTATGAGCTCCATTAAGTGGTTGGAATTCTGGGAACAATATTCATTTGTGTTAACTATTTTGCTATAAGGCCCCACACATTTTCTGTGGGATTGGCGTCCATGGCAAATCCTCGATGTTGTTTTGCTGAAACCACTGTTTTGTTTAACAAGTTGATACACAAAACCTTCTGGATGAAGAATGGTTGCTTTTGCTACTAAGTAAGATTTTCTTGGCAGCAACGCGACATCTAAGTCTACAACGGCTTATCCATCTGCACGTCGTTCTTATGGATCCAGGAAAATGTGCCTCAATTTTAGCGTCTGGGGCCATTACAAATGTCTTGCATGGTCTTCATACTGACTTGGGTCAAGCCAGTGCCTCGCCTTCGTCCAACAGCCTTGTTTCGGCCATAATGTGCCGCTACTCTTCGAACCGACCTACCACCGTCTAATTTTGTCAAAATTCGGCCATTTTTAAATATAAGCGTATGACAACAAAATGACTTACCTAAAAGGTTACAGAGTTGTGAGGCCCATAATCAACACCGTACTCAACTAAAAAGCCAGTTAACTGATTTTCGTTTTAGTATCCTTTGGCCTATGATCGGTGCCATATTGTCACCAAACTGACAGAAAATCCATGTTTTACTTGCCAATTTGGTTATAAAAATGGCAGCCACAATAGGCTAAAGGGCACTGAGGTGGTAGGAGTTAACAGGCTTTTTAGTTGAGAATGGTGTTGCCATAATACACCATATAAAATCGGCGTACGCATTTTATGTGGCCGCAAGTGTAGATCGTGTCTTGTTGTTTAGCGGTAGTTCTCAAATCTTTGACAGTAAATTAACGTATGTTTTGCGTCATCTATTCTTTGACATTACCGACATATGTCGTCAGTTTTCCCTATTCGCTTTGTGTGTGTTCTAAAAGATCCATGTCCTGTTAGAGCTTGTATCATATATAGTAATCCATTTTTTTGTGTTTGCAGTCTATCCACGTTTTAATTGAGGAATAATTATTTTCGTCCATTGTCCTTTTTTCGGTATTTCGGTCCCATCTTGCTTGCCTGGATTCCAGTGTTTTTCTTTTGCAGTTTCTTTGTTTTCAACAAATTTTTTCGAAAATAACTTAAAATAAAAGATCGCTTAGTTTTGAACTATCAAATTTTTAAAACTAAGAATGCAATTGTTTCTGAGATCAGTAGGTAATTAAAATTCTAAAAAGTTCCCACATTCTTTTTGAAAATTAAAATTGTTAAAAATCACCCACACCCGCTTCAGAAAGATTATTTTTACGTAGGACCTTAACGAAAAATTTAAACATGCACCGGCGATCCGAAGGCATTTGATTGGGGGGGGGGGGGCAAGGCCATTTTCCCAATTAATATTAAAAAAAATTCCCAAGTTACCTGAAACTTTCAAATTTTTTTATTGTTGTTTGAAGAAATTAGAAATAGATAATGTTTTGTAAAATGTACTTAAATTTCCCAACTGAATCTTCATATTTACCAACTGCAAGCAACTGAAAGCAACATTGGGAGGAAGGCTCCCCCCATCCACCTTAAGGGATCACCGGTGTAAACATGCCGCTTTGACCCAGAGCCGCCGCTTACACAAAGGGAATAGTTTATTAACAGTAACTAAGCGTTAGTAAGATTAAATAAATGGCTTACTGGGAAGCGAGGTTAAGCAATTGTGTAGAATTACTACGGAGATAATGCAGAATTTTAGTAATTCAGATTTTGTTCCAAGTCAGCAAGGTTTATGAGAACGAAATTTTCTGTTAATAAATATGTACGTAGACAAATAGCAAAAACAACGTATTTCTTTCCTTTCCATCTTATATTTTAAATAGAAAATTTATAATTGAAAACTGTCAAACATTCGAAAACTCCACCACGACTTCCGCCCTAATAAACATGATAAAATTTTCCTTGAAAAATACTCCATCTTTTATTTAATGACATTTTCTGTAAACATTAAACTTTTCAAGAAAATCATAAGAAAACAATAGGTAGATTTGTAGCCATTACCTTTTTTATATTTTTATTAAAAACTGTACTGTAGAAAACAATTTTAAAGAAAGGAAATTTCAATCAAAATTAAAAGTGACTTAAATAAAGTTATATTTACGCAAATGCCCTAGTTTTAAAGCATTTAACTATGAGATACTATAACGGTCCTGCCCTTGCATTTTCCGAAAAAAGGCCGTACCGATGACAACTCTCTCAATCAAGTTAGCCTGGAAAAAATGCAGAGCCAAAAACTCTTCAGGGCACAAATCAACTGCATCAGGCATGCGCAGTAGATTTCTCAGCTTTGCCCTTGCCCACCACCAACCTCGGATTTTGAAGTTATTTTCTTTGTTTTTCGTGTAACTGAATACGTTTCCAATATGAGATTTGAACGCGTTTTGAACACGATTTGAGTATTTTACATGTTTTTTTATCAACTCCTACCGTTTTAGTGTCCTTTTCTCGACCTTCGCCGCCATATTGACAGAAAACTAATGGATTTTCTGTCACTTTTGAGTGAAAATGGCGGCGAAGGTGGATTAAAGGACACTAAATCGGTAGGAGTTGATCGGCCTGTATGTAGAGGGTACTGTACTGGGTTTTTTCATTAAATTTCCAAAATTCGAAAACAAACATAAAAGTTTCCATTTCCATCTTGTTAAAACTTTCCTTAGTTTTCGATACAACACTGGGAAAAATATGTGGATTTTTTTTACAATTATATCAAATTTTCACACAAATTGTTTCTGGAATCGCACTAAGAACCATTGTAAAAATTTAAACATTGTTCTTTGAATCTATTTGTTGTTAAATTTCAAACAAAATGTTTAAGATTGATTCTGAAACAGTTCTTAGACAATGTTGTGTATTTATTTTTTATACAATTTTGAATTCGCTTGTTGTCTTGTTTTTGAAAAATTACTAAATATTCTTTGATGACATTAATGTAAGTAAAGTTGTAAAAATATTTTGCAATTTTTGTTGAAATTTTTACATAATTTTGTAAGTAATACACAATATTTTGTAACGATCAACATTTTTTTAAAATTTTATGTAAAAATTTGTACATTAATTTCACATAGGGTGTGATAATATTTTGCACAGGTTTTTCTAATATTTATCACAATTTTTGTTTATATTGTATACTATAAACTTAAGGTTTTCTTCCAGTTATGTAAAATTTTTACAGTAGCCTTGCGAGTTGGTGCCTAAATAATTGCTACGTTTTCATGGGAATTGAGTTTGTTCTGAAAACGATTTCAATCCGATACCGTCCATGAAAACGCCTGTTTTTCCAGTATTCAAATCGATTTCAATCTAGATCCGACCCTGAAAATTTTTAGGGTTGGATCAAGATCGTATTGAGATCGAAATACCGATTATCCATGAAAACGGGGATTGAGTTTACACATGCGTATTGCGTCGGATTACCAGACAGCCGCCAAATTATATTTTATTGCTCTCACTCTTTTTGAGAGAGAGAGAGGAATAGAAGTGAAACTGTGGAACCGGCATTCTAGAATTTGGTGGAGTGTATAGAAAAAAGAAGATTAATAACATAACCTTACTTAAATAACTAAAGATTTGTTTTTTTAAAGACTTAAAAAAAAAATAATTATGGAAAATAAAAGAAATATTTGGCTCGAAAGTGTATGTGCTATGCACATATGCCAGTCCAGCATTTCTTTCTTCATTTCCACTTGCAAACAGAGTAGTAATTAAAATTAAAAAAAAATGTGTGGCAAGGGCCAACATCATCTTTTGAATACAATATTTTTTTTTTTAAAAAAGTAGCAAAACTCAAAAATGAATATTTGACAACTATGACATATTTCAGCTGCCAAATATCAAAATTTGAAAACCGTTTTCAAATCGATTCAAAATCGATTTGAAAACCTGTCATGAAAACTCATGAAAAAAAAGTTTTCAAAACATATTGAAAACGAATTCAATATCCATGAAAACATAGCAATTATTGCGAAGTTGATTACATTATTGGGAGTTGGTGCCTAAATAATTGCTACATTTTCATGGGAATTGAGTTCGTTCTGAAAACGATTTCAATCCGATACCGTCCATGAAAACGCCTGTTTTTCCAGTATTCAAATCGATTTCAATCTAGATCCGACCCTGAAAATTTTTAGGGTTGGATCAAGATCGTATTGAGAGATTGAGTTTACACATGCGTATTGCGTCGGATTACCAGACAGCCGCCAAATTATATTTTATTGCTCTCACTCTTTTTGAGAGAGAGAGAGGAATAGAAGTGAAACTGTGGAACCGGCATTCTAGAATTTGGTGGAGTGTATAGAAAAAAGAAGATTAATAACATAACCTTACTTAAATAACTAAAGATTTGTTTTTTTAAAGACTTTAAAAAAAATAATTATGGAAAATAAAAGAAATATTTGGCTCGAAAGTGTATGTGCTATGCACATATGCCAGTCCAGCATTTCTTTCTTCACTTCCACTTGCAAAAAGAGTAGTAACTAAAATTTTAAAAAAATGTGTGGCAAAGGCCAACATCATCTTTCGAATAAAATACATTTAAAAAAAAAATACCAAAACTCTGCTGTTAAATATCAAAATTTGAAAACCGTTTTCAAATCGATTCAAAATGTTTTGAAAAATTTTTTTCAAAACATATTGAAAACGAAATCAATATCCATGAAAACATAGCAAATATAATGATATTGTTACTTAGTTTGGTACGGTATGGGGCAGAGGCAGGTATTTTTTAAGTAGACATGTCCATAGGTGTTATCCGGTATTACCTAAAATTTAACAAAAACATGAAATCAACAGTAACAAACTCGAGTTAGTTCAAGTTGGTTACCACCACAGACCTAAAACCATAGACCCTGAATCCCATTCATAAATTCTTATTTTTTTTGCCCCCAAGCTAGCCTGTGTGCCAAAAAAGGACAGAATGACTTTCAGAACGTTGCTCGGCAACACTGAGGAAAAACATGCATATGTTTGTAAACGTATGTCCTAGATGCATGCATTTGTTTTACATATTCTACTAGTAGCGGCGAAAAATTAATAAATATGTAAAAAAATGGGATAATTGCACAAAAGCAGTAATTTGTAGTTTTCACAACTAGCGGTTAAAAGAGGGTTTTTTTTACGAGCGTTGATTTAAATTCACGAGCGCAGCGAGTGATTTAAAAAAACGAGTTTTTTTGCATCGGTAACCATGCTTTTGTAATTTACTGACACATACAAAAATCGTCTTTTGGATGAAGTTATAAAAACCCACACCCTTTCTTTTCACCCTTTCAGAAACCCGCCACCAATGTAATTGTGTTATGTTATTAAATATTTTAAGTGCTAATGGTGAGTAAAAGCGATTAAGGTGGTGATCATTTTAATAATTATTGTAAAATTTGCTGGTGCAATACCAAAAAAAAAAAAAAAATTAGAAGATAACTTTAATACAAGGTTGAGGGCAACAGTTGTTTAATATAGTCTTTTTTATCAACTGAAGGAAAAAGGCAAAACCTGATGTTTAAATTAAACCGGATGAAATCTACTAAATCACTTGCATAATTATAAGTTTAAAATATGTCACATAAAATATGTTAAAATAAAAGTCAAAATATAATAAAATACCTCCTCTTTTTTTTAAAACTAATATTCAATTAAAGCTTTGAGAATTAAAATATTTTACTATACTTAACAATTTCGTTTTACCCATTGTTATTTTACATAGGTGAGGTATAGAACTTGAAACCCTTAGGTCTGTGGTCAGGTACCTGGTTTTCTAAATTTAGGACCAAAATACCAGAATAAACATGAAACATAATAATATTTTGATATATATTATTTTTGCCTTTGTTAAGAAATTATAGCCTTGAGCATACCTGCACAGAGGGTAAACAGGGTGCTGCATGTTAAAAAAAAAACAGCGTAATGATGCAGTATACGGTTTTCTAACATTTTTGATTTTTTAAGAAAAATTCTTTATGGGGGCACCTACTAAAGGGTCCCTAGGACCCCAAATCCACCGGTGCCGATTGTTTTTTTTTTAATTGTTTTTTGTTTTTTTATATTTTTTTTCACTAAAATAACCCAATCCAACACAGCCCAACTCAACCTAACCCAACCGAACCCAAAACAAAACAATACATTACAACCCCCCCCCTCCCTTTTTTCTCTTAAAAAAAAACCGGCGCCGGCGGTTTTGGGGTCCTAGCGACCCTAGTAGGAGCCTCTATAAATAATTTTTCATAAAAAAATCAAAAATGGTAGGAAACCGTATACTTCATAATTACCAAAAACAGTAATACCAATAATTGAAAATAGGTAAAGGACGACACTGACCGATAATTATCACAACAAAGCTACAGCTGATTTTGACATTTACCTTTGCAATTAAATCCCTTGATTTGGGTGTTCCAATCGTTTACACACGATGCACTCCCGCACCATCCTATAGTTTTTAACTTCACAAGTTTATAAAAATCACAAAAATCACACAAAACGTTTCGAAATCAGAAATATTTGAACACGGTCGGTATGCAATGCTGCAAAACATATATAATGAATGCAAACCACCAGGTAGTGCGCAGAAGACGGCAAGGTATTGCGACTTGCCAGTTCTTGTTAAGGGATCGTTGCCATATTGGAAAAAATATGGGCTTTTTATTTCTTATGAGTTTATTTTTTATCTTTTGTTTTGTAATTATAGTTTTTAAATAAATAAACATTGTTTTCATGATATCTTTGAATGTAGCTGCTTATAGAGGTAAAAAAGTACCAAGATTTTCATGAAATTTCAGAACAAACAAGAAAGTAACCTCAAGTTGGCAATAAGGCTTCATCCTACTATGCTTTCATTATTTGGGGAACACGAGCTTATATACTACATATATGTAATCATTTTCACATCGCATACTGGCTCAGACACATCGTATCTTTTTTCGCCTGCTCTTTGAGGAAAAGATATTGTATAAAGTGCGAGTTAGGATGACTACAAATATTTTTTTGAATTTATATAAAGAGAAAGAGAACGCCTAATTCCGGCGATACGTTTTGCGAGATACATTATTATTGTAGGAGCCAGGGCATTAGCATAGCATTCAGGGTCTAATGGTGTAGGTCTGTGGTTACCACTGATGAAACTTATTTAATTAGGTATTATTAAAAAAACCTATAATTGCTTTTTTTTAAAAAAATGGATGGAAAAGGGACAACATTATTTTTTTTTGTTTTTATGCAATTAAATACATACATACAATTTTCATTCAAAAACCTTTCCAAAAATTGTAAAAAGACGTTGCCGTCGAACCTATACTTATACACCATTTTTAAAATAAAAATTTCTAGACAAGGCATTATTCTACGACATGATGTTTTAAATAAAACTTATCGTCCCGTACCTAGCTTTTTTTTTAACCCGGTTTAAAAGTTAAGATGGAAGTAAACCGAACCCCGTAAGAAAAAAACTATAACCAAAAAAGCTGCTTTTGGTCAAGCCAATATTTTCTAAAAAGATATCTTAATTGCACTGGGTAATTTACCAGAAAATGTTTCTTTGTGAAAGAGCTTCTAATTCTGATTCTGTTAATCTTTTTTTGATAGTTCCAGAATTTACTTTTACTCAAGACCACCACACTAATTAAAAAGAAGGCCAAAATAAAGTCATATTCTCGTTTCACCTGCGTTTGGAGCACGGTACGCACTTTCATTGCACTGATACCACTGGATTCATTTAGATAGAGGGCACTGTGAGAGCAAACTTGCCAGTTAAACAATTGTTAAGTATTGTTACATAACCTGTGTATTTATTTTATTAAGAGTTTTACAATGAACTCTTTAGTAAAAATTTTGCCACAAAATATTGGCAATTTCCTAAATATGTTGAGTTGAGAACGATAAGTATATCTGTAGACCGTCAATATAAATTTTACAAAATTATTGTTAAAAATTAAAAATCATTGTATAAAATCTACACAGTTAATATGCAACAATTTTCCATATTGGAAGTACTAATAGCTTATTCTTGGTATCATAACAGTCAGTCGATACGATTGATCCCAAAAAGCGATATTGAACTTAGATAGCCTCGTTTTCGTGGAAGGGAATTGTATTAATTTCTACATGAAAACGTTGTAATTGTATTGTAACGGTTGGCCGAAATAGGGAATAAGTCCGTTAATAATCCTCAAATATATTTTTAAAATAAAACTATTGATAAAATAAAACTATCCAGGTTTTAATCAGAGATTGATATATATGTTTTAAAAAATTGTTTGGTTTACCTAAACTGATTCATCTTCAGTAACAAAATACCCACGTTGACCTTTTCGCTCCAAACAACTTGTAAGATTTCTTTTATCCTCCGCACACCATTTTTCTCTCACATAAAGAAAATGATGTCCTATAAAAAACCTTTTACCCGAGTCAATAAGTGTTTTCTATTTTGTCCCAAACGATTTTGCAGCACTAAAATCCCAGGACACTTCGAATATTCAACAAAGTGCTTCTCTTAACGACCCTGCACGGATTTTATGGGAATATGGCACACTGTTTATGGTATTGATATATTGTAGTTTTAATTACCACCACTTACACTGTACAAAAATTTTTTTTTTTGTTTCTTTCAACTTATGAGTTAATTCCTACCAATTTTGGGTTGCGAAAACCGAATATGACAAAGAAAATTTCTTAATAGCTCTAGCTTCTGTGATAAAAAATAATGAGTTTTTCATTTAATAAGGATTATGAGGTAACGAAAAATATTAATTATGTATGCTAACAATATTAAAAGGTGTATTTTTAATGACAGTTACACACTATAAATGGCAAAAGAACACTCACCGGTGGTTGAATATATGAAGAATTAATTAGGGGCTTCATGAGATCGCTGTCTTTTGGCTTTCCTCTTGTAAGTAATTTCTGGAGCATCCCTATACATAAGCCAGCAGTAATCCGCGAGCATTGCTTCATTCCAGCGGCCCTGATATCTCCGTTCCATGAGAGAAATATCCTGGTGGAATCTTTCTTCATGCTCATCACTGACAGCTCCACAACTGGGTAGGAAAAAATCAAGGTGGAAGTGGAGAAAATGTATTTTTAGTGACATATTACATCCGAGTTGATGGTACTTTTCTAGAAGTACTTTTTCCAATTGAGTATAATTTTCCTCCCTTCTGTTCCCTAAAAATCCATGCATAACTCCCTTAAGAGCTTCCCAAGCTTCCTTTTCTTTTCCTTTTAGAACTAGGTCGAAAGCAGGATCCTTTACGAGTTCACGTATTTGTGGCCCAATGACTCTTGCATCACTTAGTTTGGGAAATTTTTCTCTCAAATATTTAAAAGCCTGACCATCTTGGTTTAAGCCTTTGACAAAATTCTTCATTAAACCGAGCTTGATATGTAGGGGTGGAAGAAGAACATCTTTTGGATTCACGAGAGGCTCAGCAACGACATTTTTCTTACTAGGTTTAAGATTCCTTGCAGGCCAATCTACTTGGATATAGTGTGATTTCCTATCTCTACTATCCCACATATATAAAAAGCAACAGTATTTAGTGTACCCTAATTGCATTCCAAATAGTATATTAATGACTTTTAGATCGCCACAAATTTTCCACTCATGTTCAGCATATTTGATTAAGTTGAGGAGGGTTGCCATATTTGCATAAGTCGCCTTCATATGAACTGCGTGACCAACAGGAACAGAAGGAAGACGATTGCCATTATGAAGCAATACAGCTTTTAAACTAAGCTTGGAAGAATCTATTAATAGCCTCCATTCAGTTGGATTATGCTCCATTTTCAAACTTTTCATCAGACCATTAATATCACAGCAAAAAACAAGATTATTATCCTTCTTAAAAAAAGGTAACAGATTCCGCTGACACTGTCTGTACTTAGAGACCCTGACATCTGGTTGAAGAAGATTCCATTGCTGTAACCTTGATCCTAGAAGTTCTGATTTCTCCTGTGACAAGTCAAGATCTCGAATGAGATCATTTAACTCAGACTGGCTCAATCATCTTTTTCTTCAAAATCAGGATCGTGTGATATTGAAGGCATGTTTAATTCCTCATTTTCCACATTGTCTTCACTCTCTACTTCCAATTCATAGTTTTGAGGTGGAGTAGGAATTGGTAAACTGATTGAATGTGGTATAGGTCGAATAGCAGATGGGAGATTCGGATATTGAACTGTTCCTCTTTGTTTCATTGAGAATCCTGCATTGATAGGCAGAGGCAAGCAAAAATAGCAGTCATCTATGTGGTTTGTAGGCTCCCGCCAAACCATGGGCACCCCAAAAGCCATCGATCGTTTTTTATTTTTAAGCCATTCTCGTAATAGAACTGAACACGAGTTGCAACATATATGTGGAGCCCATGACTTATCCTGGTCTCCTAACTTCATTCCAAAATAATAATAATAATAAGCAGTCTTCACAAGAGGCGTCAAATTGCGTTTCTGTGAAGAAAACGTTATTTCTCCACAAATATAACAAAAATTGTTAACTGGATTTACACATTTACGAGGCATGTTAATACAATAAGTTTTACTTTAAAAACACTCCAAAAGAGCAAATTTTGCACTAAACAAAACAGAAATATTGTATGTAAAATGTAAACCTTAGATTTACAGCATAAACACTATAGTCAGTTTGCGATGATATATTGTGTCTCCGTGTATCTAGTTTTGTAACAATTGGTATTGTTATATTAACTGTGCGTTCAGTTAGAAATATAAAACTGAACTGTAAGGTATCGGTCGCTCTGAATAAAAATCTCGCAAATACGCAATTATTTCGGAAAGCAGGGAGTCCCCGCTTATATATATATCGAGAATAGTAGAGCTGTGTTGCAAATATCGATAGCTAAATTAAAACTATCGATAGTTTTGTAGTTTAATCTCTATCGATATTATCGATAGTCAATTTCGATGGTGGCGTACTATACGTATTATTTTCCCTTTCGATGCTTTTAGAGGATATAAAATGTAAAATATCACCTTATCTTCAAAACTAGAGCTAATCTCTAATTTTTATGGTGATTTTTGAATTCAGGGGATGAAAATACTTAAGAATTAGCTATTTTTGAGCCCGAAACATTTTCATTGTTGGACAGTGTTATTTATATAAATAATCCCATTTGACAGCTATCATTGAGCGAAATATCAAATAAAAAGTAGCCTATGTATTGATCAAGGTCGCACTATATATTCTTACTAAATTTAATCCAAATCGGTTTAGCCGTTTTTGCGTGGTTGACGAACAAACACACAGACATTTATAGCATTAGTAAGAAATGTAACCATTCACCTCAAACCAAGGATAGATTCGTTTAGTATAGGATGGGCCACAAAAATGAGACTTTTTCAGTCGCCTTTAACTTTAAAACTAATAGACTGATTCAAAACAAATTTACATAACTAGAAAGAAAATACAAAAAAAGAAGTTAAAATCAGTTACATCAACCGAAAAGATTCTAAAAATAAAAGATCAAAAGATCTTGAGTGGAAATAACGAAAATTCAAACTTGGATGAGCATCCCACAAGGAACACACAAAGGAACAAAGCGAAAAGAGAAATGATTAAACGATGTTTCCCCTGGGCAACCAGTGTGGGCTCATCAGTGGTTTCATTGGTCACCCTCCCCAAACATCATTAAACACCATCATACACTTTGATTTCCAACCTTGAATCACTCAAAAACAGGCATCGTTCCGCACTGGCACTTATCCAAGTTACCTGATACGGATTCGTCCTGGCGTGTTAATATTTCCAATAGGATTATGCTTCTAAGGCAATTAAAAACAAAAAAGAAGTTAAAAACCTCCAAATCAGTTACATCAACTGAAAATAATCTAAAAACAAAACATCAAAAAATCTTGGGTAGAAATAACGAAAATTCAAACTTGGATGAGCATCCCACAAGGAACACAAAGGACCAAAGCGAAAAGAGAAATAACTAAACGACGTTTCGCCCTGGGCAACCATTAAACACCATCATAAACTTTGATTTCCATCCTTGACTCACTGATAAATAGGCATCGTTCTGTATTGGCACTTATTCAAGTTACCTGATACGGATTGTTATTAAAGGACTATTGCAGAAAATAAAATTACAGATTAGAAAGTATAAATAATCAAGAAAATAATAACTACAACTGGGCCAGATTCAGTAGGTCTACTTCTGGGTAGCCCCAGAGCAGACGTCTGTTCTTCTATCTAACCGAAAAGAAAAAAGAAAACGAAGAAGATATTTAGCAAAATTAAAAAGTAAGATATTTTTATCTATTATTAAAAAATGAGTTATACACAGGAAAACAATTGAGGAATTGCTTTGATTTTTTTTAAGGAACAAAAATAAATATTTAAAAATTCATTGTTGTCTAAACAAAAGTGAAAAAAATTGTTTTTCAAAAAATTGTGCACTATTGGTAGCTAGAAACATACCAGGTAATTTATTCACAACAGAATATATTTGATATGAATAAGATCTTTTATAAAATTCATGCGTATGTTTAGGGGGTGTCAAACTACCCCTGGAACGAAGGTTCAGGTTATGATTCGTCCTGGTGTGTTAACACGTCCAATACAATTATGCTCCTAGGGCAATTAAAAACAAAAAAAGAAGTTAAAAACCTCCAAATCAGTTACATCAACCGAAAAGAATCTAAAAAAAAATATTATTAGAAAATACTTCATAATTTTGTGAAGGAATGTCAAAAATGACATCTCTTAAAAATTCAAGATTGGGGACAATTTTAAAACTAGCCATTTTTTACCCCTCCCTGAACTTTTCTTTTTATTGATCTTTCACGGACAAGAAATCTTTCTTAAAAAAACTTTTCTTAAAAATAATTTTTCTTTCTGACAGATGAACTTTTCCTAGATAAAAAAATGTATTACCTGGAAAAATCAGTAAAGAATTAACATATTGCTAGTTCTTTTTTACATTAGGTAAAATAAAGTCTTTACTTTGGCTATAATTTGACAGAGGCTAAGCCGATTTTACTGAACTGAACTTAATTCAATAGGACCTAAATTAATTATTTTTAAGGTCGCAAAAACGGCATAGATTTGACAACACTGCTTTGCTATTTTTTTAAAAGATCAACAATAGTTGGCATCACTAATACCATTTCGAGTGAAATCGTGCAGTGTTCAGAACACGGTGCGAACACCATATGTGAGGAAAAGTATAACTTATTAGGAACGTAACCATTTATTAATGCTTCTTTAAAAGATTTTGATGCTCGACTTCATGCTTCATGGATTGCAATGTCTCGAAATTAAAAAGAATCAAAAGAAAAATCATTATACATAAAAAAATAACAAATTTCCACTTGACATGTATCAATTTGTTGGCTGAATGTTCCAGTAGACAAGTGGCCGGTGGCTATGCGGAACCTGAATTCCAATACTTCAATCGAACTCACTTCAGTTTCCTTGGGCCTACTAAATTACGTGACCTTGGTGTTTCAGAATTCCGGCAGAATATTACTTACAAAGAAAAAAAAACCATAACTTTTTTGGTATCAGATAATAGTATTTATAAAAATCTACATCCGTATCCAAAGCACTTTTTAAAAGTTTGGTGTATTTTTTTCAAAAAATAAAAAAAAACAAAAATTGCTGTTACAGATTTCTGTATTATCGACGAGGCTAACAAAAAGCCAGATAAGATTTTTGACTATGGTTAGCCGTGTTTATTTTATCTCAATAGTATTTATAAAAATCTACATCCGTATCCAAAGGACTTTTTCAAAATTTGGTGTATTTTTTTCAAAAAATAAAAAAAAACAAAAATTGCTGTTACAGATTTCTGTATTATCGACGAGGCTAACAAAAAGCCAGATAAGATTTTTGACTATTGTTAGCCGTGTTTATTTTATCTCGAAAAAGAGAGAGTCCAGCAAAAAACTGTCTGGATAAATTTCAACAGATTGCGTTTTCTCGTGTCCGATATTCTGCCCGGTAAAGATTGGCCCAAAAATAGCAGAGCGAGAGAGAGTTGTCAAATCTATTCCGTTTTTGTGGCCTTAACGTTTTTATTTCACCATCGATTTTGATAAAGTTTTATGTTTGTATTGGATGAAGCTTTCAACAAAAAATTAGTTTTAAACTTGTCCACCATCTTGGATTTTTATAAAATCTCATTTTTGACAGTTGTTTCAAAAAAAATGAAATATGTTCTTTCCAGACATGTAATTTTTTGGTTAAAAAATTATAGGCAATCCAGAAAATCTCATTATCTGTTTCCACCCCTATATATACCAAGAAAAAAAAAACTTTACATACATAATAAATCGCTAAATATACTTTTTTTTTAACCAAATAATATAGATACCAAAAATCCAGTTTTTAGATCTTTTTTTGTTTTACTGTGTTTGTTTCAGCATTACGCAAAAATTACTGCATTCATTTTGATGGGTTTCACTGCTGCATTCGCACATATGTTGTGTTCCTGGGTAGAACATAGGCTTTAAATCATTAAAATCGTTTTAAGAATCAAAAGTTATAACCATTTAAAGCAATGTTTCAAATCTTTTGAGAAAAAACTACAGGCAAAAGTGTTTATTTTTTTGTCAATAAAAGAAGCACTCAATAATTTTTCTAAAATTATACTACTTAGATTAAGTAACCTTCTTCTTAAATTACTTAAATACTTATCAGTTATACTTTTTCCATAATACCCATTACATCATTAACCCTACTTTGTGCTTATAGATGGCTGCGTTAGAGTGCTTATAGATGGCTGCGCACAAAACTTTAAAGGATGTTTTATTCACTTTTACAAAAGTCATACAGTATGGGAAAGTTCTTCGAAGAAGTTGAACGAAAAAAAATGATAAGACGTGGAAAAAATGATAACATATAATTCTGTGCAGGCTCACTAGGAACCGATATATCTATATTTATTAGTCTCTGTCAACGCCAATGAGTTATGAATTGGACGTCCTGTTAAACATATGTTTCTTTATGACAAAACAGAGAAAGAGTCGAATTTTATCGTAGGAAAAACATTAAACTTCAAGTGCTAAGATCCATTCTATCTCTTACACCAACATGTGGAAGCCGTTTATAAAATATATATACACACGACGGCAGACTTTTTCACTTTGCAAAAGCGTTTTTCCCTTCCGTTCTCAAACAATAAATATAAAATCTTCTCCGATTTTGTCTCTAAACGTTTTCCGTAGAAATTTGGAGGGAAGAAATTCTCTTAATTTTTTAAGCTGCATTACTTTGGAGCCAGTTAGGTATATATAGGGTGTAATTAGTTTGAGGGCAAGTCATTTCAATTTTTGTTTGAATTGTATTACGCTGCTCTATATTTATTTATCAGAACCTACCTCTATTATATGAATATTTTCAGTGTATTGTTTAAAAATTGAATGCACTCCTTCTTACTTGCAGAATAATACAGTTACGATACGACTCGTCTATAGGGCTACAAATATATAGCCCGAAAACTCAGTGGCAAAACCCGTGGTGTCTCTTGTGAGTTTTTAAGACGGTCAGGCAGCCCTTAAGGTTTTTAAATCCTTTACAGTGAGATTTACTAAGATCTAAAATAGTACACCCCACAAGTCCAAATATTTACATTACTTACTAAATTTTTAAAACCAATTTTCAAAAAACACTTACCCATACAGAAAAGACACAAAGTTATTGATTATTTTGTATTGTTATTGCAAAATACCACTAAAAAACTTCGTTTTTTCTTTTCTCAAAATATACCATATTTTAGGAGAAAATGCCCTAAAACTATTTTTTTTTGACAGGTTTCAAAATGGCAAATGGTGAATACGCCAAAAATTTGGCACATAATAGCTTCATTATCTGTGTTTGAGGTTATAAAGTTGGTAATTTTTTAGACTACCTTTGGGGCGTGGTTTAAATTTATAGCCCCCAGAAAGGATTGTTTTTTGGCAATTGGTAATAAGTTCGTTTATCATTTCCCTAACTAACCGTTTTTAATTAATATCCCAAGTTGTTCATTAACCAATAAAACAACTCCAATTTTGTCCATAAAAACGCCATATTTCGAACCCGTTTTCAGCACAAAAAATATATTTATGAGGGCACTACGAGGCAAAACAAACATAAGTGAAAGTCACTGATTATGCACGAAAAATATACCAAAAAAAACCCAAAACAACTATATTAATTTACTTACAAACTGAAATAAAAATATTGAGGTTATCTAAAAGCTCAGTCACGAAAACTTTCCTTACTCAAAGCCCACTCATTTCAAAGCTGTAGCTTTCATCAGCACCAAGTAAGCCAAGGTACAAGCAAAGGTAAGAGATCCGAACTCACTGTTTGTGATTTGAACGCAGCTATTTGAAACTGACATTTCGACAGTGACAGAAATGTAAACAAAACTTTTATTTAAGTTTTTTAATACATTTCATAAATAAAAACACCTTTTTAATAAATACAAAATTAATCTACTTCTTATTTTAATATTACCCATCTAAATCGTTGTGTGATATCAAGTATTACTTGGAAAAATTAATTAACAAGGGTAAGTTTTAATTAAAGTGACACATAAACCCCAATTTACGTTGTTAACCCCAGTCAACATAATTTTACTTGCCCAGAATGCGCCTGACAATAACAAATTTAGGGAGACTTGAGGTAAGGTGTGATATGTAAAATAGACAAAAAATTTGAAAAATACTCCTAATTTATTAATTCAAAGAAAAATCAATAGTAGTGCCGTACCCAGCCTGACATTCACGAGGGGAAAGAGCACGGCAGAGAAACTCTCGATCTCAATTCCAAAAATCGAGTCATGCTATGCCAGAAATTGAATTACAAATACTAATTAAACTACTAAAAAATTAAAATTACTGTCTCAGTACTAAAATTTGTCGTTCTACATTTATAACAATACATTCAAAACTGAAGAGTTTGTGGTTAGTTAGCTGGACATCGCCAGAAGGTACTGAGGTCTCATACGGGAGGCTACTCAGCTAATAGTTGATATTTTGGACTAATATCTCTGGACTATACTTTTTTTTACTTGCTAGGATATTCGCTCAATCAGGCAAGGAAAATGTTAGTAGATTCACCAAGGCTCTTTCTCACATCCTGAATCATGCCAAAAATATATGATATATCTATTTCATACATCTCTGGGCATACGTCATATAAACTAAAATTCCCCTCACAAAAGACAACAAATGTTTTGATTTAAATCTGCATGGTTCACAGCATAAAACGATTCTATCTAAATATACACATGTTATAAATCAACACATCAAATATAATAGAAATAAAAGAACACTTTGTTTGAAATATAATAATTTTTAAATACGCATTTTACTGACCTGTAAACAATTCTCTACACCGTCAACCAAACAACTCCAACTACTATCTCTTGATTCCGAATCTCGTAAAAACACACATACACACACAAATGCATGCTTCTTTTTTGTTGTTTTTTTGATTAATACCTACCTATAGGGTGCTACAAAACCGAATAAAAGATTTAATATTTTTTAAATAGACGGTTTTTTACACAATCTCAAAAGTGCACACCAAGTGCTCGCTGAATAAATAAACCAATCAATATAAAAAATGTAAGCATCAAGGTTGAGCGAACTTTTTCCATAAGTTTAGAACACAATAAAATGAATAATCGATTTTCTATTACTGACCCCAACGTTCGGGCTAATATGTTTTAAAAACGATAAATTTTTATTTAATTAAAGTCAAAATTTTATTGTTATATTTATGGATGAGTTTCCGGACAATATTATAAATCGACCAAAACAAATAAAATATTAACGCATAAATTTCTATGGATATTTGTATTTCCATTACCTTTGCATCATATAATGGATATTATGGGAAAAGTAGAAATGAAAAATATTTCCGTAATTTAGGAGGAGGACAATTTTAGAAAAAGTATTTAATGCTCTTTTTATTGACAAAAACCAAAGGCTCGACTTTAAAAAAACTCCAAGCGCATTTTTACGAAATAGCACATATAATAAATAATAATAGACACTTGAAGTAAATACTTCAACGCATCGGTATCGGTATACGTAACGCGTTTGAAACAAAGTCAGTTGACGGGTGTGATGGCAGAATCTCGTTGCGTACGGAAGGATGTACGTATCGTTACGGACCCACGAACATACGCAACGATTTCAATTAGCAGTTCTGTCATCGCAACCTTCAAGAAAGCGGGCATAGTTCGAAACATCGCATAAAAAAGTCAAAAATGTAGTGTATTTTGACTTCGAACGCGTTACGTATACCGATACCGATGCATTGAAATATTTACTTTAAGTGTCTAATAATTTTCATGTTTTTAGTTGTTTAAGCATGAAGTAATTATCTACAGTACCTACTTTTTGCTTTTATCAATATACAGAATACGAAAAAAAAACTTTTTTAAATCTTTGGAGTACGGCAACTTTTAGTACTCTTCAACCACAGACCTAAATAAATCACATATAATTAAAATTAAGATAGAGTCAGCGACTGGATAGAAAGTAAGCGTATACAAATCTATACTCTCTAGATACACTATTTCTGTACATTAAATATTTTTTAAAACTTTTGCAGTGGGATTTACCAATGTTAAAACATGTTGGGTGATTTTTCAATAAAACAGTGGAGAATGACCAAAGCTTTTTCATTTATTTAAAATCCCTCCACCAATGGACTACTTCTTCAATAAAAGGGTTTAGCCTATTTTAGACAGGTCCTAAGTTTAAGTGAAATTGTTGGTTTTTAAGCATTTTATACCAACTTCCTTGAGTTTTGGACATAGTTTGATTTATAAGAATAATTTTATTTGTTTTTTTTTTAGTTAAGAATCATCTTAACACAATCTTTTGTTGGATTTAAGAAGAAAATTTATATTTAAAAGAAGTTTTTTTAAATCCTAGGGGGGGGGATCTAAATGGTAAATACTCTGTTGAGCAAATTAAAATTGACGTTATATGTTACTCTTATCAAAATTTACCCTTATTTATTGATTTTCGCGATTAATACTCACTGGCACAAAACTATTTCGATATGTAATCATAAAATAAGAATTAGATTAACTTTGTATTTATTTAAAAGGGGTTTTTATCTATCAAAAGTATGAAAAAACTTTAAAACACAAACCCATCGCAATCGCAGACCACAAATAAAAATATTTCATCAAAAGGCGCGTTTCTGCGAGCTTAACATAGTTACTATTATTTTCTCTTTCTAAATGTATTCGTCTAAGAGAGATCCAGCATACTACATCATCACAAAAATACCCGCCTTTACTCCCTTCGACCCCGCATATCTGTCAGGGGGATAACTATCTCAAAAAGGTAGTTAGACAACGGGGTCGAAGGGTGTACAGGCGGTATGTTCCTGGTATGCTGGGTCTCTCTCAGACGAATGCATTTAGAAAAAGAGAATAGTAACTATGTTAAGCTCGCAGAAACGCGCCAAATGTAGGTCATGAAAAGAATGCGGCTAAAAACAGACCTGAATCCAACTGATGCGTTCACAAAGGAGTCATGTCGGCTCAACAAACTGTTTGGTGCTGCAGAGTTGAGACCTTTGAGTGTGATCTTGCAGTGGAAAACTCGTTTGATGATTAAGCTTTTAGATAAACTCAATGTTTTAATTTCAGTTCTGTTTGTAAATAAATGAATAGGTACAGTTGTTTTGGATTTTTTTTCATTGGAGACAGTTTTCATGCATAATCAGTGACCTTCGCTTATGTTTGTTTTCCCTCGTAGTGCCCTCATAAATATATTCTTTGTGCTGAAAACGGGTTCAAAATATAGCGTTTCTCTGAACAAAATTGGAGGTGTTTTATTGATTAATAAATAACTTGGGATATTAAATAAGGTAAATTAATTCTTGTAAAAACATTTGTTTAGGGAAATTATAAAGGAACTTATTACCAATTGCCACAAAACAATCCTTTCTGAGGGCTACAAATTTAAACCACCCCCCAGAGGTGGTCTAAAAAAATCATCAACTTTATAACCTCAAACACAGATGATAAAGCTATTATGTGCCAAATTTTTGGCGTATTCACCATTTGCCATTTTGAAACCTGTCAAAAAAAATTAGTTTAGTCCTAAAATATGGAATATTTTTAAAAAAAGCAGTCTTTCTGTGGTATTTTGCAATTACAATACAAAATAATCAATAACTTTTTATTTTTTCTGTATGGGTAAGTGTTTTTTGAAAATGGGTTTTAAAATTTAGCTCCCCTCACGGATGTGTGGGGGGTACTATTTTAGATCTTAGTAAATCCCACTGTTGGTGTCGGCCTCTAACCAGACCATATAGATATCAACACTAAACTTTTAAGAATTTTTGTCTTTTTGTTTGCCTGTTCGTTTATCTTTTTGTCTGTCTGTTTGTTTATTCCAGCATCACGCAAAAACTACTGGACCGATTATAATGGGACTTTCACTACTACGGAACACTTTCCGACGCTGAAATGGTCGGATATCCTGACCTTTATCCAAAGGACGGGAAGGTTCGACCATGGCGGAGTGGGAGCGTGAGGGGGAAGCTCTGGGGGATGGCGAAAAGGGCTCGCGTAGAGCCTAGTCGCCGGGCCGGGAGCCCCCCCCTTATTCTACTACTTCACTACTACATTCCTTGCCAAGCAGCAAAATTACGTCGGATTACGTCGTGCCTACGTGCAAATTGCCGACTCGGACGTTGGTAGCTAACTACGACGGCGCTGCGCTACGACCCTTATTTGGCCCTATTTGGTGGATAATTTTTTAGTCGTCCTGACGTCGGCACGCGCATATCCTACTACATAAAGACGCCGGAAATTATAGTACGGTACAACATGATAGCTGACGTAGGCGAAACAACGACGAGTACTGCGCAGTCAGAAAAGTTACAGAAGGTTAAAATTTAATAATGTCATATTACTAATTGCCGACGAATTGAAAATGAGTTCATTTAACCTATTATTTTATAATATATACCTATAATACCGAAATCAATTAAGTACTTGCACTTTTTAATCAAACCACCATCCGGCCGGTTCATATTGAAAATTTTAATGAACTTTCAAAATAAGTTAATTTATTACTTTTTTTAAATATTTTTTTTACTATAATAAATCTCTAGATAGATCATTTCTCTACATTGGATTTTGTTTTTTAATTTTTGATGTCGGCTTCTAACCAAACCATATATATATAGATACCAAAAACCCAATTTTATAAATTTTTGTTCGTTTGTTTGTTTCAATATCATGTAAAAACTACTGGACGGATTTGAATGGGACTTTCACTACTGCAATCATTTTACTTCATCACGGTTCACGGGAAAAAACGGGTAATACCGCAGGGAAAGCTGCGGCTCTTCAGCTAGTTACGTTTGTGAAAAGACCTCTTTGTTACCTTTCCTTACGATTTAATCTCTTAACCCCTTAATAAAAACCTACTTTATTTGGTAAAAGAGTCAACATGCTGTCGATGTGTCTGCCAGTATACCAGTGGCGGTCCCAGGGGGGGGGCGACCGCCCCCCCCTTTGCTCCAGAAAAAAGTAAACAACAAAGATGCTGGTGGTAATAATGCTGAAGTCTTTGGAGAAAAAACGAGAAATTGCAGAACGTTCCTTTAAAGACATTCTAGAATCCCTCCACAGTATTTTGGAACAGTTTAAAACAGACGAAAACCACGATATTAGAACTACAGAACAGTATTATAGAGTTTTAGTTTGTAAACAAGTTTTAGACAAAATCATTTCGAACATAAAATCAAGGTTCAATAACGAGACTAAGTATTTTTGACCTGAACATATTCATACCAAGTCCTATATAACGTGAAGCCAAAATCATGGCAAAATTAACTAATGTTGTTTCTTAATACTATAAACTGTTTGAATAATACAAAACAAAAATTCTTGAACTTTTATTGAGAGAAGTAAGTATTTGGAAACAATATTGGTCAGAAGTAGGCAAAAGATTAAATCAAAAAATATATGATAACGTTTTCGAGGCAATGAACAAGTGTGGCGATATTTTTCCGTTAATAAAAAGATTCTTGGATGTTTGTCAATAAGTAATGCTTCGTCAGAAAGAAGCTTCTCCTTCCTCAGAAGTTTGAACATAAAATTACTTAAAAACACTAACGGAAATTTGTCTGACAGGCTTAGCGTTGCTGCATATCAACAGACATAATAATAAAGAAGTTAAAAAACCTCCAAATCAGTTACTTCAACCGAAAAGAAACTAAAAAACACAAAAGATCAAAAGATCTTGGGTGGAAATAACGAAAATTCAAATGAATAAACGATGTTTCGCCCTGGGTAACCAGCGTGGGCTCATCAGTAGTTTCACTGGTCACCCTCCACTATACATCATTAAACACCATCATACACTTAGATTTCCAACCTTGAACCACTCACAAATAGGCATCGTTCCGCACTGGTACTTACTTATCCAAGTTACCTAATACGAATTCGTCCTGGCGTGTTAATATTTCCAGTAGGATTATGTTCCTAAAGCAACTAAAACAAAGCAGAAGTTAAAAAACCTCCAAATCAGTTACTTCAACCAAAAAGAAACTAAAAAACACAAAAGATCAAAAGATCAAAAGATCTTTTGCTCTTTTTTTGCTTTAAATGGTCATAACTTTTATTTTCGTGAACCGATTTTGATGAAATAAAGCCTATATAATCCCCAGGAATCCAAGGATTATAGTAGTCCATCAAAATCGGTCCAGTACAATTTGTGTGATGCAGAAACAAACAGGCAGAAAGACAGAGGGAGAGAGAGAGAGAGACCAAAATTCTAAAAATATACAGAAATGGGTTTTCTAGAGATTTGTTATATGTATAGATAACTTTGATGGATCGAGGAACCCGTGCGCTTTTTTCGGTTCGTTTATAGGACGCCCACGATTTATCAGAATGTGCAAAATCAAACCCGTTAAATAAAATAAAGTTCAATCATAAAAGCATTCACTATAGAAACTAATTTGTTAAACCAATTTTTTATCCGAACCTTATTTCTTCAAACCCATTCAATAAGAAATTCGAAATTTATAAAACCCATTTTTAATCGAACCATTGTTCATCAACCTCATTCAATATCAAACTTGTAATTTGTAAAACCCATTTTTAACAAAACACGAATTCGTAAAACCCGTTTTCAGAAATCAGAAAATTTTTGCTAAATTCATTGCGCATTCGCCAATAATACATGAACCGCCGGCATACACGCCGGTGGCGACATCTATACACAAAGTATTGAACACTACCTGTGACTTCTTTTAGCCAAGTGTGCGCACATAGAACGACAAATGCATCGAAACGCCACGCCGCCGCGCCACCTGCGTGTACGCCTCCGGTTCATATATTATTGGCAAATGCGCAATCAATTTAGCAAAAATTTTCTGATAAACAACGGGTTTTACGAATTGCGGTTTTGAAAAATAATGTCGAAACTACTTTTTTTGTGTTTTTCGCCACTAATATATTTTTGAAAAAAAATTCCTTATAGTGGCGAAAAACCCAAAAAAAGTAGTTTCGACATTATGAATCCGCCACAAACATATAGATTTTATTGAAAAATAATGGTTTGACAAATTCCGGGTTTTGTTAAAAATGGGTTTTACAAATTACGAGTTTGATATTGAATTAGTTTTATGAACAATGGTTCGATTAAAAACGGGTCTTTAAATTTCAAATTTCTTATTCAATGGGTTTGAAGAAATAAGGTTCGGATAAAAAATTGGTTTAGCAAATTGCAGTTTTCATGGTGAATGGTGAAATATTAAAATTTTTATTAAATACGGTCTGATAAATTCCTGGTTTTATAAACCATAGGTGTTCCCAACGCGTATTAATCGTCTTACAGTTTGTTCGTTGTTCAAACTTTTTTAATACGTTTTTCCATCTTCAGAAATAATGGTCAGTTCCATTCTGGGTATCTTTCCATGAGTAAGTAAAAAAACAAGATATTTTTTAAGCTGTCACAGCTCCGTAAGTTCCATAAGGGTCGGTCAAGTTTGCACTCCTCCTCCCAGATAGCTTTTGTGAAAAATGTTAATGCCACAATTTTGCACACATCTTACACAATTTTCCCATCAAAAATTAAATTTTGCACACTGTGACCATTTTAATATGGGGGAGACCAACCTGACGGTTGCCCCCCCCCCATATGATATATTTTGTTCTTGAGCAGAAATCAGCTAATCATCTATCTAACAAAAAGCGAAAGGGTTTTGGAGCGGATTGGTTAAGTATCCCTCTCCCATTTTGCACAATTTTGCTAACTTGACGGTTTCCCCCCAGAAGATATTCAAAACTTTTATGTCATTCGAAAAGTGTAATTTTTCACAATTTGGCACAACCAATTTTTTCAACCCCCCCAGGAACCGCCGGGAGAATTCTCAAGTATTCCTAGGGAATTACCCTCATTTAAAAATTGATCTGCAAAATTTTACCTTTCGAATAACATAAAATTTTTTAAAACATCTTGTCTGGGGATTTGGTTACTAGAAAACGCTCGCGCGGTTTCCTAGGTGGTGTGCGAAGTTTAAAAAAGGTGTATAAAATTGTGTAAAATTACATCCTTTGTACCATACACCATAAAAATTTTAAAATATATCGTCTGGGTGGGGGGCTAATCTATTTACTCGAAAACCTTTCCGACGGTTCCTGGGGGTTGAAAAAATGTAAGATTGGGTGTGCAAAATTATACCTTTATACTAACATACATTTTTTTAAGATTTTTTTTTTTTGGTTCCTAGGAGGTGTGCGAGGATTGAAAATAGGAGTGTAAAATTGTGCAAATTTGCACCATTCGAATACCATAAAATTAAAAAAAATTGTGTCTCGGGGGTGTGCAAAATTTGAAAATTGGGTGTGCAAAATTGTGGAAAATTAACCTTTCAAATGACATAAAAAATTTGAAAATATATCATCTCAGTGGGCAACCATTAGCCTTCCCCCCATATAAAAATGACCACAAAAATTGACACTTGCCCCCCAGGAGCCATATTCTTGAACGTCTGGGAAGGGAACTGCTCCCGGGAACGTTACTGGGATTTCAAAGTCACATTTACTCCCGTGTCGGTATTCTTGAAAGCCCGGGAATGCGTAAATGGGAATTTGTAAAAAATTATTTTACTCTTTTATGTCACCCACCGTTAATTTTTTACTTCTTTTTATCCTTCATTTGCAAAAACAAATGTACAATGAACAAAATTTAGTTTAATTAAAGTAAAAAAGTATGCGGGAATTGGTGTTCTCCTACCTAAGAGGCCAATTACTTTCACGTTTTCAAGAATACACAGTTTGCCTTTTCCCACTCCCGTTCTCTTCCCGGAGTTTCAAGAATAAGCGTTCTGAAGATATTCAAAATTTTTATGTCATTCGAAAAGTGTAAATTTGCACAATTTGGCACAACCAATTTTTTCAACCCTCCAGGAACCGTCGGGAGGATTCTCAGGTGATCGTGTTCCTAGGGAATTACCAACATTTAAAAATTGACTTTCAAAATTTTGCCTTTCGAATAATAAAAAAGTTTTCAAAACATGTTGTCTGAGGAAAGCTGATTTGGTTACTGGAAAACGCTCCTAGGTAAGGCGACCAACTCCTAAAGGGGCAAATATCATGTATTTTTCTTCTGTGCACCCTTAATAATATTAAGATGTATTTTCCAAAATACTTATTAAAGAAAAATAATTTAAGTAAGGTTTCAATTCAAATTTATAGATGACAGAGAACATCCGCTTTTTTAAATGCAGTGATTTTAAAGTTACAAAATACAGTGGTATTAAAACCGGGGCGGACCGGAACCGGAGAAGGACTAACCTGGTTACTCGAGAACCCTACTGATGGTGTCTCGGGGGTGTGAAAAATTTGAAAATTGGGTGTGCAAAATTGTGGAAAAATACCTTTCAAATTTTGAAAATATATCATCTGGGGTGGCAACCATTAGCCTTCCCCCCATATAAAACCACTGTTAGTCATGGGAGGCTGTGCAAAATTTAATTTTTCGTGTGCAACATTTAATATTTGTTGTGCAAATTTAAAAAAAAATGTCTTGGGGGGGCGCAAAACCTTGATCATCCCGTTCCAAAACCCTTTGGTTTTCGTTTTAAGCCCGGTAAGCTAAATGATCCTAACCTCCGCTCAAAAGACCTTTCGAAATAAATTAAACATCAAGAGCAATGATTGGCGTGTTGCAAAAAGGCGTTTCATGATCAAGATACATTTAGCCCTCATTTATATCAATTACGTTGCGCATTTCAACCGCAAAACCGAAACTATCTGATTAAAAGCCGCGGTTGGTTTAAATGTAGGACGCAACACGCGACACGTACAAAATACCTATTTCATTTAGGCGCCCACGGTTTATCAGAACGTGCAAAATCAAACCCGCCCCGCTAAAGAAAAGAAAGCAAGTGCGAAAATACATGTGACTATATTTAGTATGTTTTCTACGAAAGCGTAGAAGGGCCACAAAACAATTTTTATTTTAATTTAGACTTTGAACTCGGAATTCCGACCTACAACTCGGAATTCCGACTTTAAACTCAGAATTCCGACTTTAAACTCGGAATTCCGACTTCCAACTCGGAATTTCGAGTTACAACTCGGAATTCCGACTTACAACTCAGAATTCCGACTTGAAACTCGGAATTCTGACTTAAAACTCGGAATTCCGACTTAGAACTCGGAATTCCGACTTAAAACTCAGAATTCTCACTTTAAAGTCGGAATTCCGAGTTATAACTCGGAATTTGACCTTAAACACCCCAAAAAAATTAAGGGGGGATCCAAAACTGTTTTTTTATTCTGAGACGGTTATACATATAACAAAAACGATGAAAGTATTTTCAATGAGAAAAAAATACATTTAATAGTATTTTTTTCTCTTAATCTTTATTTACTCGAGAAATTTTTTTTTCATAACCCGTGAAATATAGGTTATTTCGAAAAAATGACAGGCCAGTGTTATGAAAGTTAGGCTTTTGAATAATAATAATTTTTATTATTCTGTATGTTTTTAATTTTTAAGGGGGGGGGGCTGGTAATTTTTTTATGTTTGTTTTTAAAATGGCGACTAACCAACCAATTTTTCTTGAGGAAGGTCGAAAAGACCTCCAAAAAAACGTTTAAAAATTCGATATTTTCCAAATGAGTGGCGTTGAAAGAAAGGATTAAAGTCTGTGTATTTTTGCCAACCATAATGGGGCTAGTCGAGCACCAAAAAAAAAATCGGGGGCGATGAGCGTAATTTCTCAAATACAGACGGTTGAGATAATCGAAAGTCGTAGCAAGATACAAAAAAAATCTGATGGAGCCCATAGGTGTCCTTGTGCCCCCACCATTTTTTTTAAAAATATTTTCGAAACCAAAACGGATCCAGATTGGAGAGCCAAATTCGGGCAATCTAGGTTATTAGTCGATTAAAGAAAAAGACTCTCTTCTGCCAGTTTTTCAGAGAATGTACCTAAGGGATTCAGGCACTTATTTAGTGGTCTCCGATACCGACCAAGCGCCTATGGGATAATTTTAAATTACCAGAGATTATTTGCAGATAGCTTACGAGAAACCAAATCGAAAGTGTCATAATACTCGGATTTTTTTAAATATTTTGATCGCCAGTTTAAAAAAAAATCATAAAAAAATTAAGCCCCCCCCCTTTTAAACTTTATAAAGAAAAAAATTTAATACAATGAACACTGGAATTCTCAATACGATTCGGTAAATAAATAAATATGATTTTTATTAACCGTCTTCCTACTGAAAGTTTTCCAGAAAAGGTCCACAAAAGATAGAAAAGTTAAAAACACCCAGAAAAGTAGGTTAAGAAGAGTCCGTTATATTATAAATGTTATTGTTTTTCAAAAGTTTAACTTTCATAACACCTCTCTGATTTTTGACATTTACAGTACTAAAAAAATATATATTAAAAAAATAATATATTGGAAATATGTTGGAATTTTCTTTTTTATTTCTGTCATTTTTCGAAATAAGTTATATTTAACGGATTATAACAACAAAAATTATCTCGGGTAGATAAATAGTAAAAGAAAAAAAATAATATTAAATGTATTTTTTTTTCTCCATAGAAAAGACTTTCATTGTTTTTGTTGTAAGTGTAACAGTTTAAGAAGAAGAACCTTGATACCCTTGAAAAAAAAACAGCCGAAACTACATAAGAGTTAGAAAAAAAAGTTAAATATAAGGCAATGTTCAGTTTTTCAAGGATAATTTATATAAAAAAATTGTATTTTTTATTGTTTTTTTTTTTGGGGGCGTTTAAAGTCAAATTCCGAGTTTTAAGTCGGAATTCCGAGTTCTAAGTTGGAATTCTGAGTTCAAAGTCGGAATTAAAATAAAAATTGCTTTGTGGCCCTTCTACGCTTTCGTAGTTTTCACATATTACTCAATACGTATTGAAAAGATTGTCTTCGTTTTCTTTCATAGAGCATCTTCTCTGTTCTGACAAAAAGCGTGATATATGAATTGAGTACGATATGAAAACATACCAATTGTTAACAAAAAAGACAGAAGTCAGCAAATATGGTCTAGTGCAGTGACGTTATTATTAAAACAAGTTAGCAATCACACAAGATGTGATATTGCCAGAGTGTACTGCTAGATACCGAAAAATCGAGTCGGTATAAAAAATACCCCCCACTTAAATCGCCCTCAAGCAACTATAGCCTACTATAATAGCGGTCGAATAACGCCTTCACGGAAGGACAAGAATCGGATTCAAAATGGCCGCCACTTACGTTCCCACACAACACTGCGTTAAATGGGCAAATGGCGGAAATTTAAAAATTTTTGCTTTATGGTGTGAAGTAAGATTAAAGTTTTAACATTAGACTTTTATTTTTTAAAAGTTGCTTAACTTGTTATAGGATTTATCAGTTCGTTTGGTACAATTGATAGGGATCAGAAAATTTACTTAAACTAGAAAGGTGCGGGATATCTTGTTTTAAATGTCTTTTAAAAACCCTTCGTATGATTTGTCACATGGCCTTTATTTTATCAAAAAAATAACAAACATATATATGTATTTTTAATTCTTAGAAAAATTCCAAAAGCACAATTATGTATTTCTGTAAAAAATCAAAATGGATATTTGATATTGGTTCACAAAAAAGTATAATAGAAATGAAACTATAACGTAGCTTTTTCTTTTTTATCATACACAAATCAATAATTTTTTACCCTCAAATTTCGAATTAGGGTAGTTTAAGATATATATAAAAAAAGTATTTAATTTTTGTGAAATTTAGGTAATATGATACACTCGATGACACATATCATGTGAAAGGATTTTTAAAGACCTTTGCAACAAGCTACTAATTGCCTCTCTAGTTTGAGAAGTTTTTAAGAAAATACCTGGGACAACACCATTTTTTAAATAAAAAAGAGAGTTTTACCAACAGAAAACTGTTGGATTTTTCTCCTTCTCCAGCAGTTCTGTAAGTACTTGCAAAAGCAAATAAATAAAACCGGTTACCTAACGCAAAAAATTTAAAATTTTTGGTTTTTACTTTAATATATATAACATACAATATCACAATAATTTCAGTTTTGTAATTAACCAAAAAAAAAATCCTTTTTAAAAATAGCTTCAAAATATTTTTAACAGTTAGATAATAACTATTTTTTTTTACTGCAGTACGTATATTATTTGCCTACTTTGGTTTACAATTCACTTTATCTTTTTTCCATACTCTGTACCATCTCTCTATACATGCAATACCCTCCTGGGCCTTTAAACGAGGCTTTAATAAAGGAACTTCCAACAGATCGCCAGTGTTATTTCGTTGAACGTTCAACTTTATCAGGTTTAAAATGCACTTCACACATCTAACAAAAAACACTTTCAGTAGCTTAATTTCAGTGTATTTTTTCACCTGTATCTTACGCATGAACGCTTGCTAGGAATAAAGTTTTCTTGTTTTATGGCTTGATTCTATTTCTTTGCAAGTTTTTACTTCCTTAAAAATTGAAAAACAGAAACACTTGATGGACCTTGGCCCTTGTAATTCCTTTGGCAATTTGGCACACAGTAGGCATTGCTAAAAGATACACAAGCAATTTAATTATACGTTCACAAGATTTATAAATGTAAGTCCTACAAAAATTGCTGGATTATGGGGAAAACTCTTAACAACGCACACTTTATACAATTAAGTACACTTTAATTGCCAAAAAGATTTAGTAAAAAACGCTTATAAACAGCCGGAGACCACTTAAAATCCTGTATAATTTCTCTAAAAAATGCACTATAACCCTAAAAACACTGACCATGAAAAAAGCACTAACTACCGCGAATTTCGAGTCAAAACCCCCAATTACCTGTAAATACTCGTACAACAAACATTTTCAAACCATTTGGAATATTTAAATATAAAAATAATGTAAACAAACAGACTAATGTCACACAGGAACGTAAGACGGCGCCATATTGTTTTTATTTCGGGTTGATGCAATGCCTTCTATGTAGGTCATATTAAGCGGTCATATTGAATGCCAATCAGAAAATCCAGGTTTTACATGTCAATTTGGTTATAAGAATGGCGGTAACAGTAGGATAAAGGGCACTGAAGAGGTTGGAGTTAACTGAGTTTTTAGTTGAGAATGGTGTTGCTTCCAGGTGCGAAGCAATTATATCCCCCTTTGAAACTACTTCTTAAAATACTAAAGAAGTTGCGGCCACAGCAACGTAAGCAACGATTGCAGCTAGTCAGCACAAGTTAAGTGTCTAAGAATAAACTGTCTAAACTGTCATTTAGTATAGGCTTAAAAGGGACAAACTACATTCATTTTAGAGGAGCTACCTGCTGACATGTGAAATACAATTCAACAGTTTGCTTTAAGCTCGAGAGCTATTAGAGGGTTTGGTATTTCTGATTGACGTTTTCGAGTTCTCCGCAATTACATTCTGTGTGTTTAATGAACTAGAGAGGATACTTAGATCCAGCACTGCTTAGATCTAGTAATAGAATGTATGGAAACAAAAATTACCACTTTCTCGCTGGTAACATGTAGTTTATTTAAAATCCAGTAAGTCAAGTAAGTGTAGCCGGTAAATGTGGACAGTTTCATTTTTTTTAAATTTATTGATAAAAAAATAAATATGATTTCAGAGCAGATACTCTTTTTTTTCTATCAGTCAGACCTTAGCTCAGAATTAGCTGAACTTTGAATGGAAGGCACATTTTGTAAAAACAAAGACACGGCTTTTGAAAAATTTCCGTCTAAGGCGGCTGTTTATTTATTTCGCATTCGGCAAAAAATCAACACTATAGCTACAAACATGGCCACGATAGTAGGCTAATAAAGACCACTAAAGCGGTAAGAGTTAACTGGAGACGATAGAAAAATCCTTTCCATTTCAACCCCACCCTAAGCTAATATTATTATAGTATGGTAATAAACTGGTGAGCAAATGAACTGCAACACATGAAAATTTCGGATATTTGAAGTTAAATATTTTCATAAAGGATATAAATTTTGAACTGCGGTTTTCACTGGCGTATAAATCGACCCTTTGGGTTTTTACTAGGGATACGCAAAAGATTTTCTAATTTGACATTTGGATTATACAGGTTGTCCATCTTGACTCTTAATTTTTTTAGTATGGTAAGTGCGAGAATTGATGGAAACGAAGGTGTTACTTTCATTTTTATTTGCGGGCACGAGATTCATTTTGATGCTTATTTTTTCCTTTGATTATAAAGGGTTACCTAATATCTAAAAACTTAATTCTTGGATTTTTGATAACTTCTCCATTTTGGAAATTACAGGGGATTCTTAAAAAATTGCCATTTTTTCGTTATTTTTAAACTTTTTAAGGTTACCTCTTACGTCCGATAATTTTTTTTTAGTTTTGGTTGGAGTAGATTCTTGTTAAAAAAACACCAGAAATATTGGTTTTTCGCGATCATAGGCGTAGCAGATGAGCAATAAACAGTTCTCTACGTGCTAAGACGAGTTTCTTAAAGTTTTATTGTCCTGTGAAAAGTTCTTTTAGCACCAGTCAAATTTGACTATTATCTCAAAAAAAAACACGTATAGGCGGAGTAAAAAAAATTAAATAATTTTTGAAAATAATTTAGCGTAGACTGGATAGTTATGCCTATGATAGCAACAATTGTTTGTTGATTTTGTTGAAATGTTTATTGACATATTTTTGTCAACCATTGGCGTGGTTAAAAAATATTTTTAATTATTTAAAAGAGGTACTTTGAGGTAAAGGTACTTCGAGTTAACATGAATTATTATATTTAAAAAGGTTATTATAATCGTTATGTTACTAATTTTAATTTAAAGTGACGCTGTGTGTCACTCATAGACGGAGCTGGTAAAATAATTTCAATATTTTAATGAGATGGTTGGCCTCCATTGCTTTGGACATTTTATGTTGTTGTGGTTTATGTTTCTCTTTTTGTTTTAATATTCCAGCGTTAATGGTAATTTATTATTGGCAAAGGTAAAATTTCAACAACTGTCAACCTCTCACAAGCTTTTATTTTTTTTAGTTTTGGGTTGTATGTATTTTTTAGGTATCTCTTAATTTTAATCATTGGCTTAGAAAATATTTAGTTATCCTTAATTTTTTTATAACATAATCGAGACGTAGATAAAATTTCTTATTAAATGAAAAAATACCTTTAATAGGATATTTTATCTACGTCTATGAAATGCAATTATTTAAAATTAAGAGATACCTAAAAAATGCATACAATGCAAAATAAAAAAAAATAAAAATTGTGAACATAAACCACAGCAACATTAAATATTTCCAAAATGCAGAAGTTATCAGAAATCCAAGAATTATGTTTTTAGATATTATAAGGATCGAGTAAATTAAAATTCTATAAAATTATATTCGTATCCATTATTTTCTGGGTGATATATTCGGCTTTTTTATGGGTTCCCCAAATTATGCAAATAAAGTTTGACCGTTCCATCATTAATATCACAAATTTTTTCTTATTTAATAAAAATTTTTGTCAAAACTGCCCATTGAAGCATTGAAACGCATGGATAAGCTAAGTTTTTTTTTTCACGTCATTTTTAAAACAATGACCGACATGACAGTGACAAAATTTTCATAGGCTACTTTGATACGCAATATCATTGTAGTATGTATTCATTATACAGGGACTAACTGGAGCAAATTCGCTATAGCTTCAGTGTGATAAATGCGGATAAAACGCAAAAACACCTCTAACTTTTTTTACCCCTTTTAGAGGGTGAAACCCAACCCAATTTAATTTTTTTAAACGGTATGATAGTACTTGTAGCACCTTGCTGAAAAGCTCTTTTAAAAAGAAAATTGCCTGTACATTTTTTAAAAATTTTATCAACAGGTACCTAATTTTTTTTAAAAAAAAACCTTTTTTAAAGAAAAATTCTCGCCTGTTAGTCACTTGTAAAGCAAGCAAGCAAAATCGCCAGTCCTTTTGCGTAGTCCCTAACAATAGATGCATGAACATCTCCTATAAATTGTAGCTTTGTTACAGCAACATAAAAAATTCATAAAATATAGTGAGTATATTATGCCCTCCTGTCACGGCACGGAGATGCAACAATCGAAATCGTCTCTTATTTTTTGATATTAGTAGACACAAAACATATTAAAATTATAGCTTTGTTAAAACAAAATAATTTTTTGTTTTTTTTTGAATTTTGAAAAATTTATTTCTCAGAGACGCAACCCGGTATGGTTTGGCAGGTCAGTGTCATTTTTATTAACGACTATTTAAACATATGTTTACAAATTTCTAGCCTTGCTAAAACACTTTAGTCGATTTGGCCGCTGGCTCTTCTACTATTAATCAAAAGAAAAAATCAACTACACCTTCGTTTCTATCAATTCTCGCACTTATCAAACTTGGTCAAAAATTAAGAGTCAAGATAGACAACTTGTATAATCCAAATCTCAAATTGGACAAGCGCAGTACAAAACAATATATTCTGTATGAAAATATTTAATTTTAAATTTTCCGAAATTTTTATGTGTTGTAGTTCATTTGTTCACCAGTTTATTATAAATGCGAAAGTTTGCGGGTATGTTTGTGTGTGTCACGCAAACGCGTCTGAACTGATTTTGATGAAATTTGGTAAGAAAATAGGGTGTGACCTGAATTGAAACAAAGGATACTTTTTATTGGACATTTCGCTCAATGACAGCTGTTAATTGCCATTATTTTTTGATATCGCGGGCAATGCCGCTATAGTTCTAGATCCATGTTCTAGTTTTTTTCAGGTCAGTCGAGAGTTCAGTTGAAGTCACGGCTTGAAATAGAAATTATAGGTAAATAAAAAAATAAATAAAAAAAGAGTATAAAACCTTATAAAAGTAAATCTCGGCGAGGCAACTCAATACGCCTTTAATCCAGAGTTAACATCCCAGTGCTTCACCTCGCTTCTATTAATTCAATTTATTTTTGATTTACCGCCTTTAAAGTTATCGACTATAAAACTAAAAACAGGTATAGGTATTAAGCTCGGTGGTAGGGGTAGGTATAATAATTACATATTTTTTGTGTTAGAAACAAACTTCTCTATTTTTCTAGATTTTTAATTAGCTCATATCTGTGGTCCACGGCTGATTAAAAGGGGCAGGCCCGGATTACAGAGTGTGGAGGTCCCGGGGCAAATGAGAAAGTGGAGGACCCTCTTCCAATACAACGAATAAAAAATACATTTTAATTTTTATAATCTCAAACAAAATTTCTATTAAACCTGTATGCATTTTTGACATATTTCGTATGTCAAAAATGCATACCAGGACTCTATTTAAGTAAAAGACACCAAGTACGTGATTTTTTTGCGGCAAAGGAATTAATAATATCTAGTCCAATTATCTAAGTAATTTGTTGTGTATACTATATACTATATACTATAATCGTGATATATTGGATTTTGTCTATGTCATTTAGTTTATGAGGTATGGCAATTTTTTATTTTTTTTTTAAATAGGACACCCTTTATATTTTGCAATTTTTGAAATCTGCAAACAATTCTCTCTTCAGCAATACCACACAGTAGGATCTATCTTTTACGATAATCAAGATGTTTTTTCTAAATCTGTATGGAAAATTTCACAGGCATAGACAACAATTCTATGCTTGTATAAATACCTCTATCTTGGAAACCATAAGAGATAGAGTATTAGTGTGTGGTATTGTCAAAAAGATAATTTTTTTTTGAATTCAAAAATGTTAAACTATGCAGGGTATCCTATTTAAAAAAATATATATTTTTGCCATACCTCGTAAACATAACGACATAAAAAAAAACGAAGATAGCACGATTAAAGAAAATTAAAAATCTCAGATGACGTGTTTTTGGATTTTTTTTATAAAAGCAAATTCTAACCCGCTAGAAGCACCGTTCCGTTTAAAGAATCCACCCTGTATACTGAGAAAAGACAAAAATACCAAACTTTGTTAGTTCATCGTTGTACGTATACCTTATTTTTAATAAATTTCATTTTAGAAAAAGATCTTTCGCCGGTGCAGTTAGCTATCATAAGCAGTAAATAAATAAAATAACAGTTCTTTTGATTTAGTTTCAACATAGTCGTATATTATTTACTACCATTAACGAAGCCACTAATTAATAGCCGAAAAGCTTCGATAAAAAAGAACTATTAGAACGTATTCAGAATGATTGAGGAAGAAAAAAGGTTGATATTTAAAAAAAAATAATAATTTTAAAAATCTAACTTATGGACTTATTAGAAAAGTTATTCTTATTAAGAAAAAACTTCACCACATTAAAATTGGTGCAGTCGTTTTTGAGTTATAAGCGTTTAAAATTATTATTTAAAAAATTTATATCTAGAAAACTAAACAGAACTGAAAAATAGCAATACTTAATGACACCCGTACGATTTCATGGACAAAAATCAGAAACTGAGACTTATAGGCCTTGCTAATACCTTCAAAAGACACTAACATTTGTCAAAATCGGTTCACTTGTTTTAAAGTTATAGCGGTTTTCTGAAAAAATAGGCTAACTTTGAAGGCAGATTTTTTGTTGTTGTTTGAGTTAATGTTAAATAAGCTGTTGTAGTAAGATTTATGGGGGCCGCCCCGGGGCAGCCGCCCCGGTTGCCTCGCCTATAATCCGGCCCTGATAAGGGGAGATCGCCAGAAAAGGAAGTCTCCTTCTCTTTCCCTTGTTAAAGCAAAAAAAAATTCAGTTAATAGACACTTAGGGCGATATTTACTAAGATGGGTTAGGGTTTAGGACTATGGGACGTATGTGGTTTTTAATCTAATTTTGCGGGTTTTTCTTTAAATTGAAATAAAACTTGTTGGAATTTTGGACTTACTATAATCATATAAATGATTTCGCAAGGAAAAAACACAGGTTTTCCAAAAATTTCGTGAAAAAAATGGAAAAAAAGCAAATTGACGGTGGGTTTATCCCCCTATAGTAGGCTTTTTAACTAAAAATACTCTGTTAAATGGGTTACTTACTTAAATTTTTTTATCGCTTTTTATCCCTAAATTTGCAGAGGTCCATATGAAAAGATATATTCTTACACAACACTTCCTCAATATGATGAAAATATTAAATCAAAATTTTTAAATCATGTATTTTTATTGATTGAAAACTGTCAAAACACTTAACTGAAGTTTCGCTCGCTGACCGTACCTTCTGAAATAAAAGAAAGCCTTCTACATCTATAAACATGTGAACCACCAATTTTGACAAATTTTATTTTGTCCATCTTTATAAAATTTTCTATACCTTTCTTCCCCCCCCCCTCTTTAAATAAAAATATTTTTAATGTTGAAGTACTTAGTTATTTCATTATTTTGTTTATCATTTTCAGTTACAAATGGTAACGAAAAGCAGTTACGAATTACGCGCCATTACTTAATTTATAAATGCCATCAAGAGGTTGCAATTTGGAGTTTAGGCGTAAGGCAAGGTCTGGGAGAAATGCAGGGAGAAACGAGAGTAGGCAATTGCTCTTCCTCTTCCATGCTTCTGCAAAAAATCTCCGAATTTTCATAAAAATTTAGAAAAATTGCTAAAATCACACGTTCCTCTCGCCCCTAACGCGCAAAAATTTATCGCTGAATACTTTTACCGGTGCGGAATATGACATCACCGCACAAATAACAAAACCGCGTAAAACCACCAAAACAATAAAAAAATTAGCAAATCACCAACAACCCAAAAAAACCGCGGAACTTTAATTACTAGTATTTTTACATGCGCTGTTCTTTAATTTGCGCTGAATCAAATATTATTTAGGCGAAGATTGTTATATTTGCGCGGTTTGTGAATATGCCGAAATCAGTTTTACACTATAATTGCTTGCTTGAAAAATAACAGCACACAGCGTTTATAGCGCAAGATTTATACCGTAAAAAAATTGCTTTTTAAGATTTGGCGCGCTATCATTTACCACAAAAATTTTAACTTCTTAATTTTTTAGGCGCGTAGTTAATGGCCTTTGACAAGGGGTGCAAACGCCTAAGCAAACCAGATGTGTATATGTAAGAAATCTTTGTTTTCATTTAATTATTGAAAATTAATTTTAAACTTATATGTATAAGGCTTTTTTATTGAATTAAGAGAGCAGTGATCTCTCTGAATCAACTTAACGGCCCAATTACATCGTTAAACCGGCAACGCTGTTGGGTCCGTTTATTAGGCAATTCTTTTTCCGCATGTTTCTCGGAAACGGGACTTCCAAATGGCCTGAAATTTTGCCTAAATTGTTTATTGGACTATGTTTTTCCATCAAATCTTGGTACTTTTTTAAAATTTTGTTTATTTTTTGAAAAAAACTGTTTTAGCTTTTGTGGTGTTTCAAAATTGGCGCGCCCATATTACGTCAGAAACAGTCAGAAATATCCTTTATAGAGACCTGTAAAACTAAATTGGAAATATTTGTAATTTTCCAAATAATGGACACCTAATTTCAAAAACTCTCTAGATTGTATTAATAAGCTTTGTAATCCTCTTCCTCTAATAAAAAACAAATTGAGTATTATTTTCCTCTAAAGCTAAAACATGCGGAAATGTAAAAACATGGACTATACTGGTTACCTATCAATATTAGTTATATGCCTAGCATCAAAAAGTACTTAAATGGTTATATTATAGATACCGCCACCATCAAAATTAACCACCCACGTCTTTTTTTTGTGAGCTTACCCTAGGCATAGTTTCTAGTGTTCTCCTTTCCTAAATGTATTCGGCTAAGAGAGATCTAGCATATATACCTAGGTAACACCCCTTACCAGGAAAAAAAATTTATGCCATGCAAACATCGAAATTGGTCGACTCACTGTATTTGCAACTAACCAATGTCAGTGTGTCTGCCTGACATTCTTCATAACCTTAGTTTTGTCGTTTTGTTTTGGAGTTCGTCGGCCTGGTTTTTGTGTTTTATTTAATAATTTTTCCTTTGGTGAAAAGCTACTTTTTAGAACCCTTAAGTGGTCTGTGTGTATGGCCATTTGACTAGTTGTCACTGCTCTCAATTCGATCACCTAGGTGATAAATAAACAATCCCCCATAGGGTCACTGGATCCTGAGACCTGCGGTCCCAGCCGCAGGTTTTAGGATCCAGTGACCCTAATCCCCAATGATTCGCGGCGCAATCTATGAACAGGAGAATACAGTAAAGAAACCAGAGATAGATAATGAGTGGTAGATGACGTATTGAAATCGATTGACAAATTTATATTATCTCTGGATTGTTCTTGCGCCGTTAAAGTGAGATACCAAAAAACGCGCTGGAATACCCAATTGAAGCAAAAAAAAGCCTGAAATTTGGTTTTTTAGTAATTAAAATGCTTAAAAATATTTATTTTTAACAAAAAAATCAACCAAATCGTCATTGTTTTAAAATTTAAAGCAGATAAACCACCTCTTGGCGGTGGTCTATAATATACGATGATTTTACTCAAAATACAATATCCCGTGTCACTTTGACATTTCTAAGATTTCTTGTATACCCATTTGACGTCTATTCAGGTAAAATTATCTTATAAATTGTGGTTTGGTTCGGCTTAAAATAAATTTTTCGATACCCATGTATATGTCAGCCTTCAGACCGAACTTTCGATGAACTATAGTCCTTAGTAAATACCGCCCTTAAAGTTAGAGAAATAAAGAGTGCTTAATCGTATCTCAGTGCGCATGCTCAGAACTTATAAGTCGTACAACAGCGACTATGTCTTACCTATCTCTATGACCACCCTTGCAGTATTCGTACGCAGCTAGCGTATCCTAACCATTTTGTTATCTGTGGGTTTTCATAATTGCCTGATTGCCCTCTCACAAGAACGAAAACGGAAGTGCATTCAAGCACTGAACAAGAATTGAATTGGTTACGTCGTATGTTGTAAGCGCAACTGTAACTCTTTCTCTTTACAAACGCATCAAGGATACGCTAATAATAAGAAATCAAAAAAAGCTTGCCAACTTTAACGGTGGGATTTACTAAAACGGTTTAGTCTATTTTAAAACGGTCCTAAGTTTAAGTAAAATTTTTGGTTTTTAGCAATTTCCTTGACTTTCGGACATAGTTTGATTTATAAGAAGAATTTAGTAAATTTGTTTATTAAATAATTATCTTAACACTATCTTTTGTTGGATTTAAGAAGAAAGCTTCAATTTAGAAGAAAATGAAATTAAAAAATTTAAACCCACGCGGGGAGTAAACACTCTGTAGAACAAATTAAAATTTGGTTTATATGTCACTCTAATTAAAACTTACCCTTGTTAATTAATTTTTCCAATTAATACTTGATGTCACGCAATGATTTAGATGGGTAATAATAAAATAAGGAGTAGATTAATTCTGTATTTATTTAAAATGTGTTTTTATTTATGAAGTGTATTAAAAAACTTAAATGCAAGTTTTGTTTCAATTTCTGTCACTGTCGAAATTTCAGTTTGAAAATATTAGCTGCGTTCAAATCACAAAGAGCGAGTTCGGATCTCTTACCTCTGCTTGTAACTTGGCTTGCACCAACCTCTTCTAATGAAAGCTATAGTTTTGAAATGAGTGGGTTTTGAGTAAGGAAAGTTTTCTTGACTGAGCTTTTAGATAACCTCAACGTTTTGATTTCAGTTTGTAAATAAATTAATATAGTTGTTTTGGGTTTTTTGTTTTTTTTATATTTTTCGTGCATGTTCGTTTTACTTCGTAGTGCCCTCATAAATATATTTTTTGTGCTCAAATCGAGTTCAAAATATGGCATTTTTCTGGACAAATTGGAGGTGTTTTATTGGTTAATGAACATGGGATATTAAAGAAGGTAAATTTATCCTTGTAAAAACGGTCACTTATGGAAATTATAAACAAACTTATTACCAATTGCCACAAAAAAATTCTTTTTGGGGGCTATAAATTTACACCACCCCACAGAGGGGGTCTAAAAAATCACCAAGTCAAACACAGATAATAAAACCTGTTAAAAAAATAGTTTTAGGGCATTTTCTCCTAAAATATGCTATATTTTCAGAAAAAAAACAATTTTCAGTGATATTTTGCATTAACAATTCAAAATAATCAATAATTTTGTATCTTTTCTGTATGGGTAAGTGTTTTTTAAAAATTGTTTTTGAAATTTAGTACGTCCCACAAGTGTAAATATTTACACCTATGGGGGGCACTATTTTAGATCTTAGTAAACCCCACTGTAAGTGTCTAATAACTCATATGATTTAAAACTAAAATTGGCATTTGGCATCTGTCATTGAGCGAAACATCAAATAAAAAGTAGCATTTGTTCCAATCCAGGTACAACATCTTACCAAATTCCATCCAAATCGGTTTAGCCATTTTTGCAAGGTTGAGAACAAATACACCCACATGCATAGATACACAAACTTTCGAATTTATAATATTAGCATATGCTAAAGGATAATAAATGTATGTGTTAGTGACAGTGAGAGGTAGCTAATATTTAGTGTTCTTAAATTGTTAATGTTTTGAGCTCTGCAAACTGCTAAGTCCCTATTAGCAAGAAGTCTATATTATGCTTTAAAAATATCTATTTATTATTAGATTGCTGCAGTTTTAAAGAGTATTTTTTCTAAAAGAAAAATTATTTTATTTTTGTGGTTACGTTGTGCGTCTCCATAAAATAACATATTACCACCTGGAACGATGCTTTTATAGCCGGACGCTTTCGGTTTTTCATTTTGCCAGCTTGTTTTATGGACAGATCATGGGCTTCTGGAAATAATATAAAATTGTTGTTTGTGCCTCCTTTAATATATTGTAAATGACCAATCTTAAAATAGACTTTAATGTCGTTTCAAGAAATTATCCTTTTGCTGTACTTGACAGTTTGTTGCTAAAAGCATAGTTGGCAATGCTCAAAAGTGCCCTAGTGGTCGAATCATAGGTTAAGGAGCTACAATAGATACGACAGTTACGTGTTAAACGGTTCGGAACTATTTGGAGTTTGGCGAGTCAACGCAGATATGCACGCGACCAATAACCATACTTTTATATTGATTTTTCTTTTTTCTTTTTTAATTTGTAATACGACCACTAGATGACTCACGGTTAAATTCGCGATAACCCTACTATTGATTTTTTGTTACTTTGTAATATGACCACTAGATGTTGCTCGCTTAAATTTCCGCTTTTTTTAAGGACCCTGCACAAATTACATTGGAAATGGCTGTCGGCTAAATGTCATATTTTATTATATTTTGTTGTACTCGATCAACAAAGCACAAAAATAAAAAAAAAACGAGATAGGGAGCAGGATTACTCTTTTGATAGCTTTAAAGTTGACGTGTTTTTAGGCTATATTTTTGGACATGGTACAAGTTTTTTTTTCACAACTTTGTTGATTACCGCCGGTTGGTTGGTGGTACCAAAGGACCCATATAAGAACATTTTTACTTGGATGGAAAGGGTGTTTTATTCAGGACAAATAGAGAAACGAATTATTTTATTTTGGCGGTAATCAACAAAGTTGTGAAAAAAAATTAGACCATGTCCAAAGATATAGCCACGTCAACTTTAAAGCTCCATATCTCAGAAAGTTATCCTGCTTCGTATCTCGTATTTTTGTGCTTTGTTTATTGAGTACTACAACATATAAAAAAAATATGACATTTGGCCAATAGCCATTTCCAATGTAACTTGTGTAGGGTTCTTTCTTTGCAAGCAATTTGTGTTTAGTTTTTAAAAATATGCTTTTCTACAAGACACAAAACAAAATTGTTAATTATGTTAAGTTAAAATAAAAAAGCATATTTTTAAAAAATAAATACAAATTACCCATAATAATGTACTTGTAGTACAAAACCTCTGGTTGTTTTATTATAAAAGATTATGGCATATCTCAAAACATGTTAGTTTATATTTTTGACAATAAAGAAAGTATTACAATATGATCTTATCTGTGCTTTTTAAAATATAAAATAATTTTCTTTAAAATGTTTATATCTTGTTTTTAGTACATAAAAAACAATAAATGCCACTCTTTTGTATTCCAAATTCCAAATTTGTGAAACAAAAAAAAATAATTTTAATCTCAAAAAAAATAACTGTATATGTGGGGCAATTTATGGTAAACCCACACATTAGAAAAAGTCCTGGTGTAAATAATATTAATACCCGTGGTTTGGAATACACAAGTGTCGCATTTTCTCACTTATTATTGAGATCCACAAAAATTAGCCATACCAAACTTGATAAAATAAGGAAAGGGTGTTTTAACACTATATATAAATAGTTAAATGGACTCCAAATGCAAGTGTGGGACATCACTCTCTAAGACCTCTGCGTCCAGTCTGCAAAATGTCCTCTGGAGCAAAATATTTATCACACACGTAAAATCTGTTATATATTTCATCAGCCCTTAGTTTATTCGCGTTTAACGGCTTCACTATACTTCTGAAAAATTACAGGATTGCCTTTGGGGAAACGATGTCTTCCCGTTTTTTTATTGGGATACAACACACTCTAACTCTTGTTTCTTAGCCATTGTAATCGACGGATAAAATCACAATTTTTTGAACAGGAATAATCACAAAATCACTTTTTAAAAACCTTGACAAACCTCAGTTTTCAAAATGGAACTCATAAGTTATGAGTCATAACCAACATTCTGTCACTTTTGTCATAATATGCCCTCTGACGGACAACCCTAGAAGGGGTAAGAGGAGGAGCTGCAGATTTCTAGAATATTGCCAACCTAAATATTATTATGTTGGCAGTTCCTTTGCACGCGGAAACATAACCGCACTTTTCGCGAAAAATAATTATTGGCGGGAAGGGTGAAGTGACGGATCTATAGTTCCTTAATCTATGGGTCGAATACTACCGAGACCAACTGAGAAAAATTAAATATATCACACAGAAAGAAAAAACACTGCAGTAGCATCAACAGGAGTTCCCTTTTATATCAATACCAACAAGTCGGTGAATAAGAAATGAATGAAATATATAATTCAGTGTCGTAGCCAAGGGGGGGGGGGGTTTGGGGGTTAACCCCCCGCCCCAGAAGGTCCAACCCAATCTACAATAAATTAATCATGATCAAAGGGCCCAGGGAGAGCAATAGCTCCCCCACTTTTTTGACCCTTTACTCCGGTTTGTGAGGTGTGCATGTTTAGTGTGATATCTTAAATTTTACCGGGTGCGGTGCTATACCGTGATTAATTCTAACAACAATTTTAGTTTTCTACAGAATTTTTGTCATCAGTATTCAAAACGTGTAATAAATGGCATTCTTAATATAATTTTTCTTAAAATTTTCATCTGCGGCGCATTTATGATTTCAAAACAAATCTATATATACCACCGCAACCCACCTCTTCTTGGCATCTAACCTAACCTACTTCCAAAAATATTTTACAAAAAACTTAAGAGATCAAAATTTTTGTGTTTTTTTGTCAAAGTTTTCGCCTGCGGCGCTATATTATATATAAATATTGTTACAATTTTGTTTAATTTTAAGCAACTTTTTTTCAACAACATTTTAAACGCGTAAAAAATAGCAGTTTAGTGTAATTTTTTCAAAATTTTTGCCTGACGCGCATTAAAGGGTTAATTTTAAAACAAATCTGCAAATGAGACTACATGAGACTTGCTTTTAAAAATAATTATTTTACACTAACTCAACACCTATTAAACTGCCCCTCTTCCCTCCGTTCAGTTCAAGAGCTTAAGCAATAGACACCTACCGAATTTTTAAAAATTTGCCATAGTTGATTTCTATTAAATGTCGAGTCGATTTCTGGCTACGCCACTGTATAATTATTAATTTAATGGCACATGTTATTGGCATTAAGAAAGTGTGTTAATCCTAGATGCTATTCAGGTTTATAGATAGGAATTTCTATTGAAATTTTTGTTTTTCTGTGCTATCGGGCTCGATTCTGGGCGTAATAGAACGATCATACCCTGAGAAGAGAGAAGAAAAACGCGGACATAACTTGAAAAATTAAAAAATTCAAAATGTGTCTAAATTTGCCCTTATATGGTTGTCAAGATACTAGGCGAATAGTTGGCCAAAGAATAAACTATGCTTTTTACAAGTTTGATATTACGCATCCGTATTTAACATCAAATGTCAAATAGAAGACCCAGAGTATGACAGTATTCAACTGTTGATATCTCGAAAACAGGTGAAGATCGACATAGGGTATGTTATAAAAAAATGCTTAGGAAACACTATATACATAAAAAATATACTGGTATACTGTAACAATTATATATTGTGTCAATTACTTTAAAGTAAATTTGATTGTTCTAAACTAACATTTTTAGTTTAATTTAGCCAATTAATAAATATTTATCTTTTACGTTCTTAGAAATGTCTTAAAGTAAATGTGAAAATTCACACGATCATCATGTGTATCAGCTAAAAAAGAATAAATGCTTACTTATTTAAATATTTTAAACGACATAGGGTATATTATATAGAAATACTTAGAATTTCAAAGCACTATATACATCAAACATATACTAGTATAGTGTAACACTTATATATTGCGTCAATTACTTTAAAGTAAATTTGATTGTTGTAAAGTAACATTTTTAGTTTAATTTAGCCAATTAATAAATATGTATCTTTTGCCTTCTTAAAAATGTCTTAAGGTAAATGTGAAAATTCACACGATCATCCTGTGTATCAGCTAAAAAAGAATAAATGCTTACTTATTTAAATATTGTAAACTATTTATTTTTTTATTAAAACTGAATATTTTGTACGATTAAATTACAATGCGGAAGTTTTTTTTAATATCCGCGTTTTTACAAAAATCGACCACTGTGCGACGTCGCACTTTACGAGACGGTCAAGTTGGCCGTAGCATGCACATTAGTGAGATCTGTCACGTGATGGTTTCATCCAATAGCGTGCTCTGAAATCATACGAGTGATGTTTTTCAGACGAGCTTTCCTACAAGTCCATAATACTGGGTCTAGTCAAAAGAACAAAAATTGTTGTTCGAGGCAGCTCTGCGCGTGCCCATAATAGATTGGTGATTCTTCGATCGTCTCGTCACTGCTTTTAAGCGCGTTTATTGGTTGACACTGCTTTCCTTCTCTCAGGCGAACGATCACTTGCTATGACTTCCAGAATCGGTACCGGGGGTCGTCAAAGTAAAGTTAAATTAATGACTTAAATTAAATTTTTAAAAATAAAAGAATGATAAGATTTTTACAAAATGTATATTTTTCAATAGGTCTGCCTTAAAAAACGAGCTCAAAACAAAAAAAAATCACTAAAACTTTATAGCGGTGAAAACTGTAACAAATCATTTTTAGCGGTGCGGTACATGTATACCGAGGAAGAAATTGGCCTCATTTAAAATTTATTCCATACTTTATACTTCCCATACATAGAATAGACTGAAATAGCCAAACGCAGAGACTGTTCTTCGCCACGGTTTCTATAAAATAGATGTGATCCAGTAATTTTGCTTCACTTTTCGACCTATAGCAGCTGATTTTTGTCTGCCCTTTATACAACGGCTATTTTTTGCTTTTATCTTGTGCTATAACTTTTTGTGTACATACATGAAAATATATTACAAAAACAAAATTATGATTGTTTTCCACAAAACCAAAACTACACTTTTTTGCACTCGACGCGCGTTTCGCTAACAACGTTAGCATCATCAGGAGACGATAAACATAGATGAAAATATATTATTAAATATAATTGAGATTATTAGTTGGTAATCAACTCCGTCAAGAAATTTATCGGAAAAATTGAAGTTTGTTCGTACTCGTAGTTTAGAAGTTAGGTTATGTAAGTAGTTGTTATTTTTCCTGTTTTGGAAGCTTGGTTTTTCCCAGGGATTTTTGGAAGAATGATTATTTTATTATTCAGGAGGAAGGGACTTTTTGTGGAAACTATATACCAAAAATCTTATGCAAATTTAAAACTTTTATGCCTTCTTTCTTTGGTTTTCTCATTGCATGATGATGAACTTCAAACGCATAAATAGGTGCTTAATTTGGGCCAGAAGAAATGAAATGATAAACAAATACAATTTTGATTACAAACTAATTTCTGGAAAAATAACATAACCCCAAATGTCAACAATTAAAAAAAAAAAATAAATAAATAAAGAGGGAGCAAGCTGATATTTTTGTTTTTATTCTAGGCACGGGGTGGGTCAGAGTGTGATCGAGAGATGATCGCTTTTTTTTGCAGCTAACCTAACCCTCCTAAAACATAAAATTCTGGGGGTGTGCCTCTTTATATACTTTTATACTCAATGCTGTTAGACGTTAGAACTTAGGTTGTTTACGGAATTGTTTACCCAAGCTATACTTTAAAAATAGAATTCGAATAAAAATATTTCTATAAGACTGCTTTCGAAATGAAAAAAAAAAAACTTTGCACATACGTTGCACACTGATGTGTCATTTTTGCGCAGGATTTTTTAATTCACTAAAATAAAAAAAAACCGTTTTGATTTTTCGTTGCAGTCGTATAAAAAGTATCGTTCCTTTGCACACTCTATCGACTTATGGACCTCGCCTTCGCTCACTAACTGTCTGTCTCGCCCGTTTTCAAACCTTGTTTTTTCATATACTATTTTGACATCACATTTTGTTATTTTTATGCTTTCGGAGTTGGATGAATATTCATCGATATTTTTATACAATGCAAGCGTATAATTAATCCAGTAGCGTACGCAGAAATTGTTCCTTCTCAATCCACCCTCGAGATTCCTGTATCAGGGAGGATTGAGTAGAACAACAGGAAGACTACGACAAAATAATCTCGTTTTTAAACCAACTCTGGGTTAACCAATAAGCAGAATGGCTATTTGTTGTTCTCTTCTATTAGCCAAACAGCACTAAAACAAATTTAAAAAAAACCTTAATACTTTTTCTCTATTGCTATACTGTGATCTTTTAACCATTACTTATTTATAGATATGTTATAATGTTATAATTCTCTTATTATAATTTTTAGGAAAAATTCAATTTTGAGGAGTCGATATTTATTGGCTCTGATTGGATTGAGATATTAATTCGAGCCAGTGCTAAACTTTTGTAAAGATAAAATAAAAATGTTAAAAAAAATAAAAAGTCGTTTTAATAATACTACAGTAAAGTAACAATATTTCATCAAAAACTAAATTGTTAAATCGATTTTAGTGTAACGATTGAATTGAAATTAAAATATTATAACTACGCCATCCCATAGCTTTATTTTACAGTGACATTATTTATTCAAAAAGCTATTGTAGGCTTTAAGTTTAATTACAACGAAATATTTGTTGATATATAATTTAAGATTCATTAAAAGCCGCTAGTTTTACTGCAGGGGTAGTCGCAGCTGCAGGTGGTAGGCTGCAAAAGTGTTTATGAAAAAAAAACTTAATATCTTATTTAAAAGCAAAGCGCATTTAATGAAAATAGGATCTTTGCGAAAAAACTAATCAATTTTCTCTTCTTACTCGTCCTTACGCAGTTTTATGCTAAACTGTTCCCCTTTTTTTGTTTGAAATCGTCAAATCGGAAGTTTCGTTTTAAAAACCCAAAGTAAAGTGGATGACGTCACTCGCAAAATCCCGTTGGTCGGTTGACTAAATACGTTGAGGCCCGTGAAAGCTGGGAAATTTTATTTGTTGTATTGGTATGTAGTTTATGATCATCCAGTCAATTCTTATTTTATAGCTAGTTTTAGAGTATTATAAATTTAATTTTTTCAGCGACAGCATTTTTAACAAAATCTCCAAGCATTTGTTGGGCGGATCCATGCCTTGTTTAAACGCACTCTAAAGGCGCAATTACACAGACGAACATGCTCAAATAAAAGCTCGTGCAAAAGATCTGACATTTTTTGCGTGAACACTTTTGTGAGCTTTTCTTTGAACATTTTGTTCGGGTAAATTTTTGAGCAAATTATTGCTATCCGTTTTGGAAACATATTTTTAAAGATGAGAATAAATAAAATTTTACATCAGTGATCAGTGATCTCAATTCTTTAAAAAAATGGAACACCAACTTTTATTTTAAATTTTTGTGAAAAAAAGCCGACGGCAAGCGAAACATTATTCTTGACTATCAGTTTTGTCACATGGATTAGGGTTACTTATAATATTTTTTTTCTTAGGGTTTTTCCCGGATTTTTTTGCCCGGGGGTTTTTTTGGGATATTCTTGCGAGTTTTTTTTATTTCCAAGGGTTTTTTCCTAAATTCAAAAAACAACCCAGGAAAATTTTTCTTTTCCAAAAAAATTTTGAGTTTTTCAAATATCGCCAAAAAACTCAAAAATTGCACTTTTAAGCGGTAATCCGCGCCTCACGACTATGAGGAGTGGTGGGGAGGGAATTTTTTATAAACATATTTTTGTAACTTTACCCTTAGCTTCGATTGTTTTTTTTTCATTCCTCACACCAGATTTACCTAGTTAGTTTAAGGCCCCAACGGTTGCTTAAAAAAGCAAAAGGTTCATGAAAATGCTGAAGATAGATATTTACTGTCAATTTAATGTAATAATCAAGGTCGATTACTGACACTGAACAAACAATATGCAAAGGAGCAACATTCCGATTCAGAAATCTAGTCTATTACTGCTAAATTATATTTTTTTAGACAAGGGTCTGGGATCGTAGGGTTGTAAAAGTGGGTAATAAACGGGTATTATTTAGACCGAACGTGCTTTTGTTCATATGTTTGAGATTTAATAAAATGTATATAGGTTTTTGAATTTGACTTAATTATTATTGCATTGTGTTTTAAACTACTTGAAGTAAAATAAAGAGATATTCTTTTAAACGTAAATTTTTATTATTACATTTTACAGGCAACAGCAATAAATAATTGCCAAATAATATTTTTTTTATTGTCGTTTTTTTTACAACCCCAAAAAAGTTACAAGTATACTGGGATATCCCCTATAAAAATCAGATCAATCGAAGTTGCTTATGAGGTAAAACGTGAATTTCGACATCATATCGTTTTCCGTGGGAAAGCACTTAATTAAAATACCTTGTTTTAAAAATTAGTCTTTCTATTTTCAGTTAAGTTCAATGAATTCCCATAAAACTATAAAATTTAAATTTGTAAAGAAATTTTTATACCCCCAATTCTTCAAACAAATTTTGCTCAACATTCTCTCCAAAATTTACGTGTCTTTTTTTGTACGAGATTTTGCTCGAACATTTCTTTGAACATTTTGCTCAAGAGGCTCGTGTAAATGTTTGTCGGCATTTCAACATCAAAGGAATGTTTGTCTGTGTAAATGCGCCTTTAGCCAAACAGCACTAAAACAAATTTAAAAAAAACCTTAATACTTTTTCTCTATTGCTATACTGTGATCTTTTAACCATTACTTATTTATAGATATGTTAAAATGTTATAATTCTCTTATTATAATTTTTAGGAAAAATGCCAGTGCTAAACTTTTGTAAAGATAAAATAAAAATGTTAAAAAAAATAAAAAGTCGTTTTAATAATACTACAGTAAAGTAACAATATTTCATCAAAAACTAAATTGTTAAATCGATTTTAGTGTAACGATTGAATTGAAATTAAAATGTTATAACTACGCCATCCCGTAGCTTTATTTTACAGTGACATTATTTATTCAAAAAGCTATTGTAGGCTTTAAGTTTAATTACAACGAAATATTTGTTGATATATAATTTAAGATTCATTAAAAGCCGCTAGTTTTACTGCAGGGGTAGTCGCAGCTGCAGGTGGTAGGCTGCAAAAGTGTGTATGAAAAAAAACTTAATATCTTATTTAAAAGCAAAGCGCATTTAATGAAAATAGGATTTTTGCGAAAAAACTAATCAATTTTCTCTTCTTACTCGTCCTTACGCAGTTTTATGCTAAACTGTGCCCCTTTTTTTGTTTGAAATCGTCAAATCGGAAGTTTCGTTTTAAAAACCCAAAGTAAAGTGGATGACGTCACTCGCAAAATCCCGTTGGTCGGTTGACTAAACACGTTGAGGCCCGTGAAAGCTGGGAAATTTTATTTGTTGTATTGGTATGTAGTTTATGATCATCCAGTCAATTCTTATTTTATAGCTAGTTTTAGAGTATTATAAATTTAATTTTTTCAGCGGCAGCATTTTTAACAAAATCTCCAAGCATTTGTTGGGCGGATCCATGCCTTGTTTAAACGCACTCTAAAACAATACCAATGTAGGTCGTAATGTAGATTCCGATTATTAACGGCGCAAGAACAATCCAGAGATAATATTAATTTGTCAATCGATTTCAATACGTCATCTACCACTCATTATCTATCTCTGGTTTCTTTACTGTATTCTCCTGTTCACAGATTGCGCCGCGAATCATTGGCGGCTGGGACCGCAGGTCTCAGGATCCAGTGACCCTATGAGGGATTGTTTATTTATCACCTAGGTGATCGAATTGAGAGCAGTGACAACTAGTCAAATGGTCATACACACAGACCACTTAAGGGTTCTAAAAAGTAGCTTTTTACCAAAGGAAAAATTATTAAATAAAACACAAAAACCAGGCCGACGAACTCCAAAACAAAACGACAAAACTAAGGTTATGAAGAATGTCAGGCAGACACACTGACATTGGTTAGTTGCAAATACAGTGAGTCGACCAATTTCGATGTTTGCATGGCATAAATTTTTTTTCCTGGTAAGGGGTGTTACCTAGGTATATATGCTAGATCTCTCTTAGCCGAATACATTTAGGAAAGGAGAACACTAGAAACTATGCCTAGGGTAAGCTCACAAAAAAAAGACGTGGGTGGTTAATTTTGATGGTGGCGGTATCTATAATATAACCATTTAAGTAATTTTTGATGCTAGGCATATAACTAATATTGATAGGTAACCCTTATAGTCCATGTTTTTACATTTCCGCATGTTTTAGCTTTAGAGGAAAATAATACTCAATTTGTTTTTTATTAGAGGAAGAGGATTACAAAGCTTATTAATACATTCTAGAGAGTTTTTGAAATTAGGTGTCCATTATTTGGAAAATTACAAATATTTCCAATTTAGTTTTACAGGTCTCTATAAAGGATATTTCTGACTGTTTCTGACGTAATATGGGCGCGCTAATTTTGAAACACCACAAAAGCTAAAACAGTTTTTTTAAAAAAATAAACAAAATTTTAAAAAAGTACCAAGATTTGATGGAAAAACATAGTCCAATAAATAATTTAGGCAAAATTTCAGGCCATTTGGAAGTCCCGTTTCCGAGAAACATGCGGAAAAAGAATTGCCTAATAAACGGACCCAACAGCGTTGCCGGTTTAACGATGTAATTGGGCCGTTAAGTAGGGCAGGCCCGAATACTGTGGCAGGGACGTACGTATCGTCACTGCCATTTAAAATAAATGAATAAGTTGAAGAATTATAAAATGATAAAAAAATATTATTTGGAAGCCGTTATTTTGAATTTGGTTAGTTCATGTTTTATTGAGTTCTCAAATAAAATTATAATATTGTGTATAATAACTTGTTTCATTTTTAACCCTTCCTCCTTTTTGCAGAAAAATAATGGTACTTATTTAAAAGGATAAAAATGCTTCAAATAAATTTTGTGGAAAATTACTTAATATTTATTGGAGAGTCATTAATTTTCTGACATTTCAAGTTCTAAGAAAAAATTTCGCTATTTCACAGTTTTCGTAAAAATCCAATACAATCCAATTAATTTTAATGAATTTAAAAGGTATTCTACTCCAAACATTTTTTGAAAAAATGTCTCATTTTTTCTCAAAATTGTTTCTAGTTTTCAAAATGCTGCCTATCCTTTATATTCATTTTCCGTTCACCACCTGTTGACTACGACTTTATCTTAGCAAAATATTTTTTAAACAAGGGAAACATAAATAAAATCAAATTATAGCATGATCAACAGATAATATGATGATGATGAGGATTAAACACAAAGAAACTATTACGTCGATTTACGACATCGGACCAGTAGTATTTTTTGTCCGCTTTGCGATGTAGGCCCAATGTATGTTTGCCGATGCAGCGTAAGACTGTGGCCCGTCGTCGGACCAATGTTAAATTTTACTTTTTGCTGACATCGGCATACCGTCGCTGTACGATTAAGGTCCGATATGGTTTAACCACATTGTACCGACCATCCGCCCATAACTGCTTAATTTGGTCGGTCTAACGTAGGCAAGCTGATCTCGGTCCGACATCGGTAAACTATATTCAAGTCCGACATTGGATTCCTAAAGCGGTCCAACGTCGGCGATTGACGGAGGTCCGTCGGTGGTAGCTTAAAGAGGCCCGACATTGGCAAACTACAAAGTTTCGATAATGCGGGTGCTTTAACAGTCGGGCAGGTTTAAGTGGCAGAAGAGGTGATTCTTGTAGAGAAGTACCACCATCTTGTCAAGTCCGTATTCTAGTTTTGAAATATCTTTGATCATTATATATATAATATTTTCCACTGTACTGTTGTAATTTTGATAAAAACTACAACCTCCAGAAGTTACAAGTTCTGGCACCGCGCTGATGTTCAGAATCAAGAAAGGATTTCCCACCTCCACCTTCCTTCGGTAGTGCAATGAAGGAACCATTGCTATCCGGGAGTGCAATAGACAGCACCTTTCAGTAAAAACGGCCTGCCAACAGTTTCGTCTTACTCAGTTCGGCGTTCCCTGCTGGCAGCAAAACTCTTCCTCCAAAGCTTCTTTGGTCGAAGAACCCGATGGACAGGTCCCTGAGGCTTGGCTGCGCCCGTTTTTGTTACCTGGGTCGCACTGTCATTGGCCGAACAGCTAAATCCAAATCTGACCAATAGGGGCGACCGGATAACTTGGCAGTACAGGGAACATAGTGACATTAACGCCATCTTTACATACTAGGAAGAAACTATTAAACAGGTTAAAAATTTTAAGGTGATGTAATCGGACCATCGTCGGTTGCCGATTCTCGACCAATCAAACAAAGTTCCAATAGGACCATTGTCGACCCTAAAGCAGATAAAGTGGTCGTCGCCATAAAGTCGACTGTAGTAAATCGGGCCATCGTCAGTTGCCGATTCTCGAAGAAAGTTCCAATCGGACCATCATCGGCCCTAACGCAGATAAGGTTTGCGTTGGCATAATGTCGACTATAGTAAATCGGGTCATTGTCAGTTGCCGATTCTCGT